>CM031237.1:101263746-101816246 GCA_018340775.1 Taxus wallichiana var. yunnanensis
TGCTCTTCACCATATTTGAATTTCCTTCAAACCATTTATCATTGATCAATAAAAAAATTACAAAACAAATTATTAAATTATAATTATTTATGGTTAAATATTCATAAATACATATAGATGGCCACGAAAGCCCCTATCTTTCCAAAGACATTCCCGATTTCACGAGTTTTGATACAATTCAAAATATATAAAATTTGGATGGATTCGTAGCATTTACGTGTGCACGGATGCGATTGATGAAGATTGGTGACTTGAAAATGACAAGTCCTTGGTTCAAATCTTTTTACTGTTGCAAACACGAACATACCGACAACTTACGCTCACCATAATGGCCACACCTAATAAACGCCAATCTAAATTCTAACTCAAAACACCTCTACACAAATTTAGCTCCAAAACGAAGGAAAATTCCCCAAAGATATCAACCTTTTCCAAAGGATCAAATAAAAATTACAATTTGGCTTTTAGCATTTTTTCAATTTATGAAAGGCCCACGTTCTTAAGGAGATAAAACCCTATGAAACATCCTTCTACTAAAATTAACCCGTGCCTTAATTACAATGGATAAGGGTTTTCAAACCATGATAAATAGTCGTCATTTTGAATGAATACACTTGTCAAATTTCAGTACTTTTCTCATATTCCATTTGCATATGAGCTAGTATTTGCAATGTGGGATCATAGAAAAACAAAATAATGCCACTTCCATGTCTGCCCAATGGACAACAAAAAAATCCATCACATGTCTGTTAAGGGTCATAGGTAAGGGTCATCGGAAAGGGTCTATGTTTATTGTAGCTAGGATATGTTGATTGTTATCGATACTACTTGGCTTTTTTTTTTAGTTGAAAAGGGTTGTAATTTGACACTCTTAAAAAAATTTGTAATGTGTGTTTATGTACTTGCTTTGGCCATTAATAATTTTATTATTAGTGGTGTATAAGAATTTTTTTATTATGGGTAAAAGAGGGTTAAGGGGACCCTTCCCCATACAATAAGGATAAAAAGATTTATAGATGAGGAATGAACAAAGTAGCCTCTACCAGTGCACAAAAATCAAGGAAAACACCACTAACGAGAAAAAAACTAAATAGCAAAAACACAAACATGAAATCTTATCCCTGGGATCCCTTCCCATGGGATCTAAGGTGCGTCTTAAGGGATTAATTGTTCCCTTTCTTTCTTCGCTCACAAGTAGACCAACCATTACTGGGAATCGATTTAAATTTTTAGTAGTGTGAACCGCAAGCACATTTTAGTAGTATTGTTGTTCCAATGAATACCAAGAGCAGAGGGTGAATTCCCAACCTCATAGCAAGGGGAGGGAGTATTCACTACATGGTTAGACAAATGGGAGCCTCCTCCTCCACTGAAGCCAAAAATACTCATTCACAGATCCATCTTCAGACTCGGAATCTAAATGACTGTCAATAACCAATAGGCTTGGATCCACATTCTTCCACCAAGAAGTGTGTATACTTACATGTTTCTTCCCATTCTTGCAATCCACAGCTAAATGTCCAAGTGAAAAGTAGGTTCTACATCTGAAGGGAAAACCTTCATAGTCCAAATTTTGAGTCCATATTCTATCCTCAATAATAAGATCAACAGAAGTAGGAAAATCCATTGAGGTGTTCATGTCAACTAAAATGCGATCCTACATAGTATACTCATACAAGGTCATTTTTGAGTCAATAGCCGTGGGTTTTACCCAGTGTCCCTAATAGCAATTAAACATTTCTCATCCAAAAATATAGAGGAAGATATGGCGATGGATCGAAACAAGTATGATTTGGAAAGTTTCAAAGTTTGGATTAAAAGGGGAAACCTTGGCTTCATGAGTAGAAAGTGGGATTGAAAGTCCCATAATCTATCAAAAATTAAATCTCTATCAAAGGTAATATCAAAGACAACAATGAAAAAACCTCTAGTTAAAGGGTAAATATCCACTTTACCATCCATTAATGGCTTCCAAGAATAAGAGATTCGGTCATGGAGAGAAGGCAAACTAGGACAAAATTTGTTGAATCGTCAAATAATGCCTATTCCTTGAAATAAGCCTATATTTTCAAAACAACCTGGAAAATGCACAAAGGGGGACAATTTGGCATGTGTCATGGCCATTTGGAAGAGGAATTCTTAGGATTTAGCCACATCAGCTGAAGCTTTGGACTCGACTTGAGCCCCCAAACTCGAGCTTCCAAAAATTGTCAACACTTCTTGAAGGTAAGATTTGAGATAGTGAGGGAGAGACTAGCACATCTACATTAGAGGAGTTTCCCTTCAGAGGTGATCCGGCTGAAGAAACACCACCATTCTTCAAAACATCCCCTTTTCGCTACATCAAGCAAGGGAAATAATAGCAACTATTAAAACATTGATTTTTGGTAGCAAACGAATCCGTTTGTTCTGCCCCACAGAGCCTCCAACACCACCAGCAAGCACACCTCCCAGAACACCCTGATTCAAACCATGCAGGGCCATTTGGAAACGAACATTATCATTGGCACAGGATATCACGAGCTCATATCCTCCCACGCCTCCAGAGACCTTTCCAGAGCGTCCACGACCCAAGTTTGGAGCAATGCTGCCATAGAAGTTGCAAGGCTTAGAGAATCATAATTTACAATAAGAAATATTATTTTCTTGTAAATTTACAATAATTTTATGAGACATTGTATTCAAATAGGTTTTTTTTTAGATAGTCATACTTTTTTATCTATTTTGAATATTTTGTATACACTTGAATTATTTTATGACTTCAAAGAGATGATTGTCATTCCTATGTTTCTAAGAAATTGCAAGGTATTTTTCCATCATTAAAATATCTTAAATGGTTTGAATGTCAATATCTAACTAATTTGAAATCAACTTCCTTAGATTATTAAAGTTTAAAATGTTGTGTTCTATTTAGATATTGAAGCACTATCTTTTCTTCAAAAAAATGAGTTTCAAAAAATGTTGTGTGATCTGGAAAGAAATCCAATGATTAAATAAGTTTATGATATGATTGTGGTTACACGTGTCTAACATAAAATAAGTTGTATGTACTTAGTTATATCTACGAACCGAGAAATGGCATTTGATAACAATGCCAAATTCAATTCCATGAGTATGTTAAGACCGAGAAGTGACATTTGATAACAACGTCAAATTCAATTCTATGAATATATTAAGTGATTTAAAATTTATTTGTTCAATACTTTTTTAAAAAAATTCACAACTATATGTCTAGTGATGAAAAATTACTTTAATTTTGTAATCACGTCAACACCTAATAGTGTTAAAGGTGACCTAAATCTATCATTTGAAATGCTTTCATCAATTTTTCTTTGACTTTCATAGTGTATCTTCTATTATTTTTGGTGGGGAGTAGATCATTCATATATGCAACCATGAATGTATTTGTACTATTTTCACAAAAATGTATATATATTCATATTCAAATTCAATTTGATGAAATTTCATGTTTAAATATGTTTTCAATTAAATGTTTGTATTACACTCTAAGTTTTTTTAATCCATACATAAATTTCTCTAATGAACCGACTTTATGCTCTTGTATCTTAACTACAAAACCTTCTTACTTAATATAAAAATTTCCATCCATTTTATCCTCCATAATCCAACAATGTTTAACTAATCATTCATTTATCTATTGGTTAAATTTTTTGTTATATTATATCCCTTCCTCCTAATAAAATCTCTTAAATATTAAATGTCTTAGTTTGTGTTTATCAAGAGGGTTACAAAATTTGTAATTTACATGAAAGAATTACTTGAAATTGATTGGTTTACATTTAATGCAAGGATCAACTAACTCTCAACTTTCATTTCACTAAAGGGTAATATTCAATTTCATTATTTTTCTCCATGCATTAAGTTTTCAAGCTTGTTTTAAGAAAACTAGTTTAGGGTCAAAAGACTTTTTAAATTTATATTTCTCGGATGTTCTTCCAAGGTAAAGTTTTATATTTATTTTTATTTAATTGGATTTATGGTTTTTCTTAATGCATATTTTCCAACTTCATCATATGTGACATATTTCAATGTATTTGCAAACCATTTTAACATCTTTTTGCCATAATTATTACAAAAAATGGTGCCCTATTTTTGAAATCTAAAACTCCAAAATGACAAATACGTTAAAACAATAATTTTCATAACTATCAAATAAGAAGTTGGTGGCAATATATATGCGTAGAATTTGTTTGGAGTACACATATATGCGTAGATAGTGGTATGTAGCAGGCCACATTCTAAATTTTATATTTCGTAGTATAATTGACATTCTAAATACATGGTTGATATTAAATATGACATAGGAAGGGAAGACAATCTTCACCAAGTGTTACTCTATTTCGAAGAGTATTCCATCAAAGAATCGACTAAGCAAAAAGGATGAAATGAAAGACAAAAAAACTTCAATGACAAGTAATTATATATCTTGAAAGTAAAACAAAGAAAAGGAAGACGATGCGAGTAAATTTCAATAAAAAGGAACAACGCCCATGGTATAGGAGTTTATGTTATGATTTATTTTTCAAATAATGTGAAAATACATGAAATTTAACTAAAGAAACATTTAAGAAGGATGTAAACATTTAGAAAAATAATGTCTAAGAATCTTGTGGAACAATCCAAGAAACTTTAAATCTTAATATTTATTGATCTCTTCACGAATATATTTATTTATTTCACTTGTTAATAGATGTACATAGAGTTATTTTGTAACTACAATATGTCATTCTTGTCATTTAGAAATAAACAATTTTCACTACTTTTAGCACTAAACTTTTTAGAAATTTTTCCACTTTTGGGGAAAAAAAGCTGGAAAATGGAAGTATTATGGAGAGTGTTAGTTAAAGGAGGTACTCAACATCTATAAATGTTCAAAACTTATAGATGTGTAACTTTTTAAGAAATGATATTACTTAGTAACACCGATGATAAGGCTAAAATTGTCATCTTTTCCCCAAGATATCTTGTATGTTCTTTGATGGATATCTGGACACAATTGTTGCTATGGAATGACTCATGAGAATTGAATGCAATCCCGGTGATTGGCATTAGACATAAGAACAAACTTAAAAATTGTTGACATGTTATCGACCGATCTTAAGCAAGCGGTCTATTGGTGTTTGTACTTGTAAACATAGGGTAGGTATTTGTAGCTATGATCTACTATGGGGGACTTATACTTTTTCTTCCCAAATGGGAACATGATTTCTCAAAGACCGGACCCAATCCATCTTTTTCAAAATCTTAAATGTTAAAATAAAGATGATATTTGATATACTTTAGGTAGTTCTAGTGCAAGCCATTTCCATGTATTTCTCATTTACAATGTTACAATAACTATCAATAAATAACCAATGGGCAATAATCATGTGTAAGACACTTCTTTGACTGGTGGTCTTGTAGAGGCCTTTCTAGTCAATTTTATTGTATAGTTTTTTGTTTATTAGTTAATTAAATTATTTGATTAGCCTTGTATTTTAAAGAGAGGCAGGACCATTAGACATAAGAAAATGTCAAATATGTCGTCAAGATAGCCTCTCTCATTCTTGAATAGAGTATATGAGTGTTGAGAATGCGTTGGATGTTTACATTTGTGGATTTCTGACTTGTAGATATCTGAAGTGTGCATTTGTTCAGCTTGTAAAAAGATGTAAAGTGGAGAAATAACCATCATCAGGATGGACGATTAGGTCAGTTTCAGGCATCTATGAAATTCAATTAGCCTATCTTCATCTCAGCATATTTAGAACCATATAGTGGGACCTTTTTGGGTTCTCATCTTTAGGGACTTCTTGAATGAAGGCTCACAGAGGAATTTTAACTATAGATGAGAGCATCATCCAAGTGAATAAAAAAATAGCAAATCTGGAGTGGTAGATAAAATATACATGTCGTTCATATGAAGAACTACTTTGGAGGGTTCAATTATTGAAGTTTTTGTGCATTATATGTTCTCTTCCAAAAACAATCTTATAACTAAAAGTGGGGCTACAAAGTTCTATAACAAACAAGCATTGTGGTTAGGTTTCTTGGATCTTCACTAAAATTAATTTGGCCTCTTTAAGCACAAATTGCACTCATTTCAATAATGCAAGTGAGATTGAGATGATAAAGTGGACTAAAGATAGAAGACATAATTTAGGTAGAAACAACATGGGCCCTAGAATAAGTGTGGACATACAGGGAAATTTCCACCTTTTTATTTCCAATTTTCCATTTGGGTCTTCATCATATCTAAGAAATTAAACCTCTTCCAACCAAAAACCTTGACGCTAAAAAAATTACAAACCCTAATTGGAAAATAAAATCTACTTGTCACTCATATGATCATCTACTAAAGGGGCTCAATTTTCAACGATTATTATCATTGATGGACATCGTCATCATGGGTGTTGATAGAGGAAATCCTAATTGCTACCCTGATAGCTAGAGAGGCTTTAATTTCAAATGTGCATGTAATTTCCACCCTAGGATTCCAAGTCAACTCCAAATATTCGTCTCTAAAGTGTCTCTTGCGACGCACAAGTGAATTTTCCTTATTTTTATGTGTGTTGTAACTACTTAGATAACATAACGAATAACATTGTAAATAAAAATTATTTACAATGTCAATAGTGCTCATTCTTTAAATGTCTCTACAAACTCCACATTACACAACTTCCTCCTTCAAATAATTAACAAAAGTGGCACACGGGACGTAAGAAAGAAGAGTTTCACATTTTTTCCTTACAAGGCCCTTCTCCTCCCTCATCCCCCTTCTTCATTTCCCCTATTTCTCCTATAATGTTACACTCCCTCAAGTTTACCTTCTTCATATATCCCCTTTGCCATTGAAAGGATTGCAAAGATATCTTGGGTTTAATTTTTTTCTAGCTTCCAATTTTACCATCAATCTAATTTATAATGAAATGTTGGAATGATTACTCAGTACCACACCAGCTTGCAATACTTTTCTTTTCAAATGGCCTCTATTTTTAGTTTGAAATGGAGGAACATGTGTTGGGCTCCAATGCATTCTGATGTAGTTATTGATTCCCCTTATAGTCCTATGAAATCTAGAGGTAAAAATGGCATATGTACCAATACTTGGAGCAAGAAGAAAGGAGTCAAGACTAATATCACTCAACCAAAACAACTTGTCATAAATACTACCCTCTACTTTGATAGCACCTCCACTACTACTTTACTCAACACTTCTTGTATCCAAACCGACAGTGCCATTCAAGCGGTATCAAATGTATTCATGTTTAGTGTAAACAAATTTTGCCACAAAAGGCTACCACTCATGATATAAAATCTACAAATGTATAGAGGTCTTCATGTATTCATGTTTAGTTTAGATCTCATGATATAAGATTTGCAAATGTATATGTACGAATTTATAATAAATTTGAAATGTACAAATAGAACATTTCAATGTAATGCTTCATCTATATTCCTACACTTACATTATCAATCACACCCTTATCAACATGTTAATGAAAATACAAAAAACTTTCAACAAAAAACCGATGCAACCACCATCTCAAAAATGTCAACACTAACACAATTTCACCCAGATAATTAACTACCCCTCTAAATCAAATACTAATATTAGTTTGCGTTCACATTGCATTGTACACATGCGATTGTTAGTTATGGTAAAATAAAAAATTGAAAGAATTAGAAATGAATTTTCCATAATCAATATTGTATTCAATTAATTTAACAACGATACGCCACTACCTATTTATTACATTCAGAATAACTATTCACTTTCACTCAATGGTGATTAAATTATATTAATCTTTAAAAGACTCCTCAAATTTTCTAAGAAGACAAATGTATACAACTAGCATTACTAATTTATTATGCATAGTAATATTACATACCCTCTTAGTGCTTAAAGGGTTTGTAGTGATCACATGCATGTTTTTGAACTTTTCAAAATCTCTCTTTTATGCATCTTTTTCATGATATTAGTTGGCTTCTTTACAATTAGACAATGTAGCAATTTGACACTTCCATCTGCTAGAACAAATTGTAATTTTTGTTTATGTGTTTGATTTGGTCATGAAATAATGGATTCTCATCGATTTAAATTTTTGAATTGTTATCAACCATGAGTGGTATAGAAGAAACCTCTTTTTCATGTCGATCTTCAATAATCCTTTCGAGCCATAATATTTAATTATTTCCCTTTGAGGTGTGTGATATATTTTTCTTATATTGAAGAATTTATTTTCACTAAATTATTCTATGACTTCCAAAGATAACTATTATTCCTAAGTGCATAAGGAAATTGCAAGTCAATTTTTCATCCTTAATGCGGACATCTAAAATGTCGACATTATTAATTATGATTAATTTGTCCCGCAAACATTCTAACATCATCACTATCTATATGTCTATAAAAATTAATCACAATATCAATTATTATTAATCCCTTTTATCACATATACCCTTTATCTTAATCATTCTCATCATTCACCTAACCTCACATCTCATCTTTAATCATTTAATTCATTATTAATATCTTATTATCCCACCATTAATACCTATTAACATTTTCTAGGAATTTAATAGTCCTACACCTACTCTACACCTACCCTACACCTATCTCTCCATCCAATCACATCCCTAATCATGTTTTATTATCCTAACATAATCCTAACCTAATCAAATCCTCCACCTCTAAATCTAGAGGATTCTTTTTCTAGAATCCTCTCTAAACTTCTCCTACTCTCCATTGAATTTTAAATTCAATGGAAGCTTCTTCCCTCCATGGAATTTTGAATTCAAACTCTAGAATTCTCCATTCTAGAATACTCCAATCCTCTCTTCAACTTCTAACCATTGATCCTTATCCTACTTGGATGGATCTTCACCCTCCATTTTCTTTCCCACAAGCTATAAATTGGGCTCTCCTCATCCATGAGAGCCAACACATAGAATCCATAACAAATATCTACCATTTTATTTCATTAATCATCCATAATATTCAATCCATCTCTACTCCAATCTATTAATCCAAGATCCTTCATCAAGTAATCCAAGGTAATCGAGGGGAGGTGTTGCCCAAGTGACTCCACCAAAATCAAGCTATCAACACCAATCCAAGAGAAAATCCAACATAATAAAGGAGGAGCATTGTATCTTTTAAGTAAGTGCAAGTATTGATTCTCTCCCCCTTTTCGTCTATTTCTCAATATAAAGTATTGTTGGAAGGATTAGAATAGGAAAGTAATTTAGTTGCTTTTATCACACTTACACACTAATATTTTCTAACACTACATTTTGGCACCCACCACGGGATTACCCCACATTTTCCATTACTTCCAATCTTATTTTATCCTTAGAAGATGTTTTCAAGGTTTCAAGAATTTTCATTGTTGTTTAAACCTTCAAATTTCAAATTTTGAGCTTAAATTACGATCCCAAAGATGCTGAAACAAAGACCTCTGACCTCTGTCTTGGTGCCTATGCTACACATATTAGCACCTTTGCCTTAGATCAACACTTTTGAGATCTTTTTGGCATTTTTGCATTATTTTGGCGCCTTTTCTACATGAAGTGGCACCTTTGCAAAGTGGTTCCTTTTTCCTACGTTAAAATGCCTTTGTTTTGCTTTTTTTTGCTTACCTTTCGAGAGACATAAATTTTGATCACAAACTCAAAACAACTCGCTTTTTTGGAAAGGTATCAAAAAGATCTTATGCAATGAAAGTGTTAATCTAAAATTTTATAGGATAATTTATTCCTGGGGGTAAGTGCATGAAGTTGGTGGAAAATTCCGTGGACATAAAAACCTGAAATAAAGGAACCGCGATCATGGTTCTTGAATTCCAGGTTTGGTAATTACCGAACCTAAAACCACAATCACGGTTTAGAACCGCGATCGTGGAACTCGAGAGAAAAATTTAGCAGTCCCGCGACTCCTTATTTTCCTCATTTTTCATTTCAAACCGCAATTTTTCCTAAATGTTTTTCACTCGCGCTTTCAATACCACCTCAAAATTTCTCATCGACTTCTGGATAGCGATAGATTCAACCATGCCACCAAGATGAGGAGGTAAGTCCCCGATTGTAATCATTTTTTTGCATTTTAGGTTTTTTTTTTTGCATTTTCATGGGTTTTTTGAAATGTTTGTTTATGTATACAATTTTCTTGTTTTATCAGTTGGTCGGAAAGCTCAAAATCATGCAAACCATCAAAAATTCCTCAAAACCCACTGAACATTCCTCAAAACCCTCCTCCAAACATAGATCCGCCTCCTGTGGCTCCTTCCCGTCCCCACCGAGCCAGCAGAACACAAGATAATATCATTGGAAGAATCTCAGAGGTTAAAATTTTCATTGAGAACCTAATTCAAACTATAAGACAAAATCATGCTACAAATCCATCCCGCATGACTTTAGCTAATACATTCGCAAACATTGATTGGCGAGGTCGAGTCTGCAACTAACCAAATACATAGATGGAACACCTTTAGAAGTGACTGTAGGCGGTGGTATGTGGATAAACTATCCCATGTGGGTGTCAAAGACAAAAAAATTGGAAAAGACCTTATTTGTGCATTATTTACCGACCCTAGAACCAATGCCCCCACGGAGTTACTTGCAAAACAGTTCCCAATCCATTGGTGCCATGATGACAGAATCAAAAAAATTTTTTTGGGACCGATGGTGGATGGTTTTGATTATCCACCATGCAACAACAATGAGGTTCCTCTTTATTTTTGAAGAAATTATATTGTGAGTTCGTACTCAATGAGGTCCCAATTATTTTGACTTTTCTCGAATTTTTTGGTCAAGGAGGTGGCTTTGCATGAGCAGACTCTACTAGTGCATGCATGCGTAGGTTAGCCTAGGATCTCCCATGCCCCAAAACCCCACTGCCTTCGCTTATCCCTCCTACAAAGTGAAGGAGGTTGTGGAGATTGATTCATTGCATGCATTAAGGGAGCTCACTGACACTTTCACCTAGCATAGTGACCAAATTACATCTGGTGATGTTGGTGGAGGCACCAGTTCTAGTGCACCACACCACTATGGATCATGTGGTGCCGTATGCACTTCGGAGAGACATCATTTGTTGGTTCACAGGATTTCAAGTCTAAAGATGAGATGTTTGGGAATGTTTTTGAACCGGTGCCACTTTGATATTGGTCTTTCACAGGTAAATTTCAAATAAATTTAAATAATATATATATATATATATACAATAGTTTAATTCACATGTTTGATATATATATATATATATATATATATATATATGATTGTATGTCATGTACATACATGTAAAAACTAATTTTTTATTTTATTTTAAATAGCAAGAGCCGGTGAAGGAAACATCCGGCGTCGACATGCTAGCTAACAGCTGGGTGGCGTGTTTCAAACGTAAGTTTCAAGTTGTACAAACTTACATTTTTAATTTCATTTGATTGCACAAGATTATTATTATAATGTTTCACGTGTATGTTGTACATGTATTAATATTTTTCTCTTTTATACACAGGAGCTTGGTGGGTCATCATCTGCTCAGGGAATTGAGGCTACTAGCACACCTCACATGATTTTTACGCAGGTTAGTAAATCTCTTTACACTTTGTTTCTAATTACTGGAAGTTCACATGGATTACATGCTTTGGACCTCTGTCATGTAGATTTTAATATTGATTTGTACATGTTTTTTGTATAGCTTATGACTGCTAGAGAGACTCCTCCATATATGCAGACTGTGGAGGCTGCTGTAGATACTGCCATAGCATCTGCAGATCCACTAACTGAGGTACAATTTTTTAAATTTGTTAAATTTTGGAGGTTCATTATTTCTTATTAAACTTAAATCTACAATATCAAATTTTGTATGTATATGTGAAATATTTAATTTGAAAATTAATTATTTGTATGTAGCTTACCCTCATGTAAGTCTATTGTTGTCCCTACGATGCTTCAACAACAAATTAATAGCGATCATGACATCATGCGGTAAGATTTAACGTGCATTTTAACTAAATTGTACAAGTTTCTAAATTTTGAATGTATTTTAAAACTTTGGGTGTTAAAAAATTGTTGTTTATGAATGTGCAGTTTAGGTTGTAGGCATGCTTAGAGACACCTAGGACCACATGGATGAAATCAGTGGCATCTCCTCCACTACATCCCTGTGTCGTGGACGTGCTACTTCTAGCAGGGCGAAGAGAGAGGGAAGATGTTTCATGAGTAGATTTATAGTCCACCTAGATGTACATATGTGGTCATGACTAGATTCATAGTCCATTGTATATATATAGCCTTTTGCATGACCGCATGTGGTCCCATATGTACATTATGACACACTTAGTTTGAGATGTACACATACATTATGAACTTATACATATATATTTTTAGAACGTGCGTCTGGAGCACACTTTGTTTGATTCTTATATATATCCATGTGTGTTGGTTTTCATAATGATAAATCTGAACTATATATGTTTGATTTGATTTCATTGCATGTATGATATCCTTCTATTTATATCATTATAGAATAAATGGTTGGACATTGAAGAAAGATAATAAGAGTACTATAAACTGAACAATTGATAAATAAAGAACATGATTCTAGAATAAATTGTGTTTTTGAGTACACATTAGTAACTGATCGAGGGAAGGAGCAAGGGCCACTCCTCTCCATGTTAATGGAAGTTTATTTATTTCTTGTTCATCTATTCTAATGTTTTTACTTATAGTATTAATGTGCTTGAATTATCTAGACAATATTTTCATTCATGTATGTTTACGTTTTCATGATCATAGAATTAGAAGTATTTTCCCCATTTCTTACTATCTTAAATAAATTTAGAATAGATCCTTCAATCATGGAAGTTGTGTTATTTCCAGTTTGATTAAGTTTACATTCTTAATATGTTCCAAATCGTCTCTTCATTGCAAAAATAGGCTTGGACACAACATTGATATTGACAAAGTATTAAATTATTAAATCGTGAGTATGATCCAAAAAATAGATCTAGAAGTACCAAATTATATGTATTTAAACTTTTTAAAACTTGGAAAATATACCCTCAACATGTTCATGATTATGGAAAATGGCGAAGTCAGGTTGATGATGATTCTTATTATATTTTGTGTATTGATTGTGTGGGTTACACAATTACCGCGATGGTTGTGGAACCGCTCTTCACAGTAGTAGCTTGATTGTGGGACTCGCTATCCGTAGCACTAGCAAGTTACATAATTTCCACGGTGATTATGCAAACACCTCCTGTAGAAAGTAGTGATTTTGTCCTTGACGATGCCAAAATGGGAATCTAAATAGTTGAAAATGTTTGGACTTCCCAAACCAGTTCGTTTCTCATCTCCTTTCATCCTTGGATATAACAACTATAAATGCAAGCACATAAATAATCATCTAAGTAAGTCATTTGGAGTGAATTCAAGTGTGAGAAAAGGGGGAAAGTTTTCAAATTGTTCTAGTTTTGTTCATAGACAACTAAGTTCTTTCTCGTTGAGGGTTATAAACAAGTGATGCAAGTAGAGAGATCTTAAATCCTTGTTAAAGGACATCTTTTGGTAGTGATCTTGTATTGTATTGTATTGGAGATTTATATAGTGAAGTGAATAAATTTCTTACCTAGCTAGAGTTTTTCCCACATTGGGTTTCTCTAGGATAAAATTCTTGTCTCCTTGTCTTGCATATCTAAATTTCAGTATTGTATGAATGATTATTTCATAACATACTGTCCATAATAATAACTTTGGTAATTGTTCATTTATCATCACTAAGATAAGATCCATTTATTGTTTAAAAGATGTAGTTTATGGATCAGATATTTTAAGATCAAGTGTTTTTGTGTGGTTTAACTTGTGTTGACATTTTTAGTTAGATACCCCTCACCCAGAAGGGTAGTGAAAGTGATGAAGGTATCCTCATTCCTTTTGAAGAAGATATTTCCACCAAGAAGTGGAAGCAAGGAATATGAAACATGGCTCGTAGTGAGATGCACATGAGACTGAAGAAGAATGTTTCTACAAGATGGAGGTAGATGTGGCAAGTCTATCCAAATATGTGGGAAATATTTCCTAATCTATGGAAAATATTTAGTCCATCATGGGAAGAACAACCCCATACCAAACTTACTCCTCCTCCATTCAAAGAGAAGGTGAAGATATAAATTTAGCCTTATGATGGGGACATGAATGCCGATAAGTTAGACCATTGGCTAACTCAAATTGAGGTATATTTCAATTTGCATCAAATCAATGAGAGTCAATAAATTTCATTTTCAAGGTTAAAATTAACCATTCATGCTTTAACCTGGTTTGAAAGCTATGTTCATTCCTTGGTTGTTAAGAATCTTCCACCTATTTCTAAGTGGGATGAATTTAAGAGGCCAATCAAAAAGAAATTATATCGTATTTGTTACGATGAAGAGAGGTCCATGTATTGAAAATATCTCAGGAAAAAATAAGGCCAAGATGTGCAAGAGTACACCGACGAGTTTTGGAAGAAAGTTGTCTAAATGGGAAAATATCTCCAAGTACATTGGTGGAATCCATAACCACTTGAGGAAACCCATTCTCTTGGCCAAGTTGGTGAATGTAGATGAGACTCAAGTTCTCAAGCCCACTATCTAGAGAATGCTAGTTGAATGCTAGAGGAGGTGGTGTTTCGGTGCGCAAAAGGGTCATTGCTTCCGGGCTACTTCGTTCGGTGTAGTCCCTTAAGAGCCCTGAGACCAAAATATCGTTCAACTGCGACGGGTGACTACTCAGAATGTGTGGCACCTAAAGAGGCCTCATTTGATCCAAAACCTCGGCATAGGGACCCTCTACAATATACTCTCTCGATTTTTTCCTTCTCATTTCGATGCTCTCACTGTCCTATTGTTTGCAAACGCAGTGAAAATAGTGCAATGGAGCTAGTGTAAGGTTGTCAAACGCTATATTTTGTAAACGGTGGGTTGTGGCACCAAACCGACTATGTCGGCATGTCCGGTGGTCAAGTGAACGCTAGGGGAGGTGGTGTTTTGGTGCACAAAGGGTTGTTGCTTCCCGGCTACTTCGTTCGGGCGTAGTCCCTTAAGAGACCTGAAACCAAAATATCGTTCAACTGCGATGGGTGACTACTCAGAATCTATGGAACCTAGAGAGGCCTCGTTTGATCTAACACCTTAGTGTAGGGATCCTATAAAATAGCCTCTCTCTATTTTTTCCTTCTCATTTCGGTGCTCTCGTTGTCCTATTGTTTGTAAACACGCAAAATAGTGCAGTTGGAGCCAGTATAAGGTTGTCAAATGCTATATTTTGCAAACGGTGGGTCATGGCACCAAACCAACTACATTTGGGCTTCGCACATCCAGGTTGCCATGTGAACACTAGAGGAGGTGGTTTTCGGTGCGTGAAAGGGTCATTTCTTCCGAGGTAACTTTGTTAGGGCGTAGTCCCTCAAGAGCCCTGAGACCAAAATATTGTTCAACTACAACGGGTGACTACTCGAAATCCGTGGCACCTAGAGAGGACTCATCTAATTCGACACCTCGGTGTAGGGACCCTCTACAATAGCCTCTCTTGGTTTTTTCCTTCTCATTTCGGTGCTCTCGTTGTCCTACTGTTTGCAAACGCGTGAAATAGTGCAGTTGGAGCCAGTGTAAGGTTGTTAAACAATATATTTTGCAAACGGTGGGTCGTGGCACTAAACCGACTATGTTGTCATATCCAGGTGGCCAGGTGAATGCTAGAGGAGCCAGTGTTTCGGTGCACGAAAGGGTTGTTTCTTCCGGGCTACTTCGTTTGAGCGTAGTCCCTTAAGAGCCCTGAGACCAAAATATCATTCAACTTCAACGGTGACTACTCGAAATCCGTGACACCTAGAGAGGCTTCATATAATCTGAACCTCGCATAGGACCCTACAATACACTCCCTTTTTTTTTTTCCTTCTCATTTCGGTGCTCTCGTTGTCCTATTTTTGCAAACATGTAAAAAAAGTAGTGCAGTTGAGAGCAGATGTAAGGTTGTCATACACTATATTTTTCAAACGGTGGGTCATGGCAATGAACCCACTATGCCGATTATGTCCGAGTGGGCAGGTGAATGTTAGAGGAGGTGGTGTTTTGGTGTGCAAAAGGGTCGTGTCTTCCAAGCTACTTCATTTGGGCGTAGTCCCTTAAGAGCCCTAAGATAAAATATCATTCAACTTCGACGGGTGACTACTAAGACTCGTGGCACCTAGAGAGGCCTCGTCTGCCTAATCTGACACCTTGGCATAGGGACCCTCTATAGTAGCCTCTCTCAGTTTTTTCCTTCTCATTTCGGTGCTTCACTGTCCTATTGTTTGCAAACGCGCAAAATAGTGCAATGGAGCCGCCATAAGGTTGTCAAATGGTATATTTTACAAACGGTGGGTCGTGGCACCAAACCGACTACGTCGGAACATCTAGGTGGCCTAGATAACACTAGAGGAGGTGGTGTTTCAGTGCGTGAAATGGTCATTGCTTCCGGGCTACTTCGTTCTAGCGTAGTCCCTTAAGAGCCTTGAGACCAAAATATCATTCAACTTCAATGGGTGACTACTCGGAATCTGTGGCACCTAGAGAGGCCTTGCCTTATCCAAAACCTCGGTGTAGGGACCCCTTACGATAGCCTCTCTCGCTTTTTTTTCTTCTCATTTCCGTGCTCTCGTCCCTATTGTTTGCAAACGCTTCAAATAGTGCAATTGGAGCTAAAGTAAGGTTGTCAAACGCTATATTTTACAAACATTGGGTCGTGGCATCGAACTGACTATACCGGCATGTCTGAGTGGCTAGGTGAATTCTAGAGGAGGTAGTGTTTTAGTGCATGAAAGGGTCGTTGCTTCCGGGCTACTTCGTTCAGGCGTAGTCCCTTAAGAGCCCTGAGACCAAAATATCATTCAACTTCGATGGGTGACTACTCGGACTTCGTAGAACCTAGAGAGGCCTCATCTAATCTGGCACCTTGGTGTAGGGACCCTCTACAATAGCGTCTCTCAGTTTTTTCCTTCTCATTTTGATGCTCTCGCTGTCCTATTGTTTCCAAATGTGTAAAATAGTGCAGTTGGAGCCAGTGTAAGGTTGTCAAATGCTATATTTTGCAAACGGTGGGTCGTGGCACCAATCACTGTCTTGCCAACACATCCAGTGGCCAGTGAATTCTAGAGGAGGTGTTTTTTGGTGCGTGAAATGGTCATTGCTTTCGATCTACTTTGTTCGGCATAGTCCCTTAAGAGCCCCGAGACCAAAATATCGTTCAACTTCGACGGGTGACTACTCGGACTGTGGCACCTAGAGGCCTCATCTCGATCTAGAACCACGACATAAGGACTCTTTAGAATAGACTCTCTCTATTTTTTCCTTCTCTTTTCGGTGCTCTCGTTGTCTTATTGTTTGCAAACGCGTAAAATAGTGCAGTTGGAGCCATTATAAGGTTGTCAAATGCTATATTTTGCAAACGGTAGGTCGCGGCACCGAACCGACTGTGCAGGCACGTCCAAGTGGCCAAGTGAACACTAGAGGAGGTGGTGTTTCGGTGCGTGAAAGGGTCATTACTTCCAGGCTACTTCGTTTAGGCGTAGTCCCTTAAGAGCCCTGAGACCAAAATATCGTTCAACTTCAACGGGTGACTACTCAGACTCTGTGGCACCTAGAGAGGCCTTGTCTGACCTAAAACCTCGATGTAGGGACCCTCTACAATATCCTCTCTCGGTTTTTTCCTTCTCATTTTGGTGCTCTTGTTGTCCTATTGTTTGCAAATGCGCAAAATAGTGTTGTTGGAGCTAGTGTAAGGTTGTCAAATGCTATATTTTGCAAACAGTGTGTCGTGGCACTAAATCGATCTGCCAACATGTCTGGGTGGCTAGTGAATGCTAAGGAGGTAGTTTTTCAAAGGTGCGCGAAATGGTCATTGCTTACGGGCTACTTCGTTTTTGGGCGTAGTCGCCTTAAGAGCCCTGAGACCAAAACATCGTTCAACTTCGACGGTGACTACTCAAACTCCATGGCACCTAGAGAGGCCTCATCTAATCTGACACCTTGGTGTAGGGACCCTCTACAATAGCCTCTCTCATTTTTTTCCTTCTCATTTCGGTGCTCTCGCTGTCCTACTATTTGCAAACGCGTAAAATAGTGCAGTTAGAGCCAATGTAAGGTTATCAAATGCTATATTTTGCAAACGATGGGTTGTGGCACCGAACCAACTTTGTCGGCACGTTTGGGTGGCTAGGTTAATGCTAGAGGAGGTGGTTTTTTGGTGTGCTAAAGGGTTTTTTCTTCTACGCTACTTCGTTTTGGTGTAGTCGCTTAAGAGCCCTGAGACCAAAATATCGTTCAACTTCGACGGGTGACTACTCGGACTCCGTGGCACCTAGAGAGGCCTCGTATGATCCGACACCTTGGTGTAAGGACCCTCTACAATAAAATCTCTCAATTTTTTCCTTCTCATTTCGGTGCACACGCGTAGGTATGGTCTTGTAAACACTTGGGGAGGAGTTGTTTTCAAAATTTACAACATTTTCAAAATTTACAACTTTTTCAAAATTTACAACTTTTTCAAAATTTACAACTTTTTCAAAATTTACAACATTTTCAAAATTTACAACTTTTTCAAAATTTACAACATTTTCAAAATTTACAACTTTTTCAAACAATGAAAGCTTCTCTTAGCTTCGAGAATTTAAAATTCTCTACTAATAGTGCCAACCACGTGAAGGTGGAAGCTTTTCTGGCACCACTAACCTAAACATAAAAGTGTTAGTCAAAGAAATTTAAGTTTCAAATCAAAACCATATACTATCTATATATGTACAAAATACACAAATTTAAAATAAAATATATTCAAACTTAAATCTAGATTTTTAAACTAAAAATTTATATATATATTGAAAAAAATTATATATACCAGACATGAGCATTGTAAATTCATTCCAATAAACCATCACGATCGGATCTACTCTGAATAGAAGACAAGATTGATTCATGATCTGACTCTCGAACCTTCTAAAGAATCTTGTTATTATGCCTTCCTCGATATCTATACAGCTGAATATTTGTCGTTAGAACTAGATGTGAATATAAGAGTATTTTCTTGTGTGTCTCAAAGTCTTCAAACACCTAAACATAGGAGTTTTTTAATGGATACCATCAAGATAAGTTCCAATAACTACCACTGACCCTGTAGGATACTCAATATCTTCGCCATCTATAATAAGAGAAGTCAACTTCTTTCTTTCCTCGATGCAACAACATAAGAAATAGTCTATTCCTTCTTCATTGTCTTCTGTCGCAATTACTACAAACACATGTCCTACAAAAATAACCAAGGTTGAACAACTCAAATTTAAATTACATATTAAAATTTCAATGGACATAACTCAATACAAAAATTAAATAAATAACCATAAATACCTTGTCACACCAAAATCAAAATTTCATCAAAGTCCTTGGATGTTGCAACTTCATCTGCAGAAACAAGTCGTAATGCTTGTGGAGGTTGATAACTAGGAAGCGGAGGTGCTAGAGGCCTACAAATCCATCCTTCCACCCATTCTTGTGAATCACACTCAAAGAGTGACAAATTCAATACAAGATGCACAAAAACATGTCAACTTTCTTGTCCATACGGCCCACGAAATAGCATCCGAGCTATAAAATGAGTGCATATCACCGACCCAAAGTGAGTGTCATATAATCCTCGTAGTTAGCAATATGTTGTTCCTCTATCAACCAAAAATATCTCATGAACTGTGGATTTTTTTAAAACCTCGGGCCATGTTGTCGCACACCATTCCACTATACTCTTTGTATCTTTTAATTTAGCACCATCTTTGTACTTCAACTCTTCTCTTGCAAGAGCTCGTTTCACACATGCCTCGCACCGTCATGCTCTCCTTTTCCATGTCCAACCTCGGTGAAACTCCAAATATGTTGCACACCCATCTTAACGTGCATTCTTCTCATCTAATAAAACATTCGTGCATTCTTAAATTGAGACATGCAATTATCTGACCATATATAATGTTGTTTGAATTGGATGTCCCTATCAGACAAGTTTCCATAAAATAACTGGAAACACCCTTGCACAAATTCAGTAGAATGAGTACAATCATCATTGATATAAAAGTGGTACTCTTAAAAATTTTCGATCATTCTCTCAGATCGTCAGAGAATGTAGAAATGCTATATGCACAAAAATGGCAATTTGTACTTGAGTTGTAATATTGCGATTAAACCTCCATTTGTGGTTGTAATGTGTAATTCTCTCAAAATTGACCACTTTGAAACAATAGTAACAATAGGAAATGTGTCTTTGCATAGCTTTAATTGTTCATCCAATCATTTAGCTCTATGTGTATACCTCGCATACTCATAAACAATTTCATCCTTAAATTTTCTCATAAATTGAAAAATGGGCATTTGTTTTGTAACTAGCTCACACCGTTTCAACTCTTTTCCATCTTTCAATTGGTATGCAACTGATTTATATTTATCAAACTCAACTAAATTATGTCCTATTGTACCTTCAATTTACTCATGGATGCAACTTTCCAATTTAGGTAATCCACCGCATGTACTACAACTTCCATCTAAACAATCTTGAGTATAAAAAAATTGTCCAACTTATTTTTCACAAAATATAGTAGGAATGAAATCCTTGGAAGATATTGGTGGAACTTGAACACCACATTCACATAACATAGTTTCAGAATGAAAATTAGAGCGAATACGTAAAAATTTAGCATAATGCATCGCAAATTCAACATGTTGCCTACAATAACAAGTGGTGTGAGCATGGTTGATTTTCACATAGAATGGTTTCAACATTTCAAAAAAATTGACTAATTTTAATTTCCTCGATTCTCTTGTTCAAACTTACGAAAAATTGAGTTTGAGTCATATCTAAGAAATAATTTGGATGTGGTTCACGATTAGTAGAACCAAATCTCTGCTTTTATAACATCTCTTATATTAGGTGAAACTCTAGTGTTATCATGCCAAAATTTAATAACTTCTCTTATAGATCAGAATTATTTTTGTCCTTACGTGGTGCTCTAGTAGAAAATTCCCAAAAATTGGCATTATTGAGTGATTGAAGGATATTACGTATTTCAATTGCTTTCATTAGAGTTTTTCGATTAACTTGCAACATTCAACTTGTTTGTGTAATCAAATGTTATTTTTTTATTGATTCACTTACAACACTAGTAGCAAGTACACGACGCACAATATTACTATCCCTAGTGCGTCTCTTGACACCAACAATGTGATATGCATCATGAAGGTTTTCAACAATTGTAGAGGTTTGACCACGTATATTAGATGTTGTCAATCCTAAGGTGTTTAATGTAGGTCTCATTTTAATCAATTTCATCAAACTAACCAACAACTGACATCTTTGGGAATCATTTAAAATTTCAAAATGATTATCCCAAATTTCAATGGCCTTTTCTTCTGATTTTTCTTCAGAAATTTTTGTCGACATTGGTTTCAAAATGTTTTCATCAATTTCAATAAAAATTAGGTTTCTTATGTAAAATCCTAGGAGGTGTTTATATCAATTTTTTTCTTGTCTACAATTTCAACATGAATTTCCTTATTCAAATTTTCATTGTCTCCTTCAATTTCAACATTTGTTACATCATGAGTATTTAATTTTTCTTCAACATTGACAAAGAAAAACTTCTTCATCACGAGTATTTAATTCAACTTTAACATCGATGTAGAAACATTACCTAGTTCTTCATTGCTTACAATAGTTGGGATCAAGATGAACCTCTTCTAGATTCACGAAATTTCCGCATTCGCTCAAAGATTTTGAATTTTGCTGGCCTCTAATTCGTTTGGTGTTTTTTTACTTAATGACTTCCTTTTTTGACTTCATTTTTTGTCTCCCATGATGTTTTGCTTCCGGTGATAAGAAAAACATGCGTAAAAAAAGAAAGAATTTCATAAAGAATTGCATAAGTAAGGTCGAGAGTAAAAATCACATGGTAATTCAAACATTGGGATGTGTGTAAATATGATTTATGAACTATGAGCGTACTTTATAAACCGCGATCGTGGTTTATAAAGTGCGCTCGTGGTTTATGTTAAAAACTGCGATCGCACTTTATAAACCACGATCACAGATCTATCTCGCCTAAGCCTCGGAAAATCTTTGTTTTTCCCAACCAAAGCTATGGAAGGTCATTATGAAGTGTACAAGGTCAAAAAACCTCAAATCTACTCTTCCAAAGACTTGAACCATGCTAAAAAACTGAAAACATTTCACAAAAATGGTGCCATCGCGTAGGGAAGACTCTTAGCTTCATAGAAATATTGTTTTTAAAGTGAATAGAATAAGATAAATATCATTTTATAATTTTTTACTAACAATAGGTCTTTAAGACATTTTTTCCCGTGAATGTTCAGTCTACGTTTAAGACTATAACTTTTGCTTTGGTTATCAAAATATGATAAAACTTATACCATCCCAAGCGTGGACAAATTCTATATATGTTAAAAAAAAAAAAATTGATTTCGATTTTTTTATATAGTTATGGTGTGCAAATTGAAAGCGCTCCATTTTCTAAATATTTTCAAACCACTTTTGTGGAAAAATCATAAAAAAATATTGCTCAAAAAAAAAAAAAAAATCCATCCCAAGATAGACAACTACATCTAATGTTTCACCAAAGGAAAAAAAAAAAAAAACAAGATTTGGTCATCCAAAATGTGGGCAAACGGACTACAATCTTATAAGTTTTTTCAAAAAAAAAAACTAAGTCATATAATTTTAAGTGTTTAATATAGCTAAACTTGTCCGTTTTTAAAAAAAAATAGTATTTTAGAAAATATATTCCAAATGCTACGATTCGTATTTATATAATTTTTCTAATTTAGAGTGCGTGTATAGTTAATAATCCCTACAAGTTGAGATTTCACTTTTTTTTGCAATATGACGTCCACGGATGACCCTATATTTGTCCATCAACTTCCTGCACTTACCCCGGTTTTCATTTTCCTAAATCTTATCATTTTAACTACACATTGAAATATATTTTCTTGTTCCTACGCTTACCAAAGATTAAAAACAATCTAAAACTATTAACCCTTTGTTTTTGTATCATCATTGGTCCAAGACATTTGGGTTTATAAGTCAAATTACTAATATTTGTTATGCAAGGCCTCCTCTTGAAGACCTAATCACATAATATTTATCGTTTAATTTTATTATCTTGCATCTATTTTATTACATCATATTTGTTGTTTGTTTTTATTCGTTTCTTATTTATCCTAAAGGTGAAAATGTGTATGCTATCCTCTTGCATCCTAGGACGATCTTAAGGATCAAATTGGCTAGCCTTCCCCATTTATTTTATAGGGGAAATGTGACATGGAAGTGATATCCACACACTTGCTATAGCTCTAGGGGTCTAATGACCATGGAATTCACTTCCATGGACGTAGATCTATACAACTCGTGTTCTAGTGGTGTATATAAATTCTTGGAGAGATGTCGTTGTTAGCTAAGAGTTTTCTTGTTTTAAGATTGATGTGAAGTGAGGGGATTTCTTGTCCTAATACACAAGACTTAGACAACATCCTTGAAACACATACTTGGACCCCACGTACCACAAGGTATATCGGGGACTCCCCTAGTGAGATCATACATCCTAGACTAGGAAACATTTTGGCCACAATTAAACTATAGTACGAGGATTCCGCACTCCCCAAGATCACTCTATAGCCGACCCCACATTGACGCATAGGTGGAGAGCCGCTTTTGGCACCATCATCGGTGTGTGGTATTAAAAGCAGACTATACTTTGGTAGTAATCCCACTTGACTAGTTAGGGTATGTGTTGCATGTTTGTTTCTTTCTTATAAAAACCATTAACCATCCTATCACCTTAAAATTTAAATCAATCAAACATCAACATAATTAACCATCCTTAATCACATAATTCAAATATAAATCCCATCACCATCACAATCCTTAATCAACGAACCTAATCCAGATCCACACATCCTATCAAACCATGGCCTTTGATCCTCAACCCCCATCTTCTCCAAACCAACATCCAAACCCATACCTCTTTTCTAAATCCATCAACTAAGTTATCCTATCATCCCCCACCCATCAAAGTCAACCATCTCGCTTTGATCATGAAATACCACATACTATCCAACATGTTAATAAACAAATCTCACATCCTACCTCAACCAATCCCTCCTCATCATCCAAATCAGCCATCCCATGTTGATCCTAACTTCCTAAAAACCATCCAACAACTCAATAAACAAATATTTGACCACAAATCATTTACCAACAAATCACCTCCTAAATCATCATTTCCCAACCAACCCCATCCATAATTTCCCCTTTCTAATATCCCTACCCCTCACCCTATCGAATTCATCTTTGAGGAACTTTAATCATCTCAATCCACACCCAAACCTTATTAGCATAAACCACTATCTCCACAAGCCAATTACATTGACTTTGAAAACCTCACTAGCTTTGACTTAGATCAAGAGGACCTCCTTTATATCTTTTCTAATATAGCCACTAATCCCAAGCCCACACAGCCATCCCAAGTTCAAATCTTCAAATACCCTATCAATCATCATGACCTACACCTTCCTCTAATAAAAATCATGTGGATATTTGACCGCCATCCAAGATCTCAACTCATAAATCCAATCATCATAAAACCTATAATCGATTTTCATTCACATATCCACAAAAATACCAACAACTTAACCCAAAATTATTATCACCCACATATCATCTCAGTCCTCCATCCTTTTCATCTTCGTCATCCTAACCTGATCCTTTGAACTTTTTCCTAGCTATTCCCATATCCCATAATCCACCATCAAATTCATCCTCTAAGCCTATTTCATCCCCTCCATAACGTAAGCCCAATCCTATCAAAACTATCTCATCTATTGTGACTCCTAAGTCACCATTATCTCCTTCTACCCCCAATCCTAAACTATTTAATTTGGATCCTACACCACCCTCATCCTCTTCATCCTCTCCTAATCCTATTTTAATCCCTTAATCACCTAAATATCACGCTATCCTATTCTCATATCCTATTTCAAATTCACCATCCCCATCCCCCATCCTCAAACATCTAACATAACTCCTAAGTCACTAACTCCTAAACCTAAGAAATATGATCCCAATCCTCTCCCCACCCCATCTCCTACACAATCTAATGAGGCTCATATGCCACCTTCATCTACTTCACCCCTAAATTGACAAATCTAATATGGTTCCTATACCACACCCATCTCTCAAATCTCATTCATCCCCAACATCACCCAAATATAATGTGACCCCATATTTTACACATCCCCTTCATCTAAATATAACCCATACCCTTCATCTACATCTACTAATCTTAAACCATCTAATCCTAAGCCAAAACAATCTACCTCAAAACTACATACTCTAACCAATCCAAAATCAAACAAATCTACTTCAGTCCTAGGCCTAATCCATCCCCTTAATATTTTAAGCCACAAAAATCTAATCCAAATCATAAATCCAAATAAACTAAAACATCTCATAGTCAACCCAATCCCGCACTTGTACTTCCTACTCCCGTAAAACCATTTAACCCAAACCACTTCACTCTTTTAGTAGAATCCTTGACCACCATCTTCCATCATCTAAAAACCATCAACATGATCATCCATCCTCCAATCAAGTCACATGATCAAAACCTTCCCAAACCATCTTGGTTTTGGGAACACTATTATTGTGACTTCCATCACACTAGAGACATTCGAACTTTATTTTTGTATGTAATTTAGGTCTTATTCCAAAACCTCATTAACCAAGGGCTTCTTATTATTGTAAGTCCTTATCCACTACCTTTCTATCCCAATCCTACCTAACCACAATCCACCATCTAAACCCCACTTGACATCCAAACATCTTCCGCCATCCAAATCTCATTGTACATCCAAACGTCCCTCACCAACCAAAACCAAAACACATCTCACCTCTCAACCTTTGTTAATTTTGACCTCTTAACGGATGAAAAACTACAACCCCCTAGTCTCATGATGACCATATGGAATCATCTTACCCATCAACTTCATATCCTATAGCCAAAAATATGTTCGCTAATATGAATCATCAAGGAAAAGTTTTAGTTATCCATCAATAAGGCATTCACAAAACCATCCCCGTTCATCAAAATCCAAGTCATTTAGTCTTAGGGTATAAACCTAACACTAACAACGTCCCTCCCACTACTCCATCACAATCCATTTATATCACGCCTCTTGTTGATCCTACCATCCCAACAACTCAACCCAATCACAAACCATTTAATCACTTTACAAATACCAAACACCTAAAAATGGATTGAACATATAATTCATCCCCTGTGTGCAGATGTTATTTCCTTCCCACCCATCCTCCTTCCATCCAAAAACCAAATACCTTTGTATCTAATCCATTCTTATCATCATATCCATTCATATCCTCTTCTAATCCATTCATTTCAACACTTGATCAACTTTCTCGCACATGTTGTAAGTTGATAATTCCTACTACAACCATGTGACTTTGATGTATCATTACCTCTAACATTCAAACACAATTTTCCTCCTAGACATCCACACACTTTAACATACTTAATAAAATTGTGGTGAATACCCTTAGGTGTTTCTTTTGACACTCTATCTGCTTTCATCTCCAAACTCATTTCCATCCCCCCATCAAGCCACTAGTGATTTTTAACAACTTAAGAGTTATCAAGAGAGTGGACCATCTTTATGAAAAAACCAAATATCAAAAGAATCATATCAAAATTTACAATATCCACCTCCATACTATCTTTAGGGGTGTTTCCAACATCTCTACTGGGGCTATGGATTCCTAGCTAGCAGAGAGAAATGTTGTGACAAGAATCAGATGCATGTCTGCCGAGGCTATGGATGGTTATGCATTTGCAATGTGGGATCGTAGAAAAACAAAATAATGAAAATCATACCACTTCCGTGTTTTCCCAATGGGCAACAAAAAAATCCATCACATGTCTATTAAGTTTCATAGGTAAGGGTCATTAGAAAGGGTCTATGTTGATTGTAGCTAGGATATGTTGATTAGTCTCGATACCACTTAGATTCTATTTACAGTTGGAAAATGTAGTAATTTGACACTTTTAAAAAAAATGTAATGTGTGTTTATGTCCTTTCTTTGGTCATTAATTAATTTTTTTAGATATTTAAATTTTTGAATTGTTAGTGGTGTATAAGAAATATTATTTTCTTGTAAATCTACAATAATTTTTATGAGACATTGTATTCAACTAGTTTTTTTGAGGTGGTCATTTTTTTTTCTATTTTGAATATTTTGTATGCAAAGTGACTTGTTCTATGACTTCCAAGAGATGATTGTCATTCCTAATTTCATAAGAAAATTTCAAGGTGATTTCCCATCCTAAAAATCTCTTAAATGGTTTGAATCTCAATATCTAACTAATTTGAAATCAACTTCCTTAGATTATTTAAGTTGAAAATGTTGTGTTCCATTTAGATATTGAAGTACTATCTTTTCTTCAAAAATTGAGTTTCAACAAAATGTTGTGTGATCTAGAAAGAATTCCAATGGTTAAATAAATTTCCGATATGGTTGTGGTTACACAGACTAACATAAAATTATTTGTATGTACTTAGTTATATCTATGAACGAGAAATGACATTTGATAAAAACACCAAATTCAATTCCATGAGTATGCTAAGACTGAGAAGTGGCATTTGATAACAATGACAAATTCAATTCTATGAATATGCTAAGTGATTTACAATTTATCTCTTCAATACTTTTTAAAATTTTCACAACTATAAGTCCAAAGGTGATGAAAAATTACTTTAATTTTGTGATCACTTCAACACCTAAAAGTGCTAAAGGTAACCTAAATCTATCATTTGAAATGCTTTCATCATTTCTTCTTTGACTTTCATAGTTTATATTTTATTATTTTTGTGGGAAGTAGATCATTCATATATGCAACCATGAATGTATTTGTACTATTTTCACACACACACACACACACACACACACACACACACACACACACACATTCAAATTCAATTTGATGAAATTTCATGTTTAATATGTTTTCAATTAAATGTTTGTATTATACTCTTAAGTTTTTCTAAATCCATACTTAAATTTCTCTAACGAACCGACTTTATGCTCTTGTATATTAACTACAAAACGTTCATACTTAATATAAAAATTTCCATCCATTTTATCCTCCATAATTGAGAAATGTTTAACTAATCATTCATTTATCTATTGGTTAAAAAGGTTTCATTATATTATATCCCTTCCTCCTAATAAAATATCTTAAATATTAAATGTCTTAGTTTGTGTTTATCAAGAGGGTTACAAAAATTGTAATTTTCATGAAAGAATGACTTGAAATTGATTGGTTTACATTTAATGCAAGGATCAACTAACTCTCAACTTTCATTCCCACTAAAGGGTAATATTCAGTTTCATTATTTTTCTCCATGCATTAAGTTTTCACGCTTGTTTTAAGAAAACTAGTTTAGCGTCAAAAGATTTTTTAAATTTCTATCTTTGGATGTTTTTTTTTATTATTGGCAAATAGTTTTTTGAAAGGGACTATACCCTTGATTAGAAAAGAAGGCCTAAAAGCCAGGATAAGCAAGAGAACTAGAGTGAAAAGGATCAGAATCCAAATGTTACAATGATGTTCAAAGTAGCTAAAAACAGCTACCAAAACGAGACAGAACAACAAAATTACTGCAAAAAAGCAAGAAAGGATCCGCAAAAAATAGCAAAAAAACAAACAAGGCCAGCAGAATCAACTACAGCTACTTCCTAGTAGCTTTTTCTATGATGGTTTTGATATTCTTCCAGGATGTAAACATACCCAAAGTAGTCATATGGGCAGCGTCATTATGATCCAGCTGCCCCAAGGTCTTCTTGCTTTCTTTATCAGTACCCCAAAGAGTTTCCGGCACTCCGCTTAGGTTGGAGACACTTCTGACGTGTTGTTCAATAAATTCCTCAATCTCCCTAAAGATGGCAATGTTTTAATCATGCCTAGTCTTGGCCTTCCCTAAGCGAGAGTCCAAGGAGTGCAATTTCTTATATATATCTTCAATTTGGCTGCTGTCCACATCCTCCTCCTCCTCCTTCCTCCTCTTTCCTTTCTGTTTTGTCAAGTTTTTAACTTCATCCTTTAACAATTTCATATCTGCCTCTAAGGCTTCCATCCTTTTTGTAGGGCTTTCTAATTGCACTTCCTGGGGGCTGGCACTGTTGATATGTAGGAGGTCATGAGCAATTTCAAATTCATGAGAACCCTTCTCCATAGCAAGGGTCTCAAGGTTAAGCTTCCTAGAAGCCCTGGTAACCGGTCTCCCGAGGTAGAGGCCAAGTGGGGGTGGGAGCATCAGAAGGGGGAACAGGAGAAGAAGCCTGAACGGCCGGCATGGGGGTGACAAGTGGTGGCAGGGGCAAAGAAAGGAGATACAGGTGGCAGCAGTAAAGCTCGGCAAAGGGGGAATTGAGCTAGGGGAGGATGGGAGACCAGGAAACCTAAGTAGACATCATTTGTGTAACAAAAAAATGATCCCTTGGTGCAAAGGAACCGCCCGGGAATTCTTTTGAAACTCAAGAATGAAGCGTTTAAGTGAGTTCAAGCAAATAATGGGGAAGAAAACCAGACGATCCCTACGAAAATGATTAAGAAAAATAAGGTGTTTCATAGAACAATGACAAACCTTCCTTCCAATGAGATGAACCGTATCATCATGCGGGTTACTTCATCATATGGTAGAGGGATCGAGCTAACAAGCAGTGCCCATTGTTAAGTGGGTCGATTTCTCAAGCCAGGCTACCACTTCAACAATAAGCTCTTCATTGATTAAGACCTTCGCCCGCATGCTCCTCTCTGCTTCTCTCCTTCCAATCCTTTGCAAAACGCACGTATATGCTTTGGTCATGCCCCGAACTTTTTCCATGAAGTTTGTTATGCCACCCTTGCTAAGAATGCTCCACAGCTCAATATTGTCTTTCCAGTCTGGGTCCACACTAGGCTCAATTTGACAAGGAGAACCCCCATCTTCTCTCTGCTTCGAATCAAGCTTTGCAACTAATTCCTAACGATTGCTAAAGCCACCATTTTTTTTGCTATAGTAATCCACACAAAAATGGAAATGAGAGTCGTTGCTATTCCCACGATTGGTTGTGTGTCTGCTGATCTGAGCCTGCTGAAAAATGCATGTGAGAATAGCCCACTCCTCGCCATCAATCCCTTTATCGCTGCCTTCGCTTCCGTGTAGGTTTGAATCCACCTTTTAACAAATAATGCAGCCCGCATGCGCGATTTTCAAAACCGTGTATCTCCACTTGTAATCCCCATATGATTCACACTATCTTGATTATTAGACATGATTTGCATAAACCAATACTTTAAATCAACACGTGTGGGAGTATTTTTGATCCACACCCAAAATTCATAACTCATTTCAAGATAATGCTTACGTATGGAGTTCCGCCTGAATGCTGATTTGAAGCTGTTTAGGAATGTTGTTATTGTCCCAAACTGTAAGGTTAGCATTAATGCCATAATTTGCCAAAGACATCCGCCAATTTATTACCCTCCCTATACGTATGTATGATCCCGATGTTATTGAAAGTATGACTAATACTTATGGACTCTGCAATGAAATCCTTGATGCTCCAAATGCGAGATGAGCACTGTTTAAGAAGATTAATGATATTTAGGGAGTCTCCTTTGATGATGAGGTTCTGAATATTATTTTCCTAGGAAATTCTTAGACCCCAAAGAGTAGATAAAGCTTCAGCAAAATGATTAGTTTGAATTCCCATTTTACCAGCATACGCAGCTATTAGATTGCCTTTATGATCCCGTATCGCTCCTCCCCCTGCCGCATTCCCAGGGTTTCCCTTAGAAGCCCCATCAAAGTTCAACTTATACCAATTTAGATCTGGAGGATGCCATTTAATCAAAGATCTATCAATGCTATTCCTGGGAATGTTCCAACTATTAATTGATCCAATCTGCCAGTTGGAAAGAATGTATTCTTCATTTTCTGGATATCTCTTGTTCTTGGGGGGTTTAAATCCAGCAATATTCTCTTTGATACCATTAGAAATTTTCCCAATACTAAGTTTGTAGTTTTGCTTTCTGTTTCTGAAGATAATATCATTTCTGTCCTTCCATATTCTCCAGATTAAATGAGGGATAACCAGCTTCTAGATCCTTTTAACAACACAATGCTTAAAGGGTGGGTTCCAATGAGTCCATAGCTGATTGAGATCCTTCGGCATCACCCAGAGAGCTTCAAATTTAGAAAGGGAAAAACTCCATAATCTAGTGGCATACTCACAATGTATGAACAGGTGGCTGATATCCTCAAAATATTTCTTACAAAGATGGCACCTATTAGGGATTATTAATCCTCTTCTCATCAGATTGTCATTGGTAATAATTCTACCTCTGATAGCCAGCCAAAGGAAAAAATTTATTTTGGGAGTTAAATCGAGACATCCAAATCTTGTTCCAATTGAACTCGTTTGATTACAATGAAAGAAGTTATTGTATCCGGTTTTACAGAGTAATTCCCATCATTGGAGTTAATCCATACCAACTCATCCTTGGAATCCATCTGACTTAATGGAATAAGTTCTAAATGATCTTGAAGGGAGGATGTAATTTGTTTCAGATCATGTCTATCTACAGTAAGTTTTTTCCACTTCTTTCTGGTACCATTTTCCTCAATATAGTCCTTGATTTTGATGTCATACTTGTTTATAAGACTGTCCTTGGCCATCCCAAAACTCTCCATGAGATTTCCATTAAACCAATTGTCCTCCTAGAATTTTATGTCCCTACCATCCCCCACTTTCCATTTACTGCCCTGCCTGATGAAATTTCTGCTTTTAACCAAATTGTTCCAAAAAATGGAACCATAGGGGAGTTGTTCATCAAGTAGAAAGGAGTACAAAGATTGATTCTTTAGATATTTTGCTTTAATTAAATCTATCTAGGGTTGTTTCTCAGTCAGCATTCTCCATCCCATTTTAGCAATGAGGGCCTCATTCATTTTCTCAATGTCTTTTATACCTAGACCTCCCATAAACTTCAGGGTGCAAACCTTATCCCAAGCCACTAAATGAAATTTGAATTTCTCATCCATGCCTTGCCATAAAAACTTTTTTTGGATCCTTTCAATCTTATCCCTAAAAGAGGAGGGGATCTTGTAGAGCGACATGATATAAATTGGCAGATTTTGGAGAGTACTTTTGATGAGCAGGCACTTACCAGCACTAGATAAAATGGCTCCTTTCCAACCAGCCATTTTTTTTTGGAATCTCTCCAATAAATCATCCCACACCTTGCAAGAGACTTTCCTAGTGCCGAGAGGAAGCCCCAGGTAAGTGGCTGGAAGCTCACTTATTTTACTGACCCTTAATTTTAGCTATTTTAAGTCAGTTTTCTCGGAGTGTTGAAGAAGAAGATGGTGCTTTTGTCATAATTGATCTCCTGCCCAGAAGTAGATTCGTAGAGCCTCAGCAATGCCTTGGTAGCCTTGGCTTCAATGACAGATGCCAGAAGGAGAAGGATAGTGTCGTCTGCAAATTTCTAATGGGAGACAGCTCGACTGATGGAGGTGGGCTTGGAGCCACTTAAAAGCCCGTCATTCACCGCTTTACCAATTGTTCTACTGAGGCTATCAGCCAAGAGAATGAAAAGTAAGGGGGAGATAGGGTCTCCTTGTCTAAGTCCCCTGCTAGTGAAAAAACCCACTGGTTCACCATTAACAACCACAGAAAATCTAGCCGTGGATATGCAAGCCTTAATAATTCTTCTAAATTTTTCCGGAAACCTGAATTTTGTTAAGACTTTGTCAAGGAAAGCCCAAGAGACCTTGTCAAAGGCTTTATTCATATCCAACTTGAGGACCATACTCGCCTTTTTATTATTCTCCATTGAATGTATGGTCTCATGAACCATAATCACTCCGTCTTGTATAATCCTGCCTTTGATGAAGCCACTCTGCTGCCTTGAGATAAGTTCATTCAAAATGAGCTGGAGCCTAGTAGCAATAATTTTGGTAAAAATTCTATAGATGGCATTCACCAGGCTGATAGGTCTGAAGTCCTTGAAATCTTTAGCATCCATTTTTTTTGGGGCCAGCACAATGTGAGTGTTATTAAGTTCTTTTAGAAGATTACCCATTCTAAAGAACTCATTCACCGCTCTGAGGAGATCCTTCGAACATATTTCCCAAAATTTCTGGAAAAAATTTATGGAAAATCCATCCGCCTAGGAGCCTTGTCACCCTCTAAAGCAAAAACAGCTTTCTGCAGCTCTTCCAGCGTAACCACTTTGTGGATATCTCTGAAATTTTGTTCCTCAATTTTATTTTGGGGGATGGCCTCCAACATAAAAGAAATAGCTTCAGAGTTGTTGATATTCCCCTCCTCAAGAAGTTTTTTATAGAATTCAAGCGCTTCTTTCTTGATGCTATTGGGATCTTTTATGATATTTCCGTTGTTTTTAGAAACTTCTAAGATCCTATTACAAGCTCTGTGCTTTAGAGTGGTCATATGAAAGAACTTCGTATTCCTGTCTCCCTCTTTAAGCCAAATAGCTCTAGATTTAAGTCTCCATAAGGATTCCTCTCGACTGCAGATCGTATGCAACTCAGAAAGAATATTCTTTTCATTGACTTCGTCTTCAGCCGATCTCCCCCTAGTATCCATCTTTAATTCCAGCTCCTGAAGTTTTTTTCTTTAACTTTTTTTTTCCTCAAAAACATTACCAAAAACTCTTTTGTTCCAGATTTTGACTTGTTTTTTCACATTTTTGAGCTTTTGGACCAATCTATATTGAGCAGTGCCTTCTCCATTCCATTCCCACCATTATTTTATCTTGTCATATATATTGTCATGTTCCATCCACATCTTTTCAAATTTGAATGAGCTTCTGGTGGGTTTAGTCCAATTGAGAAGATTTAGAGCAATCGGATTGTGATCCGATCCAACTCTGGGCAAGGAGGAGAGGTGAAAGTCTTGACTGAGAATCCAGCTTGCTGAAATTAGTGCCCTATCCAATCTTACCTGAATAAACTCTTTCCCCAACCTTCTATTATTCCAGGTGTACTTATTCCCATGAAGATCCACATCAAAGAGGTTATGCTCAGCTATAAAATCAGAAAAATCCTCCATACCAATAGAAAAGTTGGAGGAACCTCCAAACTTTTCTCCTAGGTTTAGTGGAGAATTGAAGTCCCCCATAATAAGCCAGTTAGCAGAACCATGTTTTCTTCTAAAAGTTTTAAGATCAGCCCAAAGCTTCCTTCTACCACTAACCGTATTAGGGGCATAAATGTTAGAAAGGATCCATTCATCATTATTCACAACAAAGAACAAATTTGATTGCAAGATGATTAATACTAGCATTAAGAACCATACCAGTACAGTGTCTTTTATCCCAAAAAGTAGCCAACCCACCAGAAGCTCCCTGGGAGTCAACAACCACCATTTCAGAGATATCCCAGAAACTCTTCTTAATAGTTTCAAGGGTCATAGCTTTCATTTTAGTTTCTTGCAAAATCAAAATATTAGGATTACTAGAGTCCCTTAACTCCTTGATGGTTCTCTGTTTGGAGTTTCCATTTAGGCCTCGGATGTTCCATGAAATAATCTTCATTTGGAATATTTGGTGGTTGGAACTGTCTGATGGTTCAACTGGCGCTGAACTCCATCTCGCAATGTAGCTCTTTGGTCTCTTAGATCTTAGAGCCTTTTAGAGGGTCTTCCTCTTTTTGTACTTCCTCCAAAGTCCACTATTCGTTTAGCAGAAGATCTAGTTGTTCTGGATGTGGAGGTGTCCCAGTTATCTTTATTTTATTTTTTATCACTGTAAAGTGATTCTGGGATCAATTCAAAGCCTTTCATTCTTTTTTTCTTTTTTGAAATAACCTTTGTGAATCCTAAATCTGGATCCTCCTCATCCAAGTTGGGCGTGACTTCTCCCTCTTCACATTCTTTCTGAGTCCTGTCCGATGTGTGTATATCAGCTGTTCTGGTGCTGAAGCAAGCAGGTGAAACCGATATATTGCTGAAACAAGGAAGTAAATCTTCTACAGAATTACCATCTCCCCTAGGAGAGTTTTTCTGCAATGGTTCTTTAGGAGCAGAACACTCCTTGTTTGAAGTTTCCTCAGTGATACTCATCAGATTATCAATCTCGAATTCCAAATTGCTTTGAGATTGCTCAGTAGGGACTATATTAACCTTCACAGAGCCATCTTTCTCATTCACCACCATGAATACCTTCACAGGATTTTCCATATTTTCTTTGCTCGGTACTTCAGGCAAAGTTAGCTGAGAGACTTTGGGACGCCAGACCAGATGTTTCCTTATTTGAGTTCTAAAGCCTCTTTTTTTCCCCTTTCTATTTAATTCCAACTCCTTCGACTAGGAGCTTTCTTTTCATTCCAGCTATTCTTGCTAGGAATCCTACTATCCTTATTCCAAACTGGGTCCTCCACAAGTCAAGCTCACCTTCCATTGCAGGATTCTTCTTCTTGAACAACCTTTATCGAGTGCCCAATGCTATGGTAGTTGTTACACCTCGTAGTTTCAACCTCAATTTTTGGGTCCAAATCCCATATCTAGACTTCAAGATTATGTGTTCAAAAAATCCTAATCCATTGTAGAGAAAATACAAAAACGAGCAAAAGCAAGTCTGGATCTGCTTTCTCATGGGTTCATCTAGCTCGATAGGGGCACCTAAGGATTTTGCAATATTTAGCATAATTTCATCATCCCAAAAATGCAATGGAAGTCCAGTAACCTACACCAGATTGGGATGGTGTTTATATTTTCAAGATTAGGGTCAACTCTAGGATACCATTTTTTCAAAAAAATCCCCATATTACTCAGCCACCAAGGTCCTCCCAGAAGCACTGATTCCAAGTCCTCTTGCTGATTAAATTTTGCCAGAAAAAATCCTTTTGGCATGATGGTAATGCTCAGGGCTCCCTTAGGTTTCCACTTTCTCAAAGCCCATTTTCTAATGAAATCAATATTAGGTCTAGAGCCAAGAAACTTACCAACAAGGAGAGATTCATTTTTCTTAAAGCTCTATCAACACAACCATCTCTGGGACCCTCGGCGGTGGCACCCTCATTGTCCTTTTCCCACGTGAACTGTCCAACAGTTTTCGGACCCACCTCGCACTAGGGCTTTGTAATATCTTGTTCTGTGCCAAAGGTGTGGATTTAGGTATTTCCACATTCTCATTTGTAGCCGTCCAATTTTTTCCAGAGATATGCCTTTCCTCAAGTATTCTTAGATTTAGTGCATAGACTTTCTGCGGCGAATCGTAGAAACCGCACCGACAAGCATTTTACAATGCTTTCCCTTTCTTTTGTACTCGTGCTTTCAATCGACCGATTCTAGCCACAGAATAGCCTCTCCTCAGCAATAATAAGCTTAGTTTGCAGACATTCTGCCAGAACTGCAGAAACCGCATCCCCGTAGTTTTCTCCATCGCTAGTTTTCTATCTTTGGATGTTCTTCCAAGGTAAATTTCTCTATTTGTTTTTGAATTTTTTCATTCATATTATTTATTTTTAATTGGATTTATGTTTTTCTTAATGCATATTTTCCAACTTCATCATATGTAACATATTTAAGTGTATTTGTGAATGATTTTAACATCTTTTTGCCATGATTATTACGGAAAAGTTGTGCCCTATTTTTTAAATCTAAAACTTCAATATGACAAATACGTTAAAACAATAATTTTCATAACTATCAAATAAGAACTTGGTGGAAAATATATGCGTAGCATTTTTTAGAGTACACATCATGTAGATAGTGGTATGTAGCGGGCCACATTCTAAATTTTATAATTCGCAGATAATTGACATTTGAAAGAAACATAACACGGGAAAAAGTGAAAGAGAAATGGAGGCACCTTATCGATCCATCCATAATTGTCCATTTGTACAGTTTAGTGGTTGTTAGATAGTGTCTCCCCATAATATTTCAAATGTGAAATAAAGTGGATGGCAGATCTTGCTTTCCCTTACTATTATTTAGTTAATATTAAATACATGATGGAATGGACATTGGAAGGGATGCCAAATATTTTCAAATTATTTCTCCATTTCGTAAGAGTATTCGATACTTTTAAGATAGAACAATATTCCATACATTTCCACATAGACTTAGACCGAATTCGACTCCGAGTCCATATCCCTCTCATATCCCTCTCCCATTTTCCATGAAAAATATCCCATATCCCTCTCCCATTTTCCATGAAAAATATCATTCATATCCCTCATATCCCTCTCCCATTTTCCATGAAAAATATTCCATTACAAATACACTCTACCAATCATACTACCGCAGATTGTACTTGCATTTAATAGACAAGAATCTAGATGGGAATAAATGCAATCCATTGTGGAGTAATCATATACAAAAATTTTGGTCCAACCCTCAATTTCATATTAGGTATGGATATGAAAATTTAACTCTACTGTAATGGTGCACACGTGAAACCATCATGTTCTTGTCTCCATTACCATGTAACCATAGTTGGCACTACATTTCAAAAATTGACTATGGTTTTCTCAATAAATGTAAGTCCCGAGTTGTGCTTCCATTCAATAAGTCGGAAGGAAGGTCTCTAGAGAAACAAAGTCTTGATGGCTTCCACTTCTGAATACAATGGAATTTCATGAAAATTACATGGTATGTGATTCGAAAGGTGACATTTGTGCTTATGGAAATTGTTTTATCCACTTCATTGTGAGTGCAAAGTCTTTGAATTTTGTGTAAATTGATGCTCCCATGGTAAGAGATATATTTTATCATGCCATAGAAAAAATTGTTCGATTCCAATCATTACATGACATTAATTTACTTAAATATCTATGGGGATAAATGTAATCCATCCACCATGTTGAGTATGGAGCTAAATTACTCATGATTTAGCATGCAAATAGAACTTGCAGGAAGTTGACAAGAATTAGCATTGGTTAGGGTTTGACCGGCATCGGTCAGGGCAAGTTGGAACCGGCTATGGTTGGGTAGAACCAACATCGGTTACCTATGCAACAAGCTATTGATTAACTCTCGGGTTTTAATTCTATTTTTAGTATTGGAATAGATTTAATGAATGTAATTGCATGGCAAAGTGCCTTAAAGTCTTAAATGACTATTTAAAGCATAAAGCTAGGGTTTAGAGAGAGAGGATTGATCATAATTACAAGATAATTGTGTGAGAGAGAATTCTTGGTGAAAAAGAATCAAAAGCTTGAAGAAAGACAATACTGAACATCTGAGAGGTGTGGAAGATTGTAAATATTCATTGTATATCTTGTCAAATCTTTGGATAATAGATTGGCTTGTTTCTTGGTGGATGTAGCCCACACTGGGTGAACCACGTTAAATCTTGTGTTGATTTATGTCTCTTGAATTGTATATTTCTTCTGGTAGAATATCCACTTTTATTTACATGTATGCTTAGATCTGATATATTATTTGTACAACCGGTGTGCTAACCCCAACAAATGGTATCAGAGCTTTGTTTGAGGGTTTTGTGTGTTGAAAAATTTACTCATAGAGGGTTTTCTGATTGATTGGGAGCTACAACAATGACAAAGATAATAAATACAAGGTAGAGAAGTTTGACGGCCGAAATTATCAATTATGGAAGATGCAGATTGAGGATTATCTGTATCGAGAGATTTGTACTTACCGTTGGATGAGAAGTCTAGACCTACGAAGATGACTGATGAAGAATGGAAGATTCTTGACAGAAAGGCTTTGGGATCTATAAGATTGAGCCTGGCAGCATCTGTGGCTTCCAATATTACAGAAGCAGCTTCTATGGTAGACTTAATGAAATCTCTTGCTAATTTATATGAAAAACCTAGTGCTTCAAATAAAGTTTATTTGATGAAGAAAATATTTAGTTCTAAGATGCATGAAGGTGAATCTACCTCTAGTCATTTGAATGATTTTGATCTATTGTAAATTAGTTAAAATCAGTTTCAATACCATTTGATGATAAAGTAAAAGCACTTTTATTCTTATGTTCTTTGCTTGATAGTTGGGACAACTTGGTAATGGTTGTTAGTAATACAACATTTGCTAATAATATTTTGAAGTTTGATGATGTGGTTAGTATAATCTTGAATGAATAAATTCGTAGGAAAAGTATAGAGGAAACATCATCTGGAAATGCTTTGAATGTAGAAATCAGGGACAGGTAGAAGGAGAGATCCAAGAGTAAGAGTAATGGGAAATAAAATTCAAGGGATAGTAGATCTATATCCGTAAGGGAATTACTTGTTGGAAATGTGGATAGAAAGGACATGCAAAGAAAGATTGTTGGTCAAAAGATAAAGAGAATCAACAACCGCACAAAGGTAAAGCGGTGAATCTTGCTGCATCGAGGTAATGCAAGATGTTATTATTAGATTCAGGAGCTTCTTTCCATGTAACCCCTAATAAGGGTTATTTTAGAAATTATGTCCAGGGCAATTTCTGCATGTTTATTTGGGTGATGATGAACCTTGCAGTATTGTTGGTGAAGGGAAGTTCATCTAAAATTATAGAATGAAAATACATGGGTATTGAAAGATGTGAGGCATATGCCAAGCCTCATGAGGAATAATTCATATCCCTCTCCCATTTTCCATGAAAAATAGTCCATTACAAATACACTCTACCAATCATACTACCGCAGCTTGTACTGCATTTAATAGACAATAATCTAGATGGGAATAAATGCAATCCATTGTGGAGTAATCATATACAAAAATTGTTGCCCAACCCTCAATTTTATATCAGGGATGGATATGAAAATTTAACTCTACTTGTAATGGTGCACACCTGAAACCATCATGTACTTGTCTCCATTACCATGTAACCATAGTTGGTACTACAGTTCAAAATTTGACTATGGTTTTCTTAGTAAATGTAAGTCCCGAGTTGTGCTTCCATTCAATAAGTCAAGGAAGGTCTCTAGAGAAACAAAGTCTTGATGGCTTCCACTTCCGAATACAATGGAATTTCAGTGAAAATTACATGGTATGTGATTCAAAAGGTGACATTTGTGCTTATGGAAATTGTTTTATCCACTTCTGTTGTGAGTGCAAGTGCGAATTTTGTGTAAATTGATGCTCCCATGGTAAGAGATATATTTTATCATGCCATAGAAAAAATTGTTCGATTCCAATCATTACATGACATTAATTTACTTAAACCATCCACCTGTTGAGTATGGAGCTAAATTACTCATGATTTAGCATGCAAATAGAACTTGCAGGAAGTTGACAGTAACTAGCATTGGTTAGGGTTTGACCGGCATTGGTCAAGGCAAGTTGGAACCGGCGATGGTTGGGTAGAACCAACATCGGTTACCTGTGCAACGAGCTTTTGATTAACTCTCGGGTTTTAATTCTATTTTTAGTATTGGAATAGATTTAATGAATGTAATTGCATGGCAAATGCCTTAAAGTCTTAAACGACTATTTAAAGCATAAAGCTAGTGTTTAGAGAGAGAGTATTGATCATAATTACAAGATAATTGTGTGAGAGAGAACTCTTGGTGAAAAAGAATCAAAAGCTTGAAGAAAGACAGTACTGAACATCTTAGAGGTGTGGAAGATTGTAAATCTTCATTGTATATCTGTCAAATATTTGGATAATAGATTGGCTTGTTTCTTGGTGGATTTATCCCACACTTGGGTGAACTACGTTAAATCTTGTGTTGATTTATGTCTCTTGAATTGTATATTTCTTTTGGTAGAATATCCACTTTTGTTTGCATGTATTCTTAGATCTGATATATTTTTTGCACAAACGGTGTGCTAACCCCAACAACTGGTATTAGAGCTTTGTTTGATGGTTTTGTGTGTTGACATATTTAATCACGAGAGGGTTTTTTAATTGAGTGGGACCTATAACAATGACAAGATAATAAATACAAGGTAGAGAATTTTGACGACTGAAATTATCAATTATGGAAGATGCAGATTGAGGATTATCTTTATCAAAGAGATTTATACTTACCGTTGGATGAGAATTCTAGACCTACGAAGATGACTGATAAAGAATGGAAGATTCTTGACAGAAAGGCTTTGGGATTTATAAGATTGAGCCCGGCATCTGATCTCGTGGCTTCCAATATTACGTAAGTGGCTTCTATGGTAGAATTAATGAAATCTCTTGCTAATTTATATAAAAACCTAGTGCTTCAAATAAAGTTTATTTGATGAAGAAACTATTTAGTTCTAAGATGCATGAAGGTGAATCTACCTCTAGTCGTTTGAATGATTTTTGATCTATTACAAATTAGTTAAAATCGGTTTCAATACCATTTGATGATGAATTAAAAGCACTTTTATTCTTATGTTCTTTGCACGATATTTGGGACAACTTGGTAATGGTTGTTAGTAATACGACATTTGCTAATAATATTTTGAAGTTTGATGACGTGGTTAGTATAATCTTGAATGAAGAAATTCGCAGAAAAGTATAGAGGAAACATCATCTAGAAATGCTTTAAATGTAGAAAGCAGGGACATGTATAAGGAGAGATCCAAGAGTAAGAGTAATGGGAAATCAAAGTCAAGGGATAGCAGATCTATATCCAGTAAGGGAATTACTTGTTGGAATTGTGGATAGAAAGGACATGCAAAGAAAGATTGTTGGTCAAAAGATAAAGAGAATCAACAACAGACAAAAGGTAAAGAGGTGAATCTTGTTGCATCGTAGGTAATGCAAGATGTTATTATTCTCTCTTTAGATAGTAGAATTGAATGACGGGTTTTAGATTCGTGAGCTTCTTTCCATGCAACCCCTAATAAGGGTTATTTTAGAAATTATGTCCAGGGTAATTTCGGGCATGTTTATTTGGGTGATGATGAACCTTGCAATATTTTTGGTGAAGGGAAGTTCATCTAAAACTACGAATGAAAATACATGGGTATTGAAAGATGTGAGGCATATGCCAAGCCTCGGGAGGAATCTTATTTCTACCAGCAACTAGGTGAATCTGGTTGCATGGTTACTTTTACAGAGACTCTTGGAAAGTCACCAAGGGTGCTTTTGTTTTGGCAAGAGGTAAGAAGGTAGGAACTTTATATTTATCTACCTCAGATTATCGATTCCTTTTCTCGCATTATCTACTTAAGATTTAGATGCATGCATGTGGCATAATTGATATGGTCGTATGAGTCAAAAATGAATGTAGATATAAAAGGCTAAGGGTAAGTTATCAGATTTGAAAGATTTAGATCTTGATTTTTGTGAGCATTGTATCTTTGGAAAGCAAAAGAGAGTGAGATTTCTCAAAGTTGGGGCAACTAAGAAGGAGCAGAAATTGGAGCTTGTACACTCAGATGTGTGGGGACCAGCTCAGGTAGCTTCTCATGGTGGATCCCAGTATTATGTTACTTTCATTGATGATGCTACAAGAAAGGTATGGGTTTATTGTATTAAACACAAATCTAATGTTTTTGAAACTTTTAAAAGATGGAAAGCCCTTGTTGAGAATGAATCAAATTCTAAGTTAAAGTGCCTTAGATCTGACAATGGTGGTGAATATTGTAGCAAGGCTTTCAATGATTATTGTTCAGTGAATGGGATATGTAGAGAAAGAATGGTTCCAAGAACACCACAGGAGAATGGTGTTGCAGAAAGAATTAACATGACAATCATGGAACGTGCTAGAAGTATGAGGATACATTCTGGATTGCCCTTGCATTTTTGGTAGAAGTAGTTGATACAGGGATTTATTTGATTAACCATATCCCTTCAAGTTCACTAAATGGAGGAATACCAGAGGAATCATGGACCGGAAAAGAGGTATATCTTTCTTTTCTTAAATTTTTTGGTTCAGAAGATTTTGTGCATGTTGATAGAGAAAATAGAGAAAAGTTGGATTCAAAATCCAAGAGGTGCACTTTTATTGGTTATGGATCTGGTGATTTTAGTTTTCATTTTTGGGATTTAGAGAATTCTAAAATTGTTAGAAGTCGTGATGTTGAATGGAATGAAAAGAGAATGTACAGGGATCAAATTTTGGTACCCAAGGATAAGAAAATTGAGAAGTGTATTTATGAAAATGAACTCTTGGGTTTTAAAGAAACACCTATAGAAATACACATGAACCGTGATAAGTTATGCCATGACCGGCATCGATCGATTAACTGTTGATGGTTACAGAGGATCAAACCGGTCTCGGTTAGTGAAACCGATGTCACTTAGAGGTGACCGGCATCGGCCATCACAAAAGTTGATACTAATGTCCGGAGGTCCAGATTAGGCCTCTCGGTACCCAAAACTCTGTGAGAAGGTCACAAAGGGTAAGTAAACTTCCGAAAGATTTCACCTTCTCTATTTTATCTATTATTGACTAATAGTGGTGAACCAAAAATATTTGAAGAAGCAATGCAAGATAAAACTCACATTCAGTGGGAGCATGTCATGGATGAGGAGATGAACTCTTTGGAACATAACCAAACTTGAGATTTGGTTAAATTTCCAAAGTAGGAAAGAGAATATTACGAGTAATAAGTGGGTTTACAGAATTAAGGAAGAAGAGGGTGGACAGAAAAGGTACAAGGCAAGGCTTATAGTAAAGGGATTTGCACAAAAGGAAGGTTTTGACTTTGGTGAAATATTTTCTCCTGTTGTTAAGATGAATTCTATTTGTACTATATTGAGTTTAGTTTCGTGAGAATATTTGCATTTAGAGAAACTAGATGTGAAGACGTCTTTCCTTCATGGTGATTTGGATGAAGATATTTATATGCTGCAGCCACTTGGGTATGAAGTCAAGGGTAAGGAGAAATTAGTGTCCAAGTTGAAAAAGAGCCTATATGGGCTCAAGCAAGCTCTAAGGCAATGGTACATGAAGTTTGATAGTTTTATGCATGTGCATGGTTACTTGAGATGTGACTTTGACCATTGTGTTTATTTCAAGAAGCTTGAAACCGGGAGCTATATTATTTTTTTACTATATGTGGACGATACGCTTATTGAAGTAAATAGTATGCGGGACATTGGTGAGCTTAAGAGAAAGCTAGCTCACATGTTTGTAATGAAGGATTTGGGAGCTGCAAAAAGAATCCTTGGCATGCAAATACATAGAGACAGGAAAAATAAGAAATTGTATTTGTCTCAGGAGGATTATATCTACAAGGTGTTAAAAAGATTCAACATGCAGAATGCAAAGCCTGTTAGCACACCTATGGATGGACACTTCAAATAGAGTAAATATCAGTTTCCTTCATCACAAGAGGAGGTCAAATACATGACACCAGTGCCATATGCTTTAGCGGTTGGAAGTCTAATGTATGCTATGGTTTGTACAAGACCGTACATTATGTGCACAGTAGTGGGAGTTGTGAGTAGATATATGGCTAATCTAGGTAAAGAGCATTGAAAATTAGTCCAATGGATACTCAGGTATTTGAAAGGGACATCTAGCATGCAATTATGCTATGGAGGTTTGGATATTTCATTACGTGGCTGTGTTGATTCGAATATGGCTGGACATCTGGATGGTAGGAGGAGCACTACTGGATATATTTTCATAGTAGGTGGAATGGTAGTTAGCTGAATTTCAAGATTGCAAAAGGTTATGGCTTTGTCTACTACAGAGGCAGAGTATGTTGTAGCTACAAAGGCTAGCAAAGAGATGATATGGATGAGTAGGTTCATAGAAGAGTTGGGAAAGGAGAAAAGTAATTGTAAATTGTTCAGTGATAGTCAGAGTGCAATTCATTTGGCAAAGAACTCAGCATTTCATTTGAGAATGAAACACATTCAATTGAGGTATCACTTCATACAGCAGGTATTGGAGGATGAAAATTTTAACTTGGAAAAGATTCATACAAGCAAGAACCCTGTGGATATGCTAACGAAGCCATTAGCAAAGGAGAAGTTGGAGCTACAATCCACTTCTATTGGTCTTTGAGTTTAAGGCTTGAAGAGGAAGAAACAAAGCTAAGGAGGATCCAAGAATGGTACTGTATTGGTATAGTGTAGTAATTAATCTCCAAGTGGGATATTTTTCAGTATGGAGCTAAATTACTCATGTTTTAGCATGTAAATAGAACTTGCTAGAAGTTGACAGTAACCGACATCGGTTAGGGTTTGACCAAAGATCAAAGATCGGTCAAGGCATGTTGGAACCGGCGACAGTTGGGCAAAACCGCATCGGTTACCTATGCGACGAGGTTTTAATTAAATTTCGGGTTTTATTTCTATTTTTAGCATTAGAATAGATTTAATGAATGTAATTGCATGGCTAAGTGCCTTAAAGTCTTAAACAACTATTTAAAGTATAAAGATAGGGTTTAGAGAGAGAGGATTGATCATAATTACAAGATAATTATGTGAGAGAGAATTCTTGGTGAAAAGAATCAAAAGCTTGAAGAAATACATTACTGAACATCTGAGAGGTGTGGAAGATTGTAAATCTTCATTGTATATCTTTTCAAAGCTTTGGATAATAGATTGGCTTGTTTCTTGGTGGATGTAGCCCACACTAGGTGAACCACATTAAATCTTGTGTTGATTTATGTCTCTTGAATTGTATATTTCTTTTGGTAGAATATCCACTTTTATTTGCACGTATGATTAGATCTGATATATTGTCTATAAAACCGGTGTGCTAACCCCAACACCACCAAAGAATGATACAACGTAATTCTATTATAACCCTCTATTTAATATTAGGAATAGATATGAAAATTTAACTCGGTAGAAGGATGTGTCCTGAAACGATCGAGACTAGTCCCCATTCCCATCTAACGTGTAAGAACAATTCTTGAGACAAATTTTTGAGAATTGTAACATGTGTTTGGAAATTTGTACATATTATTCATCCGGAAACAACTTGTATCTCATTTGTAGAAAATTATTGGTGATGCTGCCATTAAAAATGGATCATCGTAACGTGTTGCACTAAGCGCATCTCGCTACACCACCACTCTTTCGAATTCCAAGTGCAATCATCGGCGGGTAAAACCCTTACACACATCTACAGGTTTCAATATTTTTTTAATGCAACTTCCATAAGCACCACGAAGCCATAGACCTCACATTGATCTCTAGGTTGGTTCTATAGCATCATCCATTAATTATTTTCAGTCCACATATACTCCATATGATGGTTAGTTGTAATTTCCAATCATTTACCCAACATATTCACTTGTTGGTGTCATTATCAAACTAGGGTTGTGTCCTAGGCTATATACAATGAATTTGAACATAACATAGTTGTTTTGGTGGTTCTCTTTTAGAGTATTTCAATTGTTATTACTCTCTTATTTCTCCTCTACACTACAAAAATTAAAAACAACTCTAACCTACTCAAATGAAAGATAGAATTAAGGAAATACATCTAATCTATTGAAACAACATTGCTGTAATAAAATGCTTTCAAAGGAACTAATTAAATGGATTGAAATTCACATACAAATTGAAATACTCACACAAATGAAAATGAGAGAAAGGAAATATACTAAATAAAGGAAATAGAATACTACATTCAAATAACTATTCAAATCAAAGTACTTGAACTTAAGCTTATTAGAATAACAATCATGCATGAAATATCAACCCTCCCATCTCCTTAGTGAAATGGGCCCTTTCTCTCCTTCAGATTGAAGTACTTAACACCAAGGGAAACTTAAAACAACATATATATTATATTAATTCAAATAAGTTCGAACATGCTTCATCATTAGACTATAAATAACTATTAACTCGGTATATGGAAATGTAGTGAAAATTACCAACTACTAATTATGAAACAAGCAAGAAGGTGTCTTATAGACACAATTAGTTACAGACCATGCCACAATGATATGTAATGGATTTAACTAACTAAAAACCTCATTAAATATCATTGACACCCTGTAATATAGCTAAAAACAGGGTCCTTGTTTGTAGGTCGCTATAAGAAAATCCTCTAGATTGACATAGTGACGAGAGACTCGGTCTTCTTAATCACATTACTTCCTCAAAATTGGCAAAGAATGTGCTTTATCAACTTACACATGTCATCACATTACTCACAAAATTAGTTAGTTGGATTTCCTATGGTCATTAGTTCACATGAGACAATAACAAGATAAATGCATCAATCTTACTTAGGATACAACTATGTAGAACATCCCCCATACATTAGTTAACATAATTAGAAGTAAATTAATAGTCATATGAATTACTTAATAAGTTAATTTATGCACCATCATCTCCCCTTCACTTTACCTTTTACATTTCCCTATGCAAACTCATCTCTTTCCCGCTCTTTGTCCAATATGTTGTGTCATATCATACTACTTGAATTGGTCTCGCATATTTCATCCTTGTCCCCTTACACCCCCGAGTTTCCAAGATAACATCCACCCATGATTTGAAAATTTTGTGTGATTGGGTAGTAGAATTCTTCCAAGTAGTCATGGGATTGAGAACAAGGGGAGGTCTTACTTGCATGCCAACCAATTCATTACTGTATTCTTTTTTTCACCCTTTTCTACCAACTTTCTTATGATTATAACAAGTGAATCTCTCCTCTTCATACTCCAACTAATGTTTGCAGAGAGATAACTTCCCTTCTCTTCAATGGTAAGCTCAAAGTGTCCCATATTTTGTCACAAGCTTTCAAAGCTTCACCAAAATTTTGTTGACAATAAATTTCAAAATCCTGAACACATTTGGCCAATATCTCTAAAGTATTCTTTCCAATACCATCTTGATAATACAAAGATCTGAAATCCTTTTTCATTGAAACATCATTGTGGTGGAAAGGCCTAATATAGAAACCAATAGTTTGGGTTGTTTGATTAAAAAGGTATTTTTTCTCACCCGATACAATCTGGTTCCTGAACAATGATTAAAATTCCTTTAATTGAAATTCACCCACAAACAAATTGATGAAGAATTCAGGGAGATTGGTAACCAACATGTTATGAAGATAGAATTCACATAAGAGATTTTGTATTTCTTGAGTACTCCTTGATAAATTTCTTTAAAAAATTTGCCATCCGGCGCCTTATGGGATTCTCCACAACACATCCTTTACAATTTCCATGTATAGAATTGTTCTTGAAGAAACACATTATAAACAAAAGAATGTTTCCTACAAGCTAGAAGTTTGCAAGCTAGAGGAAAACATAATCCATAACTAATTCCAATTTCTTTTTAGTATTTGATCTTGACTCAACTTCTTCCTTAAGTTTATTATTTTCTTAGACCAATTCCTTTTTTCAAAAGACAATTGGTCACAATGAAAAGGAAAATCATTCCATGCTTGTAATCCAATATTCTTTTTCATTTTTAAACTATCAACCTCTATTTTTAAGACAGATATTTCTCTAATCTTTTCCACAATTCGCTGAAAAAAATCATTTTGCATGGACAATTGAGTATCTTCCATACCTTTTAATTTCTTCTTCGAGAATTAATTTCATCATGATATTGTTTTAGAATTCCTCTTCATTTGATTCCAGTGACCAACCTCCGTTGTAACAGCTTTGGAGCTCCAGTCTAAGTTTCTAGTGCTACAAACATTTCTAGAGCTACGAGATACGCTTTCTAGAGCTTCAACAATGTCTCGACATATCGTGTCGTGGCACTATTCTTTAGGAATGGTTGTTGTAAATTCATCATCCTTCAATGGTTTAATAGGATCAGACAAAGTACCAGTCTCATCAATCTATTCCAAAATGGGGGTTGAACCCTCATCAAACAATGCAGGCCGAGAAACTTTGGGTCTCCTTGAGGTATAAGACCTATTGGTCTTAATGACATAAAGCAGCATGGGCTAGTATGGTATTCTTCTCCTTGGAAAATTACGGCATAGAACGTTGGTTTTCCTTACTTGCACATTCTCCATAGCTTCATTTTAAGGCTGATGAGTCGAATCAAACTTAAGAAGAACAATGGAAGGCAGTTCCTTCTTGATTTTTTTTTTTTTCAAACTCTCCATGTGTTCATCTTTTCTATATTCCTCTTAGGCCTACAAAAAGTATGATGGGTGCATATTAACCGAATGAGGTCTAGGTGCTTTAGGGCAGCTTTAACACCTCCATTTTTATATTTTTGACCTACTTTTATGATAGTGTCTGCAAGATATTCTTGAATATTGACCTTCACTCGGGGTTTGTATGACCCTTCTTCAAATGAGTAATAATTTTCAATGTGTCACCCCCAAGCACCGATGGTTGGCCATCACAAATAAAATATCTTTCACCCATGTGGTAATTTACCTCCAGTGACCCGACAAAATCTCCCACTTAATACCCTTTTGAGTACCATAGGAAGTGAGGATTATTTCGGAATAGCTTTCCTTCATCATGAAACAATAGTATTAAATCCTTAAGTGGGGAATTAGTTACAATTTTGAGCCTAAAATATGGGAGTCCGGATATGGTAAAGAATAATGTGGTTGTTTATCTCAATTATTTTACCTCCTATCCAAGAAAAGGTGGCCTCAATAATTCATCAACTAAATTTTCATCAAAACCCTCAAATTTTTGGATAAAGTCTAACTAACTCCGAGTCATGGAATACCTAGGAGATAATAGCATTTCGCAGGAGAGGGTCTCTAAAACTCAAGTTCTAATTTCTTCTTCCTTGCCCCATAGCTTAGAAAAGTATGGATGGAATATTTAAAAAAATGGAGAAGGTTTATGCAGAGGAAACATAGAAATTTCATGAAACATCAGTAGTGGAAGTTTGAACTATGTTTTGAGCTCCAAATAGCATTGATTCGGTGCAAAACCGGCGGTGAAAAAGTGTGATAGTTCTTAATTGGGACATAAAGGTTCAATTACTCATACAATTCCTATTTGATCATCATGAATACCTATGTCACTTTTCCTTCTCATAATAATATGACACATGTCATTTATTTTCCCACTATTACTCATTATCTCCCACTTCACATCGTGAGATTTGATTTGACATCCACAATGAATGCATTGGGAATAGGACTTTCATTTTTCATATTTAAATAAATACAATGGGGAGTTCTAACGAGTTAATATCCATGCAAGAAGGTATTAATGCACTTCACCTTTCCATCTCACTCTCCACCGACCGTGGTGGCACTCCATGTCCTACATTTGAAGAATAATTCTAATTAATGCACATTTTAATAATTTATATTCCTATCCTTTAATAAAATCATGAAATAAAACAAGACAAAATATGATCTAGGGGGAAGAGGATCAAAACTATGATCTTCTTCCTGTATTTGAATTCAAAACAAACTATTCATGGTGGGAAGAGCTGCAGTCTTCCAATGGATCAATTTATTTGTATAACAGTATGTCTTTAGTGAATGCCTCATTATCCTGGGGTTGTTGATACATTCTCAGTTGATGTCTATTCACCAACAAGGTCCTTCTATCACCATCAATTGGTAATAGTCTCATAGATCCATTATCATAAACTTTTTCAATTTGATAGGGTCCCAACCATCTTGTTCTCAACTTTCCTTTGAATTGCTGATACTTTTAGTCAAACAGTAAGACCCATTCTCCTTCATTGAGCTTCTTATTTTTAATACGAGCATCATGTCAAGATTTTATTTGATGTTGGATAAATTTTTTTGTTTTTGTGCCTCCATCTGCATTTCATCAAGTTCATTCAGCTACATTAATCTCTCATGTTGAGCTTCATCTAGCTAAAGTATCATCTTCAATGTTGTCCTCTAGGTTTGTAGTTCAAATTATATTGGTAGTAATGGATTTTTCCCATATACTATTTCATATGGGGAGAAACCAAAGGTTGTATTTCGGTGGTGTTGTATTCCCAAATTGCCTCAGAAGCCTTAGCACCAAATTCTTTCTGAATGCATTGACAACTTTAGTTAAAATATTCTCCATCTCTTTGTTTGTGACTTCCACCTGCCGATTGGACTGGGGGTGGTATGGTGATGATTTCATATGCTTGAATTGGTAGATATTAAGGAAGGATTCAATCATATTGGACATGAAATGAGGCCCTTGGTCATATACAATGGCTCTAAGAGCTCCAAACCTTAGCATAATCTGATTGTGTACAAATTCAGCTACAACATCCTCATTGGCGAGATACCAATTCCTCGAACCTTGGCCCATTTTGTAATGTAGTCAGTGCACACCAGTAGGTACTCTTTTCCATAGGATGGGGTTCAAAAGGTCCAAAAAATCAATTCCCCACTTCTGAAAGAGCCCTAAGATCATATGAGGATTGAGGGGCATTTCAATAGAGATAACGTAAGCTTCCCATAAACATTGACATGCATCACATTTTCATACATACTTCTTAACATATTTTTAGAGGGCCAGTATTACCTAGCTCCAAGGACCTTGTGAATTGTCCTCTTCACTAAGTAATGTCCTCTTCCAGGCTTATCATGATAAGCCTAAAGTTTAGCATACACCTCATCCTCTCGAACACACTTGCAAAGAACCATGTCAGGAAAACATTTAAATAGAATTCCATCACACCATTTATATGAAGCATTGTTTTTACTAATATTTTACGTTCTTTATTAGTAAAGTAAGATGGAAACTTCCCTCAGTAGTGAGGTAGTTGGAAATATTAGTAAACCATGGAGGTTGTCCTAATCTTGAAAAGAAGTTCTCATCTAAAAAGTGATCTTGGGTTGCCTCCTATTATCCTGAAACATTCAATCTTAAAAAGAAGTCAACAACAACATTGACCATTCTAGGCTTATCGATAATACTCAAGCTAAATTATTGCAAAATAAGTAACCACCTAATAATTCTACCCCTACTACTATTTTATTCATCAAATATCTTATGGTTGAATGGTCAGTATACACAAATATTTTATATCCAGTAATGTAGTTTCTGAATTTATTCAGAGAGTAAACAACATCTAGAAATTACTTTTCCGTAGTGGTGTAGTTCTTCTCTGTGGGGGTCATATTTTTTTGATAAAATAGATGGCATACATTGGTCTTCTTCATCCTTTTTTCCAAGAAGAGCTCCCATTGTTATGTTAGAAACATCAATGTGAATATGAAAAGGTTGTCCCCAATTGGGTCAACTCAGAACTGGGGCAATGGTTTATTTCTAATTTATAACTTCAAAATCCTATTGACATTGAGGATACCATTAAAAAACACAATATTTTTCCAGCAAAGAGAACATGGGTGTAGAAATTGTATTAAAATATTTTATGAACCATCTGTAATATCCTGCAAGTCCAAGTAAACTCTTGATATCAGTCAGATTTGTATGTGTAGGAAATTTAGTAATGACTTCTATCTTCTTAGGATCAACTTGAATGCCCTAGAAAAAATGAACCAAAATAATTCCCTTATCAACCATTATCAAACATTTTCATGAGTCAAGGAAATTTAGTGTTTCTCACATCCGTTAACAATTTTTCAAGATTACTCAAAGATTCATCAAAATTAGAGTCGTGGATAGTAAAATAATCCAAATAAAATTCAACATAGGAATTGGTGAGGTCTGTAAAAATATCCAAAACCACTCTCGAAAGGTTGCAGGTGCATTAAAAAGTCTAAATGGTAGAACTCTATATGAAAATGTACCCCAAGGATAGGTGAAGGTGGTTTTATCTTGATCAAGCAGTGTTATAGTGATTTGGTTATATCCGGTGAAACCATCCAAGAAATAGAAGTATTTCTTTCCCGAAGATTGTCCAAAACCCGATCAATAAAGGGAAGGGGAAAGTAATCTTTATTGGTGGATTTATTAAGATCCCTATAATCTATATAGATTCTCCACTAACCATTTTTCTTTGAACTATAACTAGCTATGTAATAGCCACCGACTATCGATATATTGATAGATGAATCCTACCCTCAATAGTTTTTCTATTTCATTATTAACAATGTCTTTAAGTGTTGGAGAAGGAAAAGGAAGATCTTGTTTGTATAGAGGGAGTGACTTTTGTGAAGGGAAAAGGGAAGAAAAATTGAGATGGGATGGAAGACTAGGATATGGAGAAGAAAACTCAACATTTGGAGCAGCATATAATGGGCTTGAATCCCGACAATGCTCAAATGGTAAACCTTGGGAAGGAGAGAAAAAAGAACAAAGAGCTAGTGATTGACTTACCCATTGGAAATTTTGTCTCGTACTTCACTCATATGTTTCAATACCCTTGATCCATTGTATAAGTCGGGGAAACATTTCATCCAAGAAATTAAGCTTTTCTGTCGGGCTATAGTGTCTTGGAAAATGGCCTTCCCATGGATAAGGCACCCTGTAACCAATCCTAGATGCCTTCATCTATGTCGTAGCCTGATTTTGAACCATAAACTGCCTCCATATTTTGGATCTTCTCCAGTAGGCCAATGTCCTCCATCTGACTATTGTCATCATACGCATACCCATGTTCTTGATAGGTTCCAAATTCGGACTGGTTTTGACATTTCTCATATGGGTAAGTATAGTGGTTCTGAATTTGATCATAGTGTTGATCAAAGGAGTGGAAATCTCATTTGAGGCTGATTTTACTACTGAAAGTGTGAATTCAATTGCGGGAATGAATTCATTGTTGCACAACTTCATAGAATGAAAGGAAATGAGAGATATGGAAATAAATATGAATGGGAATGGATGGAAAAGAGGGTCTATAAATTTAGAAAATGGGTTGTTTGGATCATACGAGTCGCTTCTAGATGTGCTTTGTATATGCCTCCATAGGCTGAATCTCACCAAGAACACACCAACTTGATGAAACAAAATTATAGGATGCTATGAACGTGTCCCACCGGGCGTGCCAGGAAAAGCTGTTGTGATTATCCTTGCGAATGAACCGTCGATTGTTGGATACCTTAAGTTAGTGGGATGTGCACCCTAAGGTAACCTCCAGATTTTAAAGAAGCTAGCTCTTCTTTGTGGTATGATACGAGGGTCAAAAAATTGAAACAAAACATAAAAATTAATGGGGCGATGCGCTAAAATTTTAAGGAGTTAAATCAAGAATGCAACTTCCTAAACGGAGAAAAGGTGAGCAACTAAAAGGGTGGAAGAAATGCACCACAGGAAAATAATATCACATGGAACACTACTTCAAACTACTTAAGAACATATTCTAAAGATAGTAGTAACATTATAAACATGCACATTATACCCACGTCGAAATAAAGGCTATCAAAGACAACATAGATATGCAAAGGATGGAAAAATGCACCACATGTCATATTATATTGCTCCAAAAAAATTACACAATACAACAATAGTAGTTAAGAGGAAATTAAAATGCCATTACAAAACTTGGGAAAGAGGTTTCAGCTCGAGATCACACCCCAAGTGGATAAGAAACAGGGGAGAAAGGAAATATGACCAACCTCCTTATATGAGACCCAAATTACAATATATAGAATCGAAAAAGAGAAGAGTGAAATCTCGAAATTGATTTTCTAACCACTTGCAAGATGCAATAAATGAGTGTAATTAATGACATCTTGCTTGCAAAATACTCCACATATTGTCCCATGACCTGTAATAGTGAAAGAATGATGGTCATGCTCATTAAATGCATTCCCAATCACTTTTCAACTATCTTTTTGAAATGGTATTGTTTCCTAAAAATAACCATCAAAGCTTCATCATTTTCTACATTTCTTGATTTCTTGTTTCGTTCTTGGAGTCACGATTCCAACGAGACAATTTTGTGAAAATATGTTGAGAATTACAAAATTTATGGTCTTCTGAGTGTGAGCAGCTATTTTGAGTTTTCCAGAGATTTCTTGCATTTTATGGGATTGAGCGGTTAGTTTATTGAGCTGAGATGTTTCTTTTATTTTCACCCACCCATCCTTACTAAAAATAAAAAATCCATTTTTGTGGCATAGAGGATGTCGAGAGCTTTCCAAAAGTCCAATTTTGTGAAAATCAAAGTTTTGGGTCAAATTTATGCTCATTTGAACTTCTGGAGATGGAGTCCATTTGTGTTCAGTCCACGTGGAGGCCAAGCGCATCTCCGGGTCTTCCACTTTTCTTGCACCTTTTAAAAGTGCATCGAGATGACACATGGAAACTTCTGCAAGTTCTTTTACTTTTTAATGAGACTCGTTGTATTATTAATACGAGGATCCTTTCCTCGATGGGCCCCTTACTATTGATTCCATGTGGAAACCCTGCATGGGGGGTTTTGGGATTTCACTCCTCCCTCTTAGCTTTTGAAACTGCATAAGGCCGACACTTGGCATCTTCCGAGCTCTTTTACTTTGCTTTTCCGACTCGTCCCTAGCCTATTTTTGACTCACCGATTTGGTAAATTCTTTCCCTTTATTTTCAAAGACTTGATTCTTTTCATGTTAGTCTAAGATTCTAGCTATCTTGATTTAATCATAGCAGGAATCTGCTTGTTATCTAATTTCAGCGGGCGGTGGAGGAAATTAGATAACAAGACCTTTTCAAAAATTGGACCAAGTAAACCAAATTTAAGAAGTAAAGACTCATTGACTTTTGTAAAGTGGATCTGTAAGAATCCATTTGATTTTTAAATAGAACCATGCTTCTCACTCTCCAAAGAACCAACACATAGGAAGGGCCCCTAAGTTTTCCTCGAGATGTTCAACCATATTAAAATCAACGTAAAACAAATAATAAGAAAAAAGCGTAATTATCTCCTAACCAACACCATAATGTCGACCTTTTCGGCCATCATTAGGAGCATAAAGATTTAGCACACAAAGAAAAAAGCCATTAAGATCCAAAATAACCCACACAACCCGATTGTTAGGATCATGACCCGTGGCGAAGATCATGGCAGAAAATCTAGGAGAGAAAAAAATATAAACACCACATTCCTTCCAAATGAGAAGAATAATAATACGTATAATTCGATACGCAATGCACATTTATGAAGTTTGAAGAAGAAAACTAGTAATTTTAACCTCTCACAAACAAATAATATCTAAATTACCAATTACTTGACAAACATGCTTCACAAAATATTTTCGGGAGGATTATGTGAGTCCTCTAACATTCCATGAGAGACAATTCATGGAAGTTCAGACATAAAAACTCCCCCTGTCCCTCCTACAATTCATCCTTCAAGCTTAAAATATGAAATTTATTGGAAAGAAAGATAGGCTAGTTTGAGTTCTAGGTTGCTCCGTCAGAATGATGCGGCACTTAGCCCCATTCGGCCCATGCACCTCCAAAAAATTATACCTAGGAGGACTCTGGGAATGGTGTTGGGAGAAGAATTGGTAGAACCATCCCACTTATTATTTTTGCGGAGTGGGCTGACTCGCATAAGCGGGGATGGCCGAGTGGGTCGTGGTAGAACTTGTGGCATGGTTGATTTGAGCCGACTATTGATGATAAGAGGGAAGGGGGACTGAAGAAGTGGATTTATCCTCATGCGCCCTTCTTTTTTATTCATGGTGGTTCATTCCTCATATGCAAACCTCTTGTGTAATAGTACTAGGTTGAGCATTAGCAGGTTTAACACATTGAGTAAGCGGGCAATATAAAATATGATGGTTGGGGGCTTGACAAAGAAAAACCGGTGTTGGGAAGGTTGAAATAGACAATTTTCTGTGAGATATGCATGGACCTAACTTGAATGTCGATGTGGTATCGGTGATCGAGGATAAATCAACCTCAACACAAACCCATTTATGCGGACACACGTAAAAGAAATGATCATTCTCATAACAGATAACACGGCCAAGGGATGGACAATATCATTCAAAAAAGGCCAAAGTTATAAGGGCAACTCACTAACTCCACCTATACATGGATCCAAAGTGAAACCTTCTAGATGTGTTAAACTCGGGTGTCCATTTAGATAAAATAAGAAAATTATTACCAATATACGACCAAGAAGAGCACTCAAGTAAAATCTAGACTTGCAAAGGCTCGAAAACATAAAGAGCTAAAACCCTTTGGTGAGATTACAAACAACAATGACTTGGATACTAAGTCTCCCAATGGTTCCTAATCCATTTTTGTAAATACGACTTTCGAAGAAATGCAGCCACAAAATAAGTTATCAAACAATTATTACTATAAAAATGGACAACATGATCCACATACATAAGATCAATAGTAACATCCGGGGGAGTTTCAGATTCATTACCTCATCGTAGACCTTGGGAAAAAAATTCATGCATGCGCTTGGGAGCCATCTTCACCGCCATTTGCAATTGTTGTTGCAACGGGAGGGTTAGAGGCCATTAAAAGGTAAGCACCGCCTAAACGGATGAAATAAATGCCCAATTCACAATGAAAAAAATACATATATGCTAACAAAGATAAAATACAAGCATGAAAAGACTAATGCAAAAATATTGCATGAGCGAAGGCATGCCAAAAACCCCTCTTCCTCCATAAGGTCAGAAAACGACATCTAAACTCTCAATATTTTCAGCAATGTTCGTCTTTGATTTTGTGTTTTCTTTTGCATTTTTGAGACAATGGATTAGTGTAGAAAATAATAATAACAATTAGTGAAGCTCATTAGTATATTAAATTAGTGTGACCCATTTGTAATTCAACTTAGATACTAATAATGGAAGCTAATCTTAGAATGTAGTATATAGAAGAATAATTTCTAATTTATTTTCTGAAATTGCAAGCATTTCTAAGTTAAAAATATGAAAAACATGTAAATGGATGTCAAATTTAAATCTTTCCTTCTTGTATATATTTACATAAGTATCTTGATTCTTCCTCTTATTCACCATTATCGAATCTAACATCTAGTTCATTTTAATTCTCATTATTGAATCTCATATGTAATTCATTTTAAATTTAGGTTACCTAAAAAAAAATTCATTATCATTTTTTCTAAAGGTTATGTTTACACTTATTCTAGATGTTTGTCTGATCATTTTTTAAACATTGTTATTGATTATATAATTGAATTCTTAAACTAGAAAAATACTATTAAATTATGTTGACATAATATATTGTGTATGTTTTATTACAACAATTCCTCTAATATTTTATGCTTGCCACATGAAAGAGATGCCTTTCAAAAATTCTATGGTAGTTCCATGTTGGTATCAATTTTCATGGTATTCCCTTTGTAGAGATTCCATTGATTTACACACTCATATTTTTAAGAAAGTAAATTATCATTGTGTAAGACATCTTTTGTAACCACATTTGAACTTAGTTTTCATGGAAAGATTTTAAAACCAAGTTCCTATTAGATAATGATGATAATAAATCATGTGAGGAGATTATTGACCCTATCCTTGATGTGATGCTCTTTAAAATTTTACATAGGACTTTGGTGAAAGGAATGAAAATGGTATGCTAAAACATCATTTCAATACTATATTTTCAAGAAGGGATATGAAATGATGTCACCTCAACGTCCCATGGTTGATAGCCTCAATGTCCATTGGTCCATCCACTTTGTTTCCCACTCTTGAAACATGTATGCTTTCAAACAATTCAAGGAATGCCATTCTTGAGCCTAAGATTACACACTTCACATTATTAGGGCCTACCTTTTGGCCATTACCTTATTCATTGAGAGAATACCAAGAAAAAGTGCCTAATTTGTGGGCACTTTGAGACACGTCTTCACTTGTGTTTTTTTAATATTGGTAAATAGTTTTTTGAAAGGGACTATACCCTTGTGTACAAAAGGAGGCCTAAAAGCCTGAATAAGAGAGAGGAGCAGAGAAGCTGTATCAAAGCACAAAAGTTACAACAAAGAACACCGAAGCCTAGAAACAGCAACACAAACGAGACTTAACAGCAAAACAACGGCAACAAAACAGCAAACCTACGGCCCACGCGAGTAGTAATACTTCTTGGCCGCTTGATCAATACTCATCTTTACTTTTTCCAAGCATGGTACATACCCAAATAGTGGTCATATGAGCAGCATCCATCTTATCGAGCTCCTCTCTGGTTCTTTTACTCTCTTTCTCATTGCCCCAAAGAGTCATCGGGACACCGCATGAGATGCGAAACACATCTTCACTTGTGTTGGTTACATAATACATCTTAAATTTTGTAGATGTAGACAAATGATTTTTTCAAACCTTTTTAGCTCCATCCCTTCGTCTCGAATAATATATGGGGATGTGCCTCTATTTTGTGTAGAATACACATGTTTGGCATACTTTTATAGTGGAAATTCTTAATTTGGTGTGATTAATTGTAATGTATTCTTAGTTTTAGGATTTTTTTTTTATAATTATAATTTCACACATATCCAACCTTTTAAAAAAGGAGTCGTGGACATGACCTGACACATCTTTTCGTTCATTTTCCACAACACGGTGACGACTTCTTTTGAATTCGTTTCCGTCCACAAAATGGAAGACTTCATACTTTTCAAAGTCTTTTGGTCCGTGTTTGAAAGAAAATGGCGACTTCCTCTTCTTATAAATTAAGTCGCCGCTCTTTGGATTCGCACCGTTCTCCAATCTCGCAGATTTATTTCACTTAAATTTTTGGTAACTTGCTTTTCCTGTTGATTCATTTTCTATTTCTTTTTAAATGAAATAATGTTTATTCTTAAATTTGTCTGTCATCGTTTATTCAACTTTGTTACAGATGAAATAATAGAAAATTGAATAAAATGGAGAAATATTGGTGCATAGTATGTCTGTGCATTGTGATGAGATGCGCCACTGTAAGCGCTGATGTTTCATGCTTTCCACACGAGAGGGACGCCCTTCTTGCTTTCAAGAATACCTCTTCAGCTTGTTTGGCAGGGGAGTTTAATTGCTGTGAGTGGCGTAAATACACCTCCCATGTCATCCAACTCCGTTTCTCCTGCAGTAAAAAGATTGAGATAGGTGGGATGCGTCTCTGCTTAGATCCATCACGATCACTTGATCCGGTTTTGCTCAAATTAAAGCACTTAGAGTATCTGGATTTAAGCTACAACTCTTTCGAGGGTACTCTACCCAGAGGTACTTTCAAATTGCAACAGTTTATATTTGTAAATTTAAATCGTTTATCAATTTAAAATAAAGTATAATATTATATGGTGTTTTTGATGTGCAGAACTCTTTGGCCTCCAATATTTGAGACATCTGGATCTCAGCCACAACTATTTTGAAGGTGAAATTCCGAAAGGATGTTGGCTCCTTGCACAACTTGACTTACCTCAACTTGAATAACGCAGGATTCGAGGGTAGAATTCCGTGGCAGCTAGGGAATCTTTCTCAACTGCAATTTTTAGATCTTTTTGATCAAAGAGGTGAAATAAATACTTCTAGTTTGGCGTGGGCAGAGAACCTGCGAGAATTAAAATATTTGGATCTTTCAAATGTGGTGCTGAATATGACAAGTGAGCAATTGCAAGTATCCATTTCTCATCTCCATAATCTCCACCACCTCTACCTTTCATACTGCCGCTTGTCTAGTCACATCCCCAATTCCATCAAAAACCTCACCTCCCTCTCCCTTCTTGATTTAAGTGGGAACGACTTTAATTCGATAATACCTTCTTGGATGGGAAATATGACTAGTTTAGTTTCACTAGATCTCATGGAATCCAATCTAAGGGGCCCATTTCCTCTAGGTTTCTCTGTCCTGCCTCATTTGGAAAAGCTTAGTTTGTCTTATAATTTCCAGTTGAGTGGAAATATAAGTGAAATATTATGCGGCAGATGGCCACATCTCACCATATTTTCTATTGCAGGTTCTAGTCTAACAGGAAGTATACCACACTGTATTGGCAACATCTCTAGTCTTCAAGAATTGAATGTTTGGAGCAACTCATTTACCGGAGAGATTCCACTGTCACTTACATAGTTACCATCTTTGTGGTATCTTGACCTTTCTTCCAATCAGCTAAAAGGTAGTATTCCCACTTCTATTGGCCAACTTTCATTTGCTTCTTTCTGGAAATCAACTAAACACTAGCATTCCCACTTCTATTGGATATCTTCCTGCCTTGAAGTGATGGACCTCTCTTCCAACAACTCCGCATGGAAAATTTTCTCTTGTTGTTCTTACAACTTGTAAGAACCTTAAATTCCTTGATCTCTCGTATAATCACTTGACTCGTCCAAATGGAGCCACAATGGATACCCGCATTTAACTTAGAATCATTGGACTTGGCTTCTTGTAATATTGACGACCATGTCATTCCTCCATTCCTTTCAATGCAATATAGATTATATAATTTGGATCTCTCCATGAATAGTCTTGTCGGAAACATTCCACCTTGGCTAGGGAGTTTGTCGGATCTAAGATACCTTAATCTCTCGTACAATTGCTTGCAAGGTCAACTTCCTTTCACCTTCAACATCGGCGCTTTTCTTAGGTTAGACTTGCATAAAAATTTGTTGAGTGGTCACCTTTCGCTTCCGTCCATGTCTTCCTTTCATTTACAACTCTTTGGATCTCATGTCAAAAATACATTTACAGGCATTATACCTGTACAAATTGGTAGACTTGTACACGAGATTGAGTTCTTGTCCTTTTCAAAGAAATAAGCTTGCTAGTGGTATTCCAACCTCCATTGGTCTCTTGCAGAGGTTTGAGGTTTTGGATCTCTCAACGAATAAATTATCTTGTGAAATACCTTCAAGCCTTACTAATTGCTCTTCTTTGAAAAGATTAAACTTGGAAAATATTGATTTGACAGGAGAGATTCCAACTCAGATAGGAATGCTCAAATCAAGACACTTTGCACTCCGAATAACAATAAGCTTAAGGGAAGGTTACCATCAAGTCTTCAGAACTGTTCCAGCTTGGAGATTGTAGATCTGGGCAGTAATTTATTAATGGGAAACATGCCCCTTTGGTTAGCACAATTTTCTAAGTTGATGATACTTGTTTTGAGATCAAATCAACTTCAAGGGAACATTCCACATCAGCTAAGCAATCTTTCCAGTCTTCATGTTCTTGATATTTCACAAAATAATTTGACCGGTGCTATCCCACATCAACTAGCAACATTAAAAGCTATGATGGATCCACAAGTCAAAATGTCAAATGCCAGTGCTATTGAATTTTATTACAAAGAAGAGATCCAAGTGAGAACCAAAGAAAGATACTTGGAATATGTTAGTTCTATTTTGTTACTTATAAATTGCATTGATCTATATGTGAATCAACTATCAGGTGAGATTCCTTCAGAAATTGGTAGCTTGAAAGGTCTTCACACCTTGAACTTATCAGGGAACATTCTTTCAGGAGATTCCAATTACTTTTGGAAAGCTGGAGCAAATAGAGTCGCTAGATCTTTCCAATAATAGATTGCATGGAAGGATTCCAAAGGAAATCCTAAATGTTTCCTATCTGAGCCACTTGATTGTGTTTGACAACATGCTATGTGGAAGAATTCCAGAAGGGCGTCAATTTGCCACATTCAATTCTAGTTATTTCTCTGGGAACCCCGGTCTTTGTGGATTTCCAATAAATAACCAATCCTGTAAATGTGGGGAGAAATCAAATTTTGAAATGAATCTTGTACTTCCGAAAAAAAAAAGAGGACAAGAGAGAAGAAATTCCATGGCATTGGTATGTAGAGTGGATGGCAAGTGTTGCTGCTGGATTTTGGGGCATGTTTGGAATCTTGATTGTGAAAAGGCAGTGGAGAAGAAGATACATTCAAATTTTAGATAAAATAGCCTTCGATTTGGTAGATAGACCGAAAGGTGACCGTGGATAATAAAATAGCCTTCTGCTTGGTAGATAGCCACTATTTGTGCGGTCAGTGACGAGGATTATTTATATCCATCAGACATTTGTTGTTCATACCATGTGATTATTCAAAACGCTTTTCCAGTTTTGAAACTCATTTGTTTTTCTGCTGAGTAAGATGGTAGATTTTTCCCGATGAAAAACATAATTTTTTTGTGAAACAATTTAATGTTTATAGTTTGATTTGAGTTTTAAATCTTCGTGTTAGAGCGTAGAAATGCCCTGAGGCCAGAATACGCATACGGCTTGAAAGGAGAGCACTGAATTTTCAAGGAAGATGCCAACTAAGAAAGAACCGTAAATAGGACAGGGAAAAAGGAGAAAAATCCGGTAGAAAACAATTAATACGCGTGAATTGAGACAAATAATACGTGTGAATCTTCTCGGCCGAAGGATTGAACTTTTTGGCCTCCAATATTTGAGACATCTGGATCTCACCACAAATATTTTGTAGGTGAAATTCCGAATGATGTTGGCTCCTTGCATAGCTTGACTTACCTCAACTTGAATAGCACAGATTCGAGGGTAGAATTCTCATGGCAGCTAGGGAATCTTTCTCAACTACAATTTTTAGATCTTTCTTTTCCAAGAAGGGAAATACATACTTCTAGTTTGGCATGGGCGAGAGAACCTGTGTAGAATTAAAATATTTGGATCTTTCAAATGTGGCAATCTTTGAATATGACAAGTGAGCAATTGCAAGTATCCATTTCTCATCTCCATAATCTCCACCACCTCTACCTTTCATATGGCTGCTTGTCTGTCACATCCCCGATTCCATCAAAAACTTCACCTCCCTCTCCCTTCTTGATTTAAGTGGGAACAACTTTAGTTCGATACTACCTTCTTGGATGGGAAATATGACTAGTTTAGTTTCACTTTGGATCTCATGGAATCCAATTTAAGGGGCCCATTTCCTTTAGGTTTCTCTCTCCTGCCTCATTTGGAAAAGCTTAGTTTGTCTTATAATTTACAGTTGAGTGCAAATATAAGTGAAATATTATGCGGCGGTTGGCCACATCTCACCATATTTTCTATTGCAGATTCCAGTCTAACGGGAAGTATACCACACTATATTGGCAACATCTCTACTCTTCAAGAATTGGATGTTTGGAGCAACTCATTGACCGGAGAGATTCCACTGTCACTTACACAGTTGTCATCTTTACGATATCTTGACCTTTCTTCCATTCGGGTAAAAGGTAGTATTCCCACTTCTATTGGCCAAATTTAATCACCGAGGTATTTGTATCTTTCCAACAATCAAGTAAACATTAGCATTCCCACTTCTATTGGATATCTTCCTCACCTTGAAGGTATGGACCTCTCTTCCAACAACCTACATGAAAAATTTTCTCTTGTTGTTCTTACAACTTGTAAGAACCTTAAACTCCTTGATCTCTCGTATAATCACTTGACCGTCCAAATTGAGCCACAATGGATACCCCCATTTAACTTACAATTCTTGTACTTAACATCTTGTAATATCGAAGGTATTATCCCTCCATTCCTTTCAAGACAATATGGATTGGAATATCTCGATCTCTCTAGGAATTGTCTTTTCGGAAACATTCCACCTTGGCTAGGGGAGTTGCTTGGATCTAAATTACCTTAATCTCTCGTGATAATAGCTTGCAGAAGGTCAACTTCCTATCACCTTCAAAGATCACCTCTTTTTCTATGTTAGATTTGCATAAAAATTTGTTGAGTGGTCACCTTCCGCTTCCATCCATGTCTTCCTTAAGTTTACAACTCTTTGGATCTTTCACAAAATGCATTTACGGTATTATCCTTGTTCAAATTGGAAGACTTGTCCACGAGATTGTGTTCTTGTCTTTTTAGCAAATAAGCTTGCCGGTGGTATTCCAACCTCCATTGGTCTCTTGTAGAGGCTTGAGGTTTGGGATCTCTCAATGAATAAATTATCTTTTGAAATACCTTCAAGCCTTACTAATTACTCTTCTTTGACAAGATTAAACTTGGCAAATACTAATTGGACATGAGAGAGATTCCAAATCGAGATAGGAATGCTCAGCAATCTGAAGACACTGCACCCAAATAACAATAAGCTTAAGGGAAGGTTACCATCAAGTCTTCAGAATTGTTCCAGCTTGGAGATTGTAGATCTGGGCAGTCATTTATTAATGGGAAACATACCCCTTTGGTTAGCACAATTTTCTAAGTTGATGATACTTGTTTTGAGATCAAATCAACTTCAAGGGAACATTCCACATCAGCTAAGCAATCTTTCAAGTCTCCATGTTCTTGATATTTCGAATAATAATTTTACCGGTGTTATCCCACATCAGCTAGCAACTTTAAAAGCTATGATGGATCCACAAGTCAAAACACCAAATGCCACTATGATGATACTTTTTACTCTATTAGTTACAAAGTTATTATTTGAAAGAGGAGATCTATGTGAGAAGCAAAGAAACGAAGAGGGCATATATCGGTTATGTTTTGTTACTTATAACCCGCATTGATCTATCTCGTGAAGAAGCTAACAGTCATATTCCTCCCGAAATGGGTAGCCTAAGAGGTCTTCACACCTTGAACTTATCGGGAACAAGATTTCAGAGAGATTCCAACTACTTTTGGAATATTAGAGCAAATAGAGTCGTTGGTTCTTTCCAATAATGCATTATATGGCAAGGATTCCAAATGAAATGTGAAATGTTTCCTTTATAAGCCACTTCATTGTGTTTAACAACATGTTTTGTAGAAGAATTACGAAGGGCTTAAATTTTCCACATTCGATTATACATATTTCTCAGGGAACACTTGATCTTTGTGGATTTCCAGAAATAACAAATCTTGTAAATATGGGAAGAAATCAAATTCTGAAATGAATCATATTCTAGGAAAACAAGAGGACAAGGAGATGAAATTCCATGGCGTTGGTATGTAGAGTGGATGGCAAGTGTTCTTTATTGGGTTTTGGGGTGTGTTTGGAATTTTAATTATAAAAAGGCAATGGAGAAGAAGATACATTGAAATCTTAGATGAGATGGCCTTTAGTTTGGTAAATAGACCGAGAGGTGGCCGTGGATAATAATATGTGTAAATTTCACAAAGATGTGTTGTCCTTATTCCTTGTATATAATCATTTGTAATGGTTTTGCAAGGGTTATCGTCAAAATGAGTAATTATATAAAGCACCTATAGATGTTAGATGTAGTCGTGATAGTTAAATTAGTAAATTTCACATCCTTAAAAGTTATCTAAGTTTTTAGCCCTCATCCAACTTAACTTTCAATGAACATCTTGATAGGTGGTGTAAGTGTTGTTTTGGTGTTGTTTTCCTAGATAAATTGAGATCTAAGTTATAATAGTTAAAAGATGACATTATGAGTGATATCCATAGATTGACTTCAAGGAACTTATGAGTGATGTGAAATCAGTTATTAGGTGAGATTCCTCCCAAAATTGGTAAATTAAGAGGTCTTCACACCTTGAAATTTTCAGGTAATAGACTTTTAGGAGAGATTCCAATTAGTTTTGGAATGTTGGAGCAAATAGAGTCACTGGATCTTTCCAATAATTCATTGCATGGAAGGATTCCAAATGAAATGCTAAATGTTTCTTATCTGAGTCACTTCATTATGTTTAATAACATGCTTTGTGGAAGAATTCCAAAAGGGCGTCAATTTGCCACTTTCAACTCTAGTTATTTCTCTAAGAACCCTTCTCTTTGTGGATTTCCATTAAATAACAAATCATGTAAATGTGGGGAGAAATCAAATTCTGAAATGAATCATGTACTTCTAGAAAAAAAAAGGGGACGAGAGAGAAGAAATTCCATGGCATTGGTATGTAGAGTGGATGGCAAGTATTGCTACTTTGGATTTTGGAGCGTGTTTGGAATCTTGATTGTGAAAAGATAGTGGAGAAGAAGATACATTCACATATTAGATCAGATGGCCTTTTGATTAGTAGATAAACCGAGAGGTCGCGGTGGGTAATAATGTGGGTGAATTTCACATCCACTTTGGAAAATTTATTGTTCTTTATCCTCGTGTATGATCATTTGTAATGATGGTTTTGCAAGAATTATTAATAAAATTAGTAATTATAAAGCACCTATAGATGCTAGGTGTAGTCGTGGTAGTTAAATTAGTAAAATTGGCATCCTTAAAAGTTATCTAAGTTTTCCATCCTCATCCAACTTAACTTTCAATGAACATCTTGATAGGTGTTGTTTACTAGACAAATTGAGAGGTAAGTTCTAATAATTTAAAGAAGATAATATTTTTATATGCACATATTGAAAGGTCAGTGATAATAGTTGAAAAAATAGTATTTAGTATTTCTTCTTAAGCTTCCTTTTTTTGTTTTGGCTATTTTCTTTTTCTTTTTTTTGCTTTTGTTTTGGCTATTATTTATTTTAAATATGTGAATATATTGAATTATTGTATTAATTATGATAAGAAGTATTTTTATAAAGGAAATTAAAGGTGTAATGGAGTGGGTTGTTTGATTCTATTCTTGACATTAAAATAATTTTGTTGTTGTTTGAATCTATTTTTTTGCATAGATTTCACCCGGGGCATCATCCCTCATTTCTTATTACAAGATCTTAGCAAGAATTGAACCCTAGTGAGTTCTTTGTGAGCCAAACAACTTCGCCAATGGGTCAATGGTCATTCAATAAAATATGTACATAATTAATAAGCATTATAATTATTATTTTATTATAAAATATTTTAATATATTTAATTATTAAATAGTACTTTTTATCAATATTAAATTTGATGTTGAATTAACCATCACATAACAATTCATCCATAAATTCAACTTCCATTAGATTGTCACTTTTTTGGGGAAAAAATCAATCAAAAATAATAATCTCTTTTAGATATATGTATTTAAGATATATATCCCAATATTAAAAATAAATACATAATTAAAAAATAGTATAATAATTATTTTATTATAAAATATTTTAATATATTTAATTATTAAATGATACTTTTTCTCAATATGAATAAATAAACCTCCTAACAAAACAAATAGTTTATGACATTAGTGGGTTTTGATGCACAATTTTTAATAAATATTAATTTTTGTGGGATTCTTATATTTGTGTGAGTTTGAATCATTATTACAATGACATTCATGAGTAGTCATTGAACCACTTTCACTTTACCACAAATTTTTAGCAAGGGGAGAAATAATGACTATAATTATTCACTTGAACTTCTGAAATTCTAACCTCTTTCCTCATTTATTAAAAAAGTGTTAATATATATTTAATATATCACAATTATTAAAATTTAATTATAGACATAGTATTATGCATAATTATTTTTAAATTTAAAACCTTTAAAATTTTCTAAAAATCTATCATATATTTGTTGATTAAAACATAGATTACAATTGCATTACATAAATTTAATAGTTACTCCAAAATCAAAGTGAGATCATCTTATTCTTATTCCTACAAGGGTCCCTTAAATGAAATCTATTTTATTTAACATGATAATAAAACTAGTTTCCCATTACAATTTATCTTAGCACAATATTTATCGCCACTTTCCAAGAAAAAAATTAATTATTGTCATCTTAATAATTATCTATATGAGCATATGGTTGTCATCTCTAATTTCGTTAACTCATTGTCATGCATATTATGTATTTCTTTCAAATAACACATTATATTGAATGTTTGTTGGTCTATTGGTGAAGTTGTTTGACTCACAAAGATCCCACCGTGGTTCAATTCTTGTTAACTATGCAAAGGCCCGAATATACCATAATAAAGGATGAGGTCGAGATCATGCCTCGGGAAAATTTTGGCGGAGTAAAACCCCTAAGTCCTTGGCATCTAAGCCTAAGAATTATGTGCGAAAACGCTAAATGTTTCTTCTCTCTTTTTGGTGTCTAATAACACTTTTTATATAGATGGTGAATTACAATTTTTTAAAGAGAGATGTTGGATATTTTTTGGAACCATAATTATATAATACCATAAGTATACATTATTTTGGTAATAAATTGAGATATACATATAAAAATTTCAAAAAAAAAAGTATCATTAATTTAGAAAATTGATCTAGAGATACTAATAGTTGAAAAATAAAATTTCTACATTGGTGATTTGATAAAATTAAATCTTAATAAAAAAACTAGGGATCAAAGCATGTGTATGTGTGTGTGCATATTAAATACTAACGGAACATATTGGATCTAGACTGTAGATGCTTCGTGCGGAAAAAGAAAATCTACAAATCTTCTAGAAAATAGTGATCGAAGGGGACGAACCACCTTGGGCCTTAGTTTCGTACTAGGTGCTAGTGTCCTAGAAATGGCTATGGATATGATCATTTTAGAGTGTAATCATGTCTCCTTCACTTTTCTCTTTATCACTTTGACTTTGTTATAGGGTTTCACCGTCGCACTTAAATCAAGTGAAACAAACCCAAAATACTTGCACAAGACTCAAGCACACATTAGATTGATTAAAGAATGCATCTGCTTGAGTTAGAATGACCTTGGTGGGCACCCCTATGTGATTTTCACCTAGAGTTACACTACATTTCAAACTCATTGTAGTTTTGGCGTCTGTGATAGAATAGTGTCCCTTGAAACTAGGTTTCCTTGCGTTATTTACACTAAGATAGTGGGTTATGACTACTTTTCCCCAAGATGAATGTGTGTGATACAATTTAGAAACTTTTGTTCCTATGCAAAGTGGATCTATCCCAAATGCGACTCTTTCCCTTGAATAGTGCCTTAGTTGTTAGATATGTCCTTATTAGCTCCCTTAGTCCTTACTTATCTATTGTCTGCTTTGTCTCTTATTGTATTAATTAAAATGCATATATATATAATTCCCTTATTTGAATTTCATCATTAAAAATTGAAAGGCTCACCCAAAGTGATAATAGAATTATTAGAAAACATAATATTCAACATGGCATTTCAAAACATAAGATAATATAAAAAGAGGACTCAAGCGCCTAAAGGGAACAGAAGCGCCTCGGTGCTCTTCTCCCTACTTGGGTGTTAGTGTCCGTAAGGTTCTAGGGATAAAATAGGTAATATTGACTTGGGCCACACGTTGTATAATGTTTGAAAGTAAATATGTAGTTCCAAAAAAGTAAAAGGATGAAGGCATAGTAGAATAAAACAATGTAAAACAAAACAAGTGTTGTTAATGTCTAGGTTTCTTGCTTTAGAATCATATATAATACCATAATTTGAGACCTAATGTAATGTAATCTGTTTTCAAAATTGTACCCCATGGAATTTTGAATGACTCATATAAGTTGGGACATAAATATTTTTTTCTTAGAAAATACACAAAACACTATCTTGGTATTTTGTGAAATTCAAGAACTTAGTGTTTCATGAGTTCTCTTAACCCACGAGTTAAGGGAGCAATGTGAAGGAATTAAGAGGATTTTGGCTAAGGAAAATTCGTATAACGTTATATCCTAATGTTCATTGGAGTGCATAAACATAGTGTCCTATGGGTTCTCCTAACACGTGGAACAAATGATTTTGAACTCGGGACTTAGGTGGATCTTCAATGAAGTAGAGTGCTTCAGTAGCGGGAAAATCAGCGTTGCATGATCTTATGAAATTCAATGTTCCAAAGTTTTTTTAATTCCATACATCATAGAATGAAGTCTGCTTTAGTGAATCCATGATGCATAGAAGATAAGTTTAAAGCACCGCGAGGTAATGGAAATACAAGCTGAAAAGTGACCAAGCCAAAATATTTGAGACACTATTTTAGTGTCCCACAAGACTCTCAAATAAAAATGTTCTAAAAACTTCAAAATTATGTGAAATAAATAAAAGGTTCACCAAGTCATAATTTTATGCAACAAAGGATTAGGCCTCCACAACATGTGGAGGAGGAAGGCAAGATTTTCACCGTACGTGGGCTATTGTCTCATGAATTTCTCAATCTACTAAAACATTCAAGCTCAAGAGCCACAAGAAAAGCCACATTGCATTCAAAAATGTCCACAAAGGGCTTGACAGAGGTCAAGGGACATTCAAATTTCATAAAACAAATATGCTTCACGGATGAGGAAGGTAAATTCACTGGAAACCATGAATATAATCTGAAGTTCATGGATTACACACATAAGTCGTGCCTATTTTTTTTGAAGCTACGTCAAACCACTTCACCAACCAAAACTTGATGATAAATGGCGTGAATGCGTTCTCCTACAAATTTGATGACATGGAAGAGTGGCCCTGTCAAAACCTTTGTGCATTGATAGGAATTGATTGGCATTTAGTGGGAGGTTGACATAAGGACTTGGCACATCGCTTTGTCTTTTCCCCCTTTCCTTCCCATTTTCTGTAAGTATGAGCCGATCCATTTGAAAATGGGATACCTATTTTGTTGTAACAACACCATACCAAAATGGTGGTCAACTTCTCATGAGTTCTAGACCTCAGATTTAGTCTCTACAATGTATTTTCACCTTCTAATATGAATGTAATGGTTTTTTCATCCTTTAAGCAATAAAATTTTGTGTTCGTAACTCTTTTCTACCCCATACTCATGTTTATTGAGTTTTGCCTCTTTGTTCTTTCTTTGGTATGATGTGTGTGTCGCACTTGCAAGATTTTCCATTTTTCTATGTTATAAATTTATGAGAAGTGTTAGTCTATGTGTTTTTAGGTTTATGGAAATTCTTTCTTCACTTTCCTCCTCGTATTTTCTTCCCTTTCTTCCCCTCCTGAGAGTGATCGACCCTTTATGTTATTTTTATCACCACCCCTTTTAGCTCAAGTTTTCATTTTCTGCATTACTCTCCCTGGTCCCTTGAATGTGTTAGTGTAGGTTAGTTTATAGGTAGTAGTAGCACTATATTATATAGCTTGAGGATAATGCCTTCTCCGGATGTTTGTCTCAAGATGCAAGTCCTACACTTGGAGACAGGTCCCATGTTGTTCCGAATTTTAAATCTTCCATGTGTTTCACCTTTTTCTTAGATTGTTTCTTTGAATTATTGACGAAATAGATAGGGTAACTGGCGTAGGAGGAATACCCTGCTCAAGTGTCGATTGATGATTTGTTGCATGCATATGACTTCCGAATCCAAAGTGACGTGAGAGCTTCCTATTTCCTAGAGGAACTACCTGTAATGAAAACAAGACCACCAAAAAGCATTAAACAATATGGGTAGTGAATTGCCTAGCATGAGCTAGATCCAGGAAGTATGGTACTTCCTAGATGGTTGTCACCCACTTCGCTTTTAAAAAAATTAATGTTGAAAACAAAGTAAATCGTATTGTTATTTTAAAATGATTTAGGTATCTCACTTAAAACACAATAAGAAAACAGATCTAATCTAACAAGCTAAGCTAGAATAGGATCCACAGGTCAAATGGTTGGTTCTGGGTTCTGCAGGTCTGATGAAGGTATTGAGTAGGTCACAGGTGAGTGAGGGTGAGGTAAAACAAAGTGAATAGGTATTTGTTTAAGGTTGTGTAGGCAAACACAGAGACCGATGTTGGTCAGTGGTGACCGACCATGGTTAGGTATAACTGGCGCTGGTTACTGTGAGATCTGGGAATGTCACAGAATGGGGTTTTTGGTCCCCTTTGTGATTGCACAAAGGATTTCAGTTAGTTGGGAGGAGGTATAAGGTGATAGGGGTAGGTTTTTATGAGGTTTTGATGGGTCTATGGAGGTACAAAACGTTGGAGATGGTCACTAAGGAGTAAGATGGATAATAGGTGGTAAAACAATGATGAAATGAAATAACCAGGGAAGTATGATATTGTACTTACTTGGATTTCATTTCTGGAAGGCTTGTGTGTGATGGATGGAGGTGTCGATGGTGGGTTTAGAGGCTGCAAGTGATCACCGACTGAAGAAAAGCCTCTGCATGGGCTACATGCACACTACTCTTTTGCTTAGATAGATCCGAAGGTGGATGGGATGGCTTTGCAGGAGAAGATACTCAATCTCCTTCCTTGGATGTGAGTTCTTACTGGAATAGGCTCTTTGAAGATGCGTTATCTTTTTGAGTTCCCGTTCTTATTTTTCAACCTCTTTCCCAATGTTTTGCCAACCTTGAGAATAAGGTTGTTCAGGAGTTAAAAAGGAGTAACTAATGGCGGTCCGGCTTAACCAAAGAACGGTTAGGGGAAACCGACGTCTACCAAGGTGGGATTTTATAGGTTTACCAAACTTAGGGGAGATCCTCCTGATTTCCTTAGATCTCGTGTCATTATCCCATGGATTAGACTAGGAGCTTCTGTGAGCATGCGGGAATGTGGTTAGAGGGAGTGTAGGCATTGATTTTTAGGGTTTGGGTAAGTCTTAGTTAGTTATGGTAACTTGCTAAGAATAGGTCTTAAGGTGAGTTAGCTTGATGAGGTGTCTGGGTGAAGTGTTTGTGTGGATATTATTTAAATTAGAATATTTAAATAATAAATATGGTGAGGATAATGAATTAATTTAATTAAATTAATTAAATTAACACTAGTGAGGTGAAGGGGGGCCATGGCTAGGTGAATGTGATGAAGGGTGCTTATATGTCAAAGGACGAAGGGGGAGTGTGACCTAATTTTAGTGTCTACATTTTGCCCCTTTTTGTTGCGTATAGCTTGTATTGGTAAGTGATGCTAACAAAAATAAGGTGTGGTTAGCCCATGTGAGGGTGAAGGTGATCCCCCTCAAACCAGAACTGACGAAGTAGTGGCTGAAGTGGTGAGTGGTTTGATAAAAGGTAAATGTGAAGGAAAGGTAAACGGGTGTAGGGGAAGAGGGTGAAAGGTCTACTCAGAAATCTAGGTAATGGGTCAGGGTCAAAGGTAGCAGCAGTCAAAAACACATGCACACGTATAAATTACAGCACGCTACTGGGTTGAAGAGTAGGAAAACTCTACATCGTCTAAGGTCGATAGGTTTATCCAAACAAGGGTGAAGTGAATCTGGTATCCAAGGTATAGGATAAGGTTAGGAAACACAACGTAGGTTAGGTGCAGGAATGTTTAGGTATGTTCTGCTACACCAACGGTAGGGTCAGGATAAACAGTCATGATAATAGGCTAGGTAAGGTCATTAGGTCAATTAACACAGTAACTAAAGTGCCAAGGTATAGCGAACACATGAGGTCAAAGGTCACTATTGACAGAGGCCATCTCTAGGTGAGGGGCCATCAAGAAGAGGTGAGGTAGGTGCTGCACTCCCAGAGAGGCAGTGCGGTAGAGGGATGGGAGAGACACAATGATTTGTTATGGACCGGCCTATGTGCCGAGTCATTTTTGGATGTATGATATATGAGACCGCCTGCATGCCGAAGAGATATTGTATGTATTTTTGTTCATGATACCGGCCTGCGAGCCGAAGACATTTTGTATTGGATAGCGGCCTGCGAGCCAATGATGATTATTTTGGAGATACACATTTATGTGATACGGGTGTACATTGTATTGATACACACATGTATATATGAGGAGATAGATGATATTCAGGTGATGTTGTTGTGATGTGTATGAGTTTTACTTTATTACTATATGGTAGAGTCAGGTCATAGGCATGGATCGAGTCAGGTCGGTTTAGGCATGGATTGAGTCAGGTTGGTTTAGGCATGGATTGAGTCAGGTTGGTTTAGGCATGGATCGAGTCAGGTCGGTTTAGGCATGGATTGAGTTAGGTTGGTTTAGGCATGGATGTTTATTTCAGTATTTTGGTAACAAATGGCAATGAAAATGCATGAGATAGTGTAAAATGTGAAAAATGTTGAGAATGTGAGTTAATATAGGTGGTAAAAGGTATGTGGGATATGGTTCAAATGTTGAGGTTTTTGAGATGAACAGGAAAGCAGTAAGGGTGAGGAAAATGGTTAGGGTAAAGACTAGTCGAGCTAACCTTCCAGGGCCCCATGCCCTAGAAGTGTTGCCTACATAGTCCCGGTGAAAAGGGACCTCAGACTGATGTAGTTCTCCCATAATTTGGGGAAGAATATGAATAAGATCAAAGAATAGGTAGGGTGGTTGATAGTTAGGTTGGGTTTGAGGTCATAAGTACGATGAGTTCAAGGTCGATTAAGTGAGGTGGAATATAGGTAGATAGGTATGGGTTATTTTAGGTCGTAGGTATAATTAGGTAGAGGGCATTGACGTTGGGATTTGAGAATTGGTTGATAGGTAAAGGTGATATGAGGGTGATGAAGGTGGGGTAAGAGGGGGTAAGAAAGCCACCCAATTGACAAGGATCAAAATGTATGAAACACATCTTTAGAGAGGCCAATGAACATAAGACTCGAAAGACATTACACGATTGATTATTCTAAGAGTGACGAATAGGCACAAAATCACCAAATGTCGTAGGTACAGCAGGTCCCTTGAGGCGGTATGAGCTGAAAAGACAATGGGTAATGAGGTGTAGCTTATTGGGTCATAAAATGGGATGTAGAATGCCTTGGGCAATAGATCCAAGCTCACAATAGGCAAGTCCATGATGACTAATCTTATTTTATTTTTATTTTTATTTTTATTTTTTTTAAGATAGAATGCTCGATGTGGGAAGTATATATGGTATGAATACATGGATCCTTGAGGTCTTCGCGAAGTTGATCGATGTGGGAAGCTTCTGAATTTTGATTTTTAAGAACATAGTCTTCTCTTTAGAAAAATTATGTAGAGAGTTGTGAGCTCTATGTATCTATCCTTCGAGGGAACGGTCTACTTATAGCAACAATTGAAGGTGGAAGATGTCCTTTTGAGGGATTCATATTTTATATATGAAGTTTGACTCAAGGAGTGGATCCCTTATTTTTGAAGATGCCCTTCTCGAGGGATTCATTTTGTTTGTGTTGTTCTTTGGCTTTTAAGTCATGGATGAGAATATAACGAAGCATTTGGTTCTTGTTGAGAATGCGAAGGTGAACGACCATGGGATCTCATCTAAAAAGAAGACAAAAAGTATCCATGAGAATCATGCCATGTGCAGAGCCATGGTGCACATATTTAAGAATAGGAAAAAGAGTGACGGGTAATCACATGATCCTTATTTAGTCATTGGAGATGAGGTATGGAAAAAGGTAAATGGCACTCAAGGGATGAGCATGGGCTAGATAAATAGTGACATAGGACTAGAGGTCAACAAAGATAACGATCGAAGATGTAATGCATTAAGGGGCTTAGGTTCGGGTTTACTCTCAAGTGAGGACAACTGATAGGAACCTAATCCATAGGTATGAGTTACAACGTATGGTCCAAGCCAATTAGGAGAAAATTTTCCCCGTTTACTTTCCTCTCGCTTTGGTTACGTGTTGATTTTATTTCAAAACAAGTTCACCAAATTGGAAGGTACATTCATGAACATGTTTTTCATAGGCACGCTTGATGCGTTTTTGATAGAATCGAGGTGATCCAGAGCATTAAGATGGCATTCTTCTAATAACTCCAATTGTGCTAAGTGATCCCGATGAAATTCATCATCGCAAGTAAGCATGTCTTGGAGAGAAATGCGGAGTGAGGGGATCTGGACTTAGAGGGGAAGAATAGCTTCGCACCGTAGACCAAAGTGAAAAGGGTGTAGCCACAAAGTGGAAATTCAAATAATATTACGGTATGCCCATAGAGAAAAAGGAATGTGCGTATGCCAATCCTTCCCAAAGATCGTAAAAACCACTTTCATGAGAATTTTATTGAGGGTTTTGTTAGTGGATTTGGCTTGGCCGTTGGTTTGTGGGTAATAACGTGAGGAAAAACTAAGCTTTGAATGTCAAGGCGTCATAAACTTTTTACGTGTTTTGTTTTTGAATTGTTTTCCATTGTCGCATGATGAGGTGATGAGGGACACGAAGCGTTTACAAATGTTGTGATGGTTAATGAACTCACATATTTTCTCAGCTTTCATGGAGATGAGTGGTATGGCTTCTACCCATTTTGTGTAGTATTCGGTAGCAGCTTATGATTTATTGATGGCGTTGGGAAGAATGAGGATTGATTTCTTTGATAAGATCTAAACCCCATTGAGAGAAAGGCCAAAGGTCATGAGTGACCGTAAGGCATGATTTGGGTGTATGATGAAGGTTGGAATGTTGTTGACATTTCATGCAGCTTTTGACATAGTCACAACAATTATGGTTAAGGGTTAGCCAAAGAATAGTCTAGAAGAAGAATACACTTAACAATAACAAGGCCATCAAGTGACCTCCACATATGTCATCGTGAACTTCTTTAATGGTATAGGGGATTTCAGAGCTAGTGAGGCATCGTAAAAGAATATTGTCAAAGCCTTGTTTATAGAGAAGGCCACCCATGATGACATAATGAGAGACCTTTTGAGAAAGGCGTGTTGTCTATTACGTGTAAGATTAGGAGGCAATATAGAAAAGGAAAGGTAATCTGCAAGCTGCTTATACCAAAGATCATGTGTGTTCAGTGAGGTAGTTTAGACAAGGTTAACACAACAAGATTTATGAGAAGGTCTTGGTATGTGTTTTACGGTAAAAAGGTGTTTGAATCATCAAGTGAAGCGGGTATTTGAGAAGTGAGGCAGGCCATGGTATCCATGAATTTATTGGTGGATCACGGAACGGTTTGAATTTTATAGTGGTCAAAGGTAGTCAACATGATGCCAACATAGCGTTTGTATTCTTGAAGTATTTCATTATGACATTGATAAACACCATTGACTTGGTTTACTACCAGTTGAGAATCACCAAAGATATTAATGGACTTAACATCTAAGGCATAGGCGGTCATGAGACCCAATACGAGCTCTTCGTATTCAGCGATATTGTTGGTGCATTCGAAGTCGAGTTTAAATGATAAAGGCATGGGTTCACCATCAAGAGGAATGAGGATAATTCCTGCACCACCCCCATGCTTGACATTTGGAACCATCGAAGAATAAGGCCATTTGGTAAGTGTCTTCGTCCAAAGACAAAGTTAGCAATGGATTCGTCCAAGGAAATCAAAGTTCGAGGTTTGGTCCATGGCAATAGGTGCGTCGGCTAATTGGTCGGCGATAACCTGTCCCTTAATGGACTTTTGGTGGATGAATTTGAGGTCAAGATCAGCTAAAAACATAAGTCATCACGTGGTGCACTGATTTTGATAAGGTTTAGCGTACATGATGTGTAAAGGGTTGGTGTTGGTAACAACATAGGTTTTGTGGTTGAGTAGGTAATGGTGGAGTTTGGTGGCAACGAAAACTAAGGCTAAGCATAGTTTTTCAGGTAAGTGTATCAGTTTCGTAGTCCGTAGGGTACAAAACTTATATAATAAACCACCTGCTCCCTATGTTGTTCATCACGATGAGCGAGCATGGCTCCCAAAGAGTGATCGGTAGCTGATATGTATAGGTAAAAAGGTTGGTCGTCTTTAGGTGGGATAAGTATGGGTGGTTGGAGAAGGTATTGTTTTAAGGCCTCAAAAGCTTTGTGGTAGTCATCATCCCATTTGAAAGAGATGTCCTTCCTAAGAAAATGATGAAATGGTTGACAATGGTTGGAGAGTTGGGAAATAAATCAGCGAATGGACTATAATTTACCTAGAAAGCTATGAAGTTGTTTGAGGTTTGGGTTTGGAGGCATTTATAGAATGGCCTTGACTTTTGATGGGTCAACTTCTATACCATGTAAGGAAATGATAAATCCCGGAGCTTTCCTCGAGAAACCACGAAGACACACTTCTTAGGCTAAAGGCGGACACAATATTTAATGATGCGGTCAAAGATGGTTTCAAGGACAGTGAGGTGCTCGGCATGGCATTTAGAATTAGCCAAGAAATCATCCACGTAATCTTCCAATATGCGATGCATGATATCATGGAATATGTAAGTCATAACACGCTGATATGTAGCACCAAGCATTTTTAAGGCCAAAAGGCATGACTCGATAGTAGAAGGTCCCCCAAGGGATAATGAATGTGGTCTTGCGTTGATCCTCTGGGGCAAGAAAAATTTGGTTATAACCCGAGAAACCATCCATGAGCGAGAGCATCTCGTGACCCACTCGTAAGGTCTACCACTGATCAATACCAGTAGGAGAAAGTCATCTTTCGGTCGTGTGAGGTTGAGGTCACGAAGTCCATGCAAATGTAGAGTCCCCTATTGCTTTAGTGAAAAGAACAATGTTATATCCAACGAGGATAATCAATGGGTAAGATGAAGGAAATGGAAAGAAGGCGTTGAAGTTCTTCTTTGACGAGAAGGGTAATGCGAGGGTGTATTTTCCTCAGCTTTTGTTTGATAGGTTTTACATCGGGAACAGCTTATGATATTGTGGACCACCGTGGTGGGGTCAATACCGTGCATGTCTCGTAAGACTATGTGAAAGCGTGGTTATGTTCTTGGAGAAAAGAAGTGAGGGCTTCCTATTTAGCGAATCTAATGATTGTATGATCTTTAGGATGTGCGGGTCGTCCTGAGTATGAATTTTGATCTCGATAGTCGATTCATTCAACATGGTTTGTGTATCGAGGGTAATGACCGATGAATATATGAGTCTTCTCGCACCAAGGTAGCTGAGTATGGATTCATCATCCCGACATTAAACAACATTAATGGTTGGTGTATCATCATCGATCATGTCGATACATGAATGGAAGAGTGGAAGGGACCTCGCCTTCACGTTGAGAAGTCAAAGGCCCCAAGGAAATGGTTTTTATGAAAAAAGTTAGGAGGTATAGATTCAGATCCATCGACTCCATCGGTGAGGGTGGTGATGAAGGTGGAGAAGGGTTGGGTCCTCAATGAATTCAATGTGGGCTCTTTGGTAGGAGGTTCGGGAAGCCGATACCACTATGGTCATTATGTTTGTGGGTGGTACATGGAATAACAAAGATGGTGACATTGTTCGTAAAAGCCGAAACAAAAACCCTTACACGCACAAAGGTGTAGGAAGGTGTGGGTGAAACGGCGATTGGTAAGTGATTGGAAGTCAGGGAAAATGGGTGGGGTTGCAAGGTGGTTTAGGTGTGTAAGTGGTAGTATCAAGTCCCCCATAGGTGAGACTAGTACAAAGATGAGGAGGACCATAAAGGAGGTGTTATCCAATATGGTGATCATAGCGAGGGTGTTGGTGAAGGCTTCCATACTTGCGTGGAGTAAGGAATGTGTTGACACTATATAGGCGGTACTCCCCTAGAGTGAGGTGTTGAAAACACCTTCCAAGGGATCATTGGTTTGTATGTGGGTAGCTAGTATGTATGGACGATGTGTCCGAGGTTGATGCAGAGGTGGTGTTAATGGATTGGGCTACTAATGGGTTAGTCGTGGAGGTTATAAAGAACGATAGGCATGGAGGGGATACATGTGGTGAAAGTGAGGGCCGTCTTGGTAGGTGTTTGTGTAGGTGTAGGTGAAGCGGTATTGGTCATGGAAGTAGATGGTTTGACCGTTATGAGTATGTCGTTGGGTCAAGAAAGCATGTTGCATGTTTTGAAAGGTGATGGGTCGATGGAATGGTATAAGTATGTCCTTTGTGTTCAAACTTTACACAATGATGCAAAGTGGAAGGAACGCAACCCATGACATGGATCCAGGTATACCGAGCAACCAGGTATATTGAATTCCCCCTCCAAAACATAAAACAATTCTGGGATGGTGTGGGGGCCCATGCGAATGTGTAGGATGACAAAGGCCTAGTGTGGAGGTGGTAGTGTCGTTGAACGAACGTAACATGACCGGATGTTTGTGCATGTAATTGTTAGGTATGCACATTTAAGCAAATGCATGGGATGAAATGATGTTAATGCCAGTGCCTCCATCAATCATCACACAGCGTACCCGTATGTCATCAATGTGGACAGAGATGAAGAGGGTTGGGTCCAGGTCCTCGTTTTGGTAGGGCGGGATCTCCTCCTCCGAGAAGCTAAGGGAGGCCACTTGGCTGAACAAGGTGAGGTGAAGATGAAGGTGGTAATTTGGTGAGGTAGACTACATGATGGGGTGTGATAATGGATGCTACGGTTGTAGGGTCATCGGGTAAAACCTTGATAGATTGAAGAACATCCATGAGGGCTTGTTGATGGGATTCCAAGGTTTGGATGAGGTCATATAAGGAAATTTTAAGTGGAGATTGGTGTAATTGTTTGAGCATGGTGCAATGTGTGACACCATTAGAAATGGGGTATGTGGGGCCGTGGATAGTTATCTTAGGTATGGGTGTAGATAATATGTTGGGTATAGGATTGGTTGGTGGGTCACCGCCTTTTATTTACCCTTTTGTGCGCATGTAGTGATGTGTACCATGTTGATTTGAGGGAATTTTTCAAATGGAGAGGGTGTAGGGTATGTGGTATAACGACATGAAGGGAAAAACCTACGAGAGAAGAAAATCCCCGTGAGGTCAGTTGGGCAAAGTGAAATCTAGGTGGTGGTGTGGCAAGTTCTCTGATGTGAAGCATGTTAATTTCAAATTTTGTGTGTGGTTCTGGGAGTTGTGAGGGTGGAGGTTGTGGTTATTGAGTATGTAGTGTGGGAATGGGGGTAAGTGAAGCAAGATCCTTCTCCGTAAGGTCATTACAATCAAAGTTGGTTTCAGGTGGACACAATTGGAGAAGGATAGTTTTTAAAGCCTTATAGTTCTCCACATCGTGCCCTGGCACATGATGGTATGCACAAATTTTTGTATCATCAAACCCTTTTGGCTTGGGTTTGAGGGGGTCGTAAGGTCGAAGTGGTGGTAATGTAATAACATATGTCTTGAGGAGGTTGGTTAAAATCTTGGCATAGGATCCTGCTAGTGGATCACAATGGGAAGTGAATGTGGGTTTGGGCATAGGTGTGATTGGCTGCCTAGGAATTATTTTTGGAATTGTAGGAACATGTCAAACTATAGGTTTAGCACTGGTGTGGTTTGAGGTATCGGTTGGGTTCGTTTAGGTATGGGTACAGTAGATGGATGGGTAGGAAGGTGTGGTTTTGGTTTGACTACCTTGTTGTGGGGTAGTGGGGTTTTGTTTCTGGGGTACACCTTCTTGGGTAAAGGTGATGTGGGTGTACGAGGTCTAGAAGGAAAAGAATATGGAGGAAGAGGGAGAGTTACCCATGGAGATAATGGGGTGCTATGAAGGTAGATGACGTAGGTCATGCTTGGGGTGTGAGGGACAATGACCAAGTGTAGCACGTAGTGAAGCAATGGTCAAGGTATCGTGAGGTATTGGTTGTAAAGAGGCTATAGGTGTGGGTATGAGTCGTCTTGTGTGACTAGGTCGGTTATATATTTGTGAGGCAGAATGGGTGATTGTGGTATTGGGTTATGAACGGGTGAGGGGTGCTTGATCATGTTAGGTAACTAGCATCTTAAGGAAGAAGGGACAAGTGTGGGTGTGATTGGTGCGGTAAGGGTATGAGGTTGATGAGTTTTTTTCTTTAGCTTGGGTTTCGGAGTAGGTGTGGTTTTGGAGGATGTAGCTAAATCCAATTTAATAGGTGGATGAGTAAGGCTGGTGGTCGGGTAACCCCTAAAGTAGTAATAGGTTTAGTGGAGGTAAAAGTTGCGGGTATGGGTTTAGGTTTAGGCGTAGGTCAAGTTATGGGTAAGGGTGTGGTATGAGTGCTAATGGGTATCGTGGAAGGGGTTGCAATAGTAGTGGTTGTATGTGGTTTGACGGGTGGAAGTGTGCTTGGGTAGATAGTGGAGGTGTCATCAAGGGATTGCTGCATTTGTGTTGGGACAGGGAGTAAGAGGCACCCCCATAACAAGGCTCTATCCACATACTCTAAGTGATCAGCCAAACGTGAGAATGGCACATTTGTGGGTGGAGTTGGTGAGGACCTAAGGGGATTCCCCATAAAATGTGTCTTAGAGATGGGGAATTGGCCAGCTTCAGCTTTTGTGGGTAAAAGAGCTAAAAGTAGGTCTGTTGGATGTTGGGTAGCAGATGGAGAATGTTCGCCACGAGGTAAAGGTATCTCTACTGGGTCTATGATGGGTGGAGGAGATGATGGGAGCTCCTTTATGAGTGGAGGAACTGATAGGTACTCCTTTGTGGGTGGAGGAGGTATGGTAGGTAAAATTTCACTGAGTGGAGAAGCCAAGGGTGAGATGGTCTCAATGTTAGCAGTAGACTCCTCTGTAGGAGATGAAGGGTGTTCCTCTATTGGTGAAGGAACAGTGATGGTTAGTCCAGACATGGAAGGTGGATTTCAGGCTAGGATTTCCTCTATGGAAGGGATGTGAGGTAAGTGAGATGTGACATGTACCTTATTAAAGATCGCATGAACCTCACAAGTATGGGTATCGTGTGTGCATCTCTCACCCGTTTGATTAGATGAAGGGGAATGATTGGGAAATTTCTTTTTAAAGATTTGTAGATTTTGGTTAGGGGTGGCATTTGGATTATCCACGCTTAACTCACCTTTCTCAAGCATTTCTTGGACAATATTCTTAAAGGTGATGTAGTTCCTGTCACTATGACCTTTGACTCGGTGATAGTTACGGAAACCTTGTTCCTTATACCATGCAGGCATGGGGCGAGCAAGGTCAAAGCCAGTGTCTTGTTTTATGTGTGGAAGGGTGATGGCGCTAGCTTTGATCAAATTTTATAGAACAAGAGTAAGGTTCCCCAATTGGGGTATATTTTCACCGCTCTTGTCTAAATCGAAAAGCTTGTAAAGGTGATAGATTAGATTAGGGTGTGGCTTGATTAGATGGATAAGTTCGGGTTGGCCTTGAGTACCACTACGTTAGTGGTACCTTTAGCCTTTGAATAATCTGGTTGGGGGTTTAGAAGAAGAAGAGGTTTCAATCGACTTAAATCTCGAATTCTTATTTCGTAATTGGATTTTCTTCTCTTCAATAGCTCCGAATTTCTAACTTTCATGTCACAAAGAAATTCCTCATCGAATGTTCTTAAAGTTTGGACCTGCAAGGTCGGGAGATATGTCCGCACAAGCTCGAGTGAAGATCTTGATGAGTTTAGTTTGTGGCAGGTTGAAAGGTAAGTTGATTGATCAGATGATGCGCCAAGAAACGAAAAATCTGTGATAGATTCATCCTCGTAATAATGTGTGGAATATAGATCGGTCATGGTAACTTTCTTGGTGATGTTGATATAAAAATGATACAAAAAAGCTTGGGCTACCTGATTAAATGAAAATATGGAGTGTTTGGGTAACCCACTATACCAGTCTAATACTGGTCTAGTGAGGGACATGGGAAAATTTCTCAAAAGTAAGGCATCATCATGAGCAATCAAGTAACATCCTTGTTTAAATGAGCACAAATACTATTGTGGGTCTTCCTTATTATTGAAACGATTGAATTTTGGCATTTCCCAATGCACGTGGTATGAACAGATGGGTGAATAGGCTCTCGCCACAAATTTGATCATAATTGAGAGTGTTGCAGAGCCGAAACCCAATTCCTCCAAATACGTTTGCATCTTATCCATCATCAATCTAATTAGGTCATTGGTGGGATGTGATGATTGGATGCCTCCTATAGCATGAGGAGGTTGGTTTTGGGTGCATAATGGGTGGGGATTCCAGGTGTATGGGGTTGCCATGTAAGGTGGTGAGGAAGAAGGCAACGAAATAGGGGATACATCCCGGAATAAACAATAGATGAAACAGCAAATGCGGTTGTTGGTAATATGCATATGGGGGAGGAAGGGTTGTGGTAACCCTAGTAGTAATAGGGGCTAGTGATTGTGGAATGGAAAGAACTATGTTCGAAATGGGGTAGGGGTCACCGACATCGGAGGTGGGAACGTAGCTACTGTATATGTGAGACATGAGGGATAGGTGAGGTTGTTTTTGGGGTAATCATCGTGGGTATGGTAGATATAATGGGTGCTACAGGGGGTAACAGACGCGACATCATAAATGGGTATAGGGCCTAACTCGTGAAATGACCAGGGGTAAAGTGGAAGCAGTAGCATGGAGCCGAGATATGGGGCCGAGGTAGAAGTGGGTGTGAGTTTTGGGAGGATAGATATGGGCATGTCGTATATCAACTGACCCGAGGCATCTCGAGTGGACGAATGGGAGAGGTAAAATTGCAAGGCAACAGGGTTCTGGTCAAGGAGTCATGCAAACTCCTCATCCCCGGTGGTGATATTGGTAGGCTGCATGGGATCCATGGCTGGTGATAAAATAGAGGGTGGTGAAGGACTAGGTCGAGTGGTTGGTGACTAGCGTGGAACACAAGGGTGTTCGCTTGTCTTCGGGTTAGTACCATGTGAACCACTACTGATCAAGTGGGGCTGCTCTTCTGTAAGTAATACAAGGAATAGCAAAAACAAGTGAATCTAGTGATTAAAAAAATGGATGAAATAACAAATGGTGTGTGGAATGTGAAATAGGGTAACCGATGCTGGCTAGGGATAACCGACGTTGGTCAGGGGTAACCACTGCTGGTTACTGTGGAAAATAGATAGTGATTAAATAGTGAAGCAGAAGGCAAAATATGACAAGTATGCCAAATCTAGGGATGTGTAAAATGTTAATGGAAAAAGTGACAGTGACAAAGACTATGGAAAGTGGAAGAAAGTGAAGTGAAACTATCCTTTTAAATAGGTTAGCAAAAGGACCTGGAACCGATGTCGGTTGAGCGTAACTGATGGCGGTCAGAAGTACCGATGACGGTCACTGTGAAATTGAAACAATGATGAGAAAAAGTGGTTGTGAATTAGAATTTGATGTAGAATCAGACCTAGAATTCTGGGAATGATGGTGATATGGCCCAGGCACACTCAGGTGGAGCCGAATACACCAGCTATGATGGGGAGTGTGTAAAGAAATACAAAAACAATGATCCAAAGCTGTCACCTCAAAACACAAATCAAACAAAACACTAAGAAAGAACGTTCCTAGAGTGCCTATTCTATTACGTTTGTTCAGCTTATGCTATTTAGGGACTTGACACATGAATTGTGAAATAGATTTTTTGGTGAGGATGGCTTCCTACAAAGAAGGAGATCTAAAGGGTCGGGTTTCAGGTTTGTTATGGTGGGGGCGGCTATGCTCTAAAGTATGACTTGACAGAGCAACGAGCCGGGTGCCCACAAAGGTCCGTGATCGTGTGATCACCTACAGCTTCTTCCAGGTAAGATTTTGTTTAAGAATGCATGTATTTTGAATTTTTTTGCGGTTTGGTAAGACTCGAGAGAAAGAGAAAAGGATATAAGTTCTTTTCTATGATTCATTTGTCAACTATCAACCGGTAATGACATCCAAAGATATAGGTTGCCCTCAATTAATGTGAGCTAATGTAGAAAATCAAAATGAAATGCGCTTATCTTAAACCCAAATCAAAAGTATGATATTCGATGAAAAAAATAGATGAAAAGGAAGAGGGATGCTCTTTCACTAAAATGCGAAAAACATGAAGAGATGATTCTTTTAAATACACCAAAAGAAAACTTTCCTTTAGGGAAAATAGAAAGAAGGAGTTGATTACTGGGAAGAAATTTAGTGTGTATGATTTTTAGAAGGGAAACAAACACACAACTTTTTCCTAGGAATGAATGAAATGCAAGGAACCCCGAGATGGGTCCCACCGTCGTGTCAAAATGTTTCACCTTTTTCTTATATTGTTTCTTTGAATTGTTGATGAAACAGATAGAATAACAAAGCGTAGGAGGAATACCTGCTCAAGTGTCAATTGATGATTTGTTGCATGCGTATGACTTCGAATCCACAACCAACCATGAGAGATTCCTTTTGGCTAGGAGGAACAACTTGTAATGAAAAAAAGACCACCGAAAGCATTAAACAATATGGGCTGTTAACGCCTAGCGTGAGCTAGATCCAAGAAGTATGGTAATTCCTAGATGGTCATCACCCAATGCTTTAAACAAAGTAATGCTGAAAACAAAGTAAATCCTATTGTTATTTTAAAATGATTTAGGTATCTCACTTAAAACACTATAAGAAAATAGATCTAATCTAACACGCTAAGCTAGAATAGGATCCACACGTCAAATGGTTGGTCCCGGGTTCTGCAGTCCGATGAAGGTATTGAGTAGGTCCCAAGTGAGTGAGGGTGTGGTAAAACGGAGTGAATAGGTCGTTGTTTAAGGATGTGTAGATAGACACAGAGACCAACGTCGGTCAGTGGTGACCGACCGCGGTTAGGTATAACCGGCACCGGTTACTGTGAGATCTAGGAATGTCACAGAATGGGGTTTTTGGTCCCCTTTGTGATTGTACAAAGGATTTCGGTTAGTTGGGAGGAGGTATAACGTGACATGGGTAGGATTTTATGAGGTTTTGATTGGTCTATTGAGGTACAGAATGTTGGAGATGGTCACTAAGGAGTAAGATGGACAATAGGTGGTAAAACAATGATGAAATGAAATAACCAGGAAAGTATGATATTGTACTTACTTGGATTTCATTTCTGGAAGGCTTGTGTGTGATGGATGGAGGTGTCGATGGTGGGTTTGGAAACCGAAAGTGGTCACCAAATAAAGAAAAGCCTCTCAGATAGGCTACATGCACACTTCTCTTTTGCTTAGATAGATCCGAAGGTGGCTAGGATGGTTGTGTAGGAGAAGATGCTCAATCTCCTTCCTTGATGTGAGTTCTTTCTAGAATAGGCTCTCTGAAGATGCGTTATATTTTTGAGTTCTCGTTCTTATTCATCAACCTCTTTCCCAATATTTTTCCAACCTTGAGAATAAGGTAGTTTAGGAGTTAAAAAGGGTAACCGATGGCGATGCAAGCTTAATCGGCGGCGGTTAGGGTAAACCGACGCGGTCAAGGTGGGATTTTCTAGGTTTACCAAACTTAGGGGAGATCCTCCTTATTTCCTTAGATATCGTATCGATATCCCACAGATTAGATTTGGAGCTTCTATGAGCATGCGGGAATGTTTTAAGAGGGTGTGTAGGCATTGATTTTTAGGGTTTGGGTAAGTCTTAGTTAGTTATGGTAACTTGCTAAGAATAGGTCTTAAGGTGAGTTAGCTTGATGAGGTGTCTAGGTGAAGTGTTTGTGTGGATATTATTTAAATTAGAATATTTAAATAATAAATATGGTGAGGATAATGAATTAATTAAATTAAATTAATTAAATTAACACTAGTGAGGTGAAGGGGTGCCATGGCTAGGTGAATGTGATGAAGGGTGCTTATATGTCAAAGGACGAAGGGGAGTGTGACCTAATTTTAGTGTCTACACCATGATCTAGACAAGGGTGCAATTCGAGTGATAAAATATTTGGCAGTGCTTAGTGGGAAAAGATTTAAGTACTTTACAACTTAATTTCATGAAGTGTTATGTGTTCTTCATGATATTTAGACTTTCGAGGTATTTATCAACACATCTAGCTACTCCATTATTCAAAACCCAATCTTCAAGTCTAAAGATTGTTCCCTTCATCCTTCCATTCATTTTTATGTTTCCATTTCTCTCATGGCTCTCCAAAGATCTCTTTTATTCTCTCATTTTAGTTCGACCACCTTCACTTACAACTATGGGATGATATCCCCACAATAACCCTAAAACCCTACCTTTTTCCATTTAAATGGAAATCAATATTCTATTGATCACATTCAAGACATAGCCAACCACTATGTCATTTACAACATCAGAGAGAATAACATTTTCACTAGAATTATTTTTTCATTATTCGAAGTAAAGAAAGAGATTTGTATAGTATTTTGGCTCCTCAATCCATTTCCACATGGGATCGGCTAGGAGAAAAACTACACAACTAGTTCAAGGAAAATGTAGAATTCCTTTTTCTCATGGAACATATTAACAAAATACAATGAGTTTCAATGGATTTTATATCACATTACAAAATATTATTTCCAAGGAAATGGTTCATAATCCCCAAAAAATTTATACCCTTACAATTTATGCAATTCTTTTATTATTTAAGTTCCCGTGATGTTGATTTAGTTGTATTAATCTAAACTTTATGAGGCAATACTTGTTCCTCGGATTTAACAATTACATTGTAATATGAGAAGATGATTCTTCATTTTGGTCAAAGGAAACCCATCCCCATTTCTTCCATTCTTCCCTCACCATCTCAAATTATCCATACCCCTTATGCAAATCAATAAATAACCATCATCCCATTCCAAAAATAGGACAATCCTTTACTTCCTAGTTCCCCTTGTAGAGCTCTAAAATTTTATCATGTCGAAAATTCTTCCTATGATCTAAAAAAATTTCATCATCTCCACCCAAGGTATTATCCGATTCTCTAAAACCTTTTCAAAATGTTTTGAGAAGTTGTTCTAAAATTTTCCTCAATGTCTTACCAACCTGCATTGAGCCTAGTTATCATACAAGGTGGGTAGATCATGATGTTTTTTACTTCCATGTAGTGGAGGAACCATGGAGATTTTAATATGTTTTTTAGGATCCTTTTTATTCCTCAAATGATCAAATCAAAAGTATGGAGCCCAAATCATCTTTACTTGCAAGTGAATTTAAGGAACAGTCTCTCCCTAATGTCACATCTCTAAACATTTCTTCCAAGGATGATAACTACACATTGATTGAATATTTGTTTGATTCTATATAAGAATTTGAGAAGGATGAAACTCTGTAAAGAGAATTATCTAGTGAAAAAAAGTGCATGAATGTTTGGAGGCAAAAACTAAAATGGGTCATTCGGTTGAGGAGAAAGTGTTTTTAACATGTTTTGACATCCATGGGTGTGAGGAAAATATTTTCTAAGTGAGAAAGGTGAAAAATTGAGTGCAATGACCCACATTTCTCTTTATGCGTTAGAATTTCTTCATTTTTGGTGGAAACTCATATCGGGGTAGAGAATGAAGAGGCGGGAAACTAACGCACCAATGTGGAAACAAATATGTATGTGCAAATTTTAAGAACTACCAATTCCATATAAGGAAAGTGTTTCTACCAGCTCATTTTATGGATATAAGTTTGAAGAAGATGGGAAAATCATGAAAATCATCTTAAGTGTTGCAAAGAAATATCTACCCATTAGAATATTTTGTTGGTTTGGAGTCAATTTCATAGTTTCCACCAATTGTGTTCACTTATAAGCATGAGGAAGATCATCCAAGAGACAAAGTTTAGCTTCAAAACTTTCATAAACTAAATACGTAACAACCCGAGGAGGTATATGTTCTCGTTTCAACCGATACTTTGAAAAACAAGGAAGTGAGAGCTATGCTTTCATTTCCACCATGTTATATTTTTCCAAATTGATCACATGGTCTCATTTTGAAAGGAAAGAAATTATTTCTCCCATCCAATATCAGGTTTTTAGCTTCATTTTCCTTTAGTTAGAGTAGGAGTAGATTAGATGTTTTTATTACAAAATAAGTTCTTGTGCACAATCTACATGTTTCCTCTTGCAACATGTATGATTTTCATGTTTGTACATAGTTTTCATGAGCCCTTTTTCTATTGCACATGTTTAGTTTCAGAGCAGGTTCTATGGTAGAAATTAGGTAGTTGGAGTAGTCTTCATCGTATACTCTTTCATCTCTATAAAATCAACTTCAGTTCATGTGGATTCGGAGACATGTTTTTAAAGAAAAAGATCAATTTTATTTAATGCTATACTTGAATCCATGCCCAATGGATGCTTCAAGGCTACTAGTATTCATTATCTAGTAGGAATATGCCTCTTGGAGATCACCAAAATGTTGTCCAAAATTTTACTCCCATGTAATTTTGAACAACTCATCTAATTTTGGACTTAAACAATTTTTTCTCATAAAAGTTGGGAATCACTATCTTAGTATTCCACATAATTTAACAACTTAGTGTTCCACGGGTTCTCCTAACCCACAAAACAAAGGTAGCAACCTAAAGTACTTAGGTAGATTTTAGTTAAAGAAATTCCACAAAATATTAGATCCTAATGTTCCACAAAGTTCATAAATGTAGTGTTTCAAAGGTTCTCCTAACCCATAGAATGAAGGATTAAGAACTCAGGAATTAGATATATCTTCGATTCGTAGATTGCTTCACATCTAAGAAACTTGGAGTTGCATAGGCTTGGGAAATTCAAAGTGTTTTACGATGTTGTTAATTCCATGCATCAAAGAATGAAGTCCACTCTAGTGAATTCATGATGTATAGAGGATAAGTTTGAAGTGCCATGGGGAAAAGGAAATGCAATTTGAAAAGTGACCAAGGAAAAATCCATGAGACACTAACTCAGTTTCTTATGGGATTCTCAAGAATAGTTTTCTATAGACTTCAAAAGTCTATGAAATAAAAGAAAAGGGTCACCAAGTAAGAATGGCGTGCAACAAAGGAATATGCCTCCATTGTATGTGGAGGAGGAACATAATAGTTTCATAGGTACGTTGGAGCTATTGTCACATAGATTTCTCAATCTGTAGAAATATTCAAGCTTAAGAGCCATATTGAAAGTTGTGAAGCATTCTTAAATGTCCGCGAGGACATAACAGAGGCCACAAGGCATTTGATGTAACATAACAAATAAAATCTATAGATGAGGAAGGTAAAGCCATGGGAAACCATGAAGATCATCTAAATTCCATGGATTTTACAAAGAGTCTCCTTTTATTTTTTTCAAAGTGACACTAAACCACTTCACCATTCATAACTATATGATGAATGAAACCCATTCCTTCTCTTGAAAATATGATAATGTGGAAGAGTGACCATGTCATAAATATTTATGCATTGATAGGAATTGATTACCATTTGGTTGGCGGTTGGCGTATGACTTAGTGTATGTCTCTCTCTTTTCCCTTTTTTTCTCCTTCCCATTTTCTATAAATATGAAACTCATGTATTGTAAAAAGGAATCCCTCTTTTGTTGTAATGACACCATGCCATAATGGTGGCTGACATCCCACAAGTTCTAGACCTCAAATTTGATATTTGTAATTTATTTTTGTCTTCTACCATGAATGTAATTGTTTATGCATCCTTTAAGAAATAACATTTTGTGTTTGTGGCTCTTTTCTACCCCATACTCATGTTTGTTGTTTTTTTCCTCTCTATTCTTTCTTTGCTATGTTGTGTGTGTTGTAATTATATGATTTTCCATTTTTGTGCATTATAAATGTGTAGGAAGGGTTAGTCTATGCAATTTTGGGTATGTAGAATGTCTATCTACCCTCTCCTACTTGCATTGTATTCCCTTTCTTACCCTCATGGAGAGTGATTGACCCTTTCTTCTAGTGTTATCACCACCCCTTTTATATTAGGTTTTCATTTCTTGCATTTCTCTTTCCCTAGTCCCTCTCTTCTTCTTTCCTCCTCTCTCATGTTCTAATTTTGTAAATTAAGAAGGTATTATTCACTATTTCATATTATTCACTTAAGTTACATATAGTCTCATTGTAATGAATTTCTTTTAATTAATGAAAAAGGGATCACTTTTGTTTCCTAGGAATATCAAAGGTCACAAGTGATAAGGGGAAGTGAAAATTCATGTGGGGGTAGATGAAAAGAATCTTTGTAAATCTATATATTTGGATGCCTCTTCATTCCAAGGGTTTTTCAATTGTAAGTTTATAAGTATATATATTTTCACTACTAAGATACAAGAAAGAGATTGCATTCTTCTATTTTCCTCTTTCTCTATGTTTCCTCTATTTCCTTACATGTTCAACTTTGTGCACATGATGATCTTGTAAAACCAAGGAAGGTGTTAGTTCCTTTGATAAATGAATCAATATAATTATGTGTCTATGATTTGTTAGTCTTGTCATTGTTAGCAAGGTTGTATTCCTCTAATTGAGTGTGGATTAATTCTAGTTAATGTTGTGAAACTTTGTTAGTGCCTATTCACAAATTTAACCCTCCTTCCCTAAATTCTTACTCCCATTTACCTCACCTCACTAAAAAAATCCTCTCTTCCATTAAGTGCAACCAATTTTCCATGGGTCTAGTGGAGTAGTTCTATGTGATCCTCGACTTCACAGCCACCCACATTTTTTTATACATTCAATAAAAGGGAGCCTCCCTGTTACCAAGAAGAGGCACTTAGTCTTGGATCATTGGTGAAAATCCACTAATTTTTCCTTGCGAAATTAATTTTTCCAACATATGTAAAATGTTGTGAAAAGGCCTTGAAACTTTTAAATACCAAAATGGAAGATTTAGATTATGCACACCAAGTGTTTGATCGATGAAATAACATGATATTTTTTATCATACTCATAAGATAATGCATTTTTTTGGTGTAAAACCAAATATTAAAACCTTTTCTAGCATCCTCTTATCTTACACTAAAATGAAAACTTTAAAGTAAGTCATGGGTAACCATCGAATCATAATGGTAGTGGAGTTTTGTCAAATGTATTTACAATTTATTTAATTAATAGACATGTATGATGAAATTTTGGTCAAAAACACCTCAAAGAATGGAACATACTTTGGCCATGTTATCTTCATTTTTGTTTTAATACTATGTTCTTATGCAAGTTTGGCGGATGAGGGTTATATATTTTTCAATGACATGAGGTTGCAACATATGTTATCTTTTAATGCAGGAGCATAGAGGGAAAAAGCATAATAAGGTCATATGAGACCAATAACACATGTTCTTCTAGGTGTGTTGAAGTTAAATATGTTGTAAAAGTTTGAATATGCATTTGTAAGAAGGTTATAAGGGTAATTTTGACTAGGTAAAGGGTAATATAAGCAATATAAAGCCATGGAGGCTATGTAGGGAGATAATGTTTGTTTTTAATGTGTATATGAGTTGGTCTAGGATTTTGTTTTAGAAAAAATATTTCTGTTTGCACTTTGATAGGGAGTTGTTGAGTTTATACTTAGTCATTATCCACCTATTCATAGGGGATTCCAATGTAATTGAGAAGTAAGGAGATGGATTCAAAGAATACAGTCATGAAAAGACATGAATGACATGTAAAGAGGTCAAGGAAGAAGAAATAAAGTTGTGGAAGAAGTTTGCAGTAAGGTTTAGGAGTAATTTTCATGAATTATAACTTTTGAATGGATTGTGCATGTGGACTGTGATGAATAGTGAAGTGACAACCCTTAATCCCCTCCAAGCATTGAAATTACCTATACTGTTAACACAAATAGGATCTACATGTGACAAGGAATGCATGCATAATTTTTATAAGGTTTGAAATTGTGTAAATTAATTGTTATAGTCAATAGAAGGCTCTTGGGCTCTATCTAGGGCTTTGTGTAACTTTTGATTGTACAAGTGAATCTTGCTAGAAATTTCAAATTATCTCTATTTGTGCATGAATTAGAAGACCCGAAGATTTCATGGTGATTGATACAATGTAGTGAAAGTTATCTCTAATAGTTATTTCGAGTAACGTTGTAAAAGTACAATGTACAGAAATGAAGGCAAAAGTCAAGCTTCTTACCATAATTTGGCAAATCATGATTTTAGACTAGGTATGAAGGTGATATTAGGTATGAATGATATGTTTGAATGATATTATCGGTGTGAAGATAAATAAAATTCCATCAGTTGAATGAAATATAATTATACATGGCAATTTAAGTCACTAAAAAGGGTTATATTAGAAAGTTGAATTGGCAAATTTAGCTATAGAAATACACATGAAGGATCATTGACACTTGAATCATGATGAGAAAGGTTTGTTTAAAATTTGGTATACCCGAAAACCTTCTAATTCCATTGAATACCTTGAATTAGGCATTTAAGAACCTTGAGATACCTAGGGGTAGAGTTACAAGAATACATAATTGAAGTTCATTGCTTGAGTATTCATCATTGATTCTAAAGGTTTAAATTTGATGTCTTGAACACCTTAACTGGGTGGAAAATATCTTATGGCTGCATATAAATAAGGAATCCATTGTCAATAGAGGTATGTTTTCTAAGAACCTCATAAGTGGACTTTATATTTGGAAATGATCCTTCATGTGAATGTAGGAAACTTGTACATATATTAGACATTGGCTCGTGATCACAAAGTGATCACCTCTAATCAATTGTTATCAAGGGAACTCTTCCCTTTAATTATCTTTCATATAGCTATGAGCATTACTATGAGTAGGTATAAGGAAGAAATGTAACTCAAGGTGTTTGGATCCTAGTAAAGGTGCATAGAACCTCATGACAATGATCCTCGAGTAGGGGAAGAGTATAAGTCGGTCTAAGGAGTAAGTTGAGCTCTTGAGAAGTAAAGAACAAACATTTTGAATGGTAAGTCATAAATGATGATATATTGAAGTTCAATTTCATAACCCTTGCATCATTTTGTCAAACATGAATGTAGAAGTAACTAGTATGGGTTAATATTCAAATGGTAAGGATATTGATGAATGATAGATGAATTAATAAATATTATTTTTAAGAAATTTTGTGTGAGAGATGTAAAATAATTCCATGAAATAAAAAAATTACATTGTTATTATAAATTTTATTAGTAATTATACACGAAACAATATGTAGAAATAGCAACATAATAATGTTTAAGCAAATAAAATAAAGGATTCTTAAGGTTTATCTAGTCATCCTATAATTTGAGTTATTGCAATGTTGTCTACTATAATCTCCATCTCTGTCCTCCATCCTCAAGGGTAATTCTCCTCTCCAATTTTTTCTCATTATGAGGTGTATCCTCAATAAATTCTTCTTCATCTGAAGAATAATCATCTACACCTTCAAAGGTATGCCCCCTAATAAATGTTTTTGAATTGGTACCCCAACCTAGAGGACACTCTATAAAATTCATTCCCTTTGAGAAATTATATCTTTTTGTCCATCCTCTTGTCAATTATTGCTTCCCTCCTACTGATTGCTTCTTTCCATCCTTTCATTCAATTTCCTCTACTATAAATTTTATTGTAAATCCCATAAACCCATTGTTACAATGGCCCAAAAATATAAAAAACAAACCACTCATAAAATGCCTACAAACCTATAGTAATCATGTGTAAAAGTGGCCCACAAATCTATTAAAACCCCGTAAAAATTATTCACGTTACCCTACAAACAATGATAGTGATTACAAAGTTATTTGGAGGCCCACAAAGTATCCCAATGTGAATGGAAAGGAATGATACCAATGTTTTTAGTGTGTTAGGGTTTATTTATTGTTTTTCTATTTTTAATTTTTTTGTTCATACACTAGGGGATACATTAGCAAAGACTGTTAGAATATGTTGTATATTTTGTATATTCTATACCTAAGAGTACTATATACCTATGCCACGAGCGTTCGAAATCCCTTTTTTTCCAAGAGTATATATATTCTATTTTTATCTATATGTATATATGAGTGGTGTCATAATCCATGAATTATGGGGAATCATTATGGGTGTTTATTAGCCCATAGTTTTGGTACCCGTTGTATTGTAAATGCTTTGATGGTTTCTTACTAATTTACTTACATATAGTTGGAGATGAATTGGGGTAAAGAATAACTTGGAAGTATGTTATTGTATTGTAAATTGTTGAGTTAATGCAATAAGAAAGAGAATTTACGACGCTAGGTTTTTCCCCAAAAGGGTTTCCCAGATAATTGTGTTTTTTCATTTGATTTATTTGTTTATCTTGAATATTAAGTGAAGTATAGCTTCTTGTTTATTTTTTTATCAGATTGATTCTCTTCATTTGGTATCGAGCTAGGTTTTAGCTTTTATGTGAAGATATAGGGTTTTTAAAACCTCAAATAAATGTTTTTGAGTGGGAGCTTTGCGGGTGAATTTTTCAAGTAGATGAAAATGACGGGAAGCACAAGGATCGAGATCAAAAACATTAATGGCCAACATTTTGAGTTATGGAAGCTAAAGATGGAATATATTAGTGTGGATATGGGTATGAAGGTAGAGGACTGGGAAAATATTGATAGGAAAGAAAAGAGTTCAATTAGTTGTGTCTGTCAAATTCAGTTTTGTCGAATGTGTCAAATGAGAAATATGTTTAAGTGTTATGGGAGAAGTTGGGGACTCTTGTATCGATAAAGCATATGGTGAACAAATTGTTTCTCCAAAAGAAGCTATATTCAATGAGAATGAATGAAAAAGACTCTATTACGAACATTTGAATGTATTTACTATTGTGGTAAGTCAGATTACTTTTTGTTGATATTAAAATGGAAGAAGAGGATAAGTGTATTACTCTTTTGTGTTCTTTACCTGAGTCTTGGGATAATCTAGTTATGGCTATTACTAGTACTATGACAAAATTATTAGTTGAGGATGTAGTTGTGGCCTTACTATCAGAAGAAATGAGTCGAAATCCATTTGAGGATTATCAATCCAAGGATGCCTTGTATGTAAGAGGTCGTACCCAAGAGAAAAGAAAGAAGAGGCAAGGACAATCAAAGTCCATAAGTAAATCAAAGACTACATAAAAGATAAGAGGAAATGTTGGAACTGTGGTAAAACAAGGCATTTCAAGAAAGACTATAGATATAAGAAGGTAGAAAAGGGTAAGTCATCTAAAGATGTTGGATCTTCATATATAAAACCCTCTAATGAAGACTCGGGAGATTTGTTTTGGAAGCTTCTAACTCACATGCATGTGATGTTGCATGGTTGATTGATTCGGGTACCTCCTTTTGTATGACATGATGCAACCTAGAATTCATTGTAAATGACCCAAGCGCATTGGCACATCACTCAACTTTAAGTTGAACACTCACCAAGAACGCACAAGCATCGGGTCCCTTTTTAGAGTTTTTGTATAGAATGTTAGCATTATGATGCATAGGTATATTCAGATTCATAACCAATAGTAAACAATCCATAGTGCATAAACCAGATCTAGATCTTAGAATATATGAAATATGAACTAAACAATGACTATAACAAGATTTACCATATAATAACTAGATTCAGTCATGTTCAATACTATTATCCAACCAATATTATCCATTGTATTAATATTGTAAAACCTAGAACCTTCATACATTATAACTACATTCAGTCATGTTCAACACTATTATCCAACCAACAACATAACTCTACAGTAATTGACACAACCCAAACCATGTAAATCAATACATATATATATAGGGGTGGGGAATTTCCCTTCACCACCTATGCACTTTCTCAAAATAGGCTACATGCTAATAATAGCCATTCTCCTTTACAAATGGATGTCAAACATGCAATTGCTCTAAAAATAGACTTCCTATAGTTAAATCTTAGTAGAAATCATATTATTAGACTAAACTATGCATGGCGCTCACTGATGCTTGTTCTCAAAATACCTATTAATGTGAAATCACAAAGCACCCCCAAATGAGTTCTAAAAATTTTCTTTTCTAAGGCAAGGGTCATTTGGTGTGATTGAGAAAAATGAACTTTCCCCAAGGTGTGGACCTTGCAAAAGTGGGAAAGCTCTCCGAGAGAATGCTAGTTCCTCTTCCTAAACTACTCGCCAATACCTACCATGAGCTACTCCAAAGGTGCGGAAAACTAAATCTAACCTAATCTAACCATTCGAAGGAACCAAGGAGAGAGAAAATGAGGAAAAATAGAGCCTACACTAAAGCGGTGATACAACAACAAAGGAAGCGAGATATTCAAAAAGAACAAATGAGGGAGAGAAGAAACAGAGAAAATGGAGATGAGGGAGGTCAGACAGAAGTGACACAACCCAGATCTTCAAATTCACCATTAAACTCCATGAAACACAACATCCTGCACCTACAAATGTGAAATACATACACAAGAAAAAAATCTGGAAGGGAGAGGCATGGAGAAACAATAAAACGATGCAAAGGGCTGAAGAACACCACAAAAACATTTTTTATTTCTCTAGAAGGTGCACGAGACCATTACATTTATGGAATAGAGGAAAAATACATTTTATAGGCATAGGAGAACTTTCATTTACTCAAAAATGGCATCGAGAAACAAATTTGATAGAGAGTTATCTATGCCCGAATGTCTCCTTCTCAAGCGAGAAGTGTTACAAGATATATAGAAAGAAAAGAGAGAGAAGCGGGAAAATTTGAATCCTACTCCAACCACCCTGAGAAATGCATCGAATCCTGCTTTGAAAGTTCAACCACTAAATATCAATGCTTTCTGTGAATCTGCCCACAGTATGTCACTTTTGGTTCCCCAGTGGATTGAATCGAATCGTATTTGGTAGTTGAAGAGAAACAATATCCTGCATTAAATGCCTGAAGGTGTTTCTCCATTTTTCACCTACCAAGGCCACGTGACAGCCTAGCACTCGTTTGGGCTTCCCTTTTTGGATTCATCTTTGGAGAAGCACCACAAAGAAAAATGGCTCTCTCTACTGGCTCTGCTCCTTCATTTCCGAGCCCACCTGTAACATGTTTTTCTTCCTGGAATGTGAGCTCGTGGTTCTGAGTCATTTCCTTCATAATTTCCTTATGTGTAGGAGTTGTCTTGACTAAATTTTTCTGGGATAATTTGGGATAACAATTTGGTGACTCACGGGAACATCTTCCTACTAGATGAAGAGACCAGTGGCCTTAGAGCATCCATTGGGCATGGAGTCAAGAATGATGGCTTGAAACGATTCTTCTTATAAAATGTACTCCCGACTCTCTATACTTTGCTGGTCTCTTCCCTCGACTCGAATCCGCCCACACGTCGGCACTCTCAATTTTCATAAGAAAATATTAAAATGGAGTTTCTGAGAGTAGAAAATTATATTGACCCGGCCTTTCACCTGTCCCTAAAATGGACTATTTTGAAATGGCTTAATTTTCTCTGGATTTGTTCCTTTTTTTCTAGCTAGCAGAATCGTTATAGACCACTATGAGTCTTCTTGCCATGAATATTGAAGAGCTCTGGATTTTTTCGGCCTTATGCACCCTTGGATCAAAATGGCCAAAACTTCTATACAAAGACCAAATCATACATGCCTCAAATGAGTCATGCGAGTGTGCATAAGAACTTCTTGTACTGAAAGTAAAATGTACTCCTACTCCTAAACTAACTAGAGGGAAGAATGCTAAAAAAATCCTATAACTGGTTGTGCAAAATAGCTTCCTTTCCTCAAAATTGGCAGCCATGCAAATGATTTGGAGTTGAACATGGCTATTATTAGGAGTGGAAGGCTAACTACAAATTGTTTCTCCACTCCCTCCATCAAGTTATCAACTGAAACAAAATAAATACCTTTTCAATCAGCTGCTCACTTGGTTCCCAGAGGTATTATAGCTGATCCTTGGTACTTTGATGCTCATCCTCATGCCATGGAGTGGGCATGACTGGTTTTGGCTTCTCCCTTGGCTCCAATGAAGCCAAGTACCTGATTAGGCATGGTCTGATCTTTTGAATGTGCCCCTTGTTCTAAGTTTCAACTCCAAGAATGGATTTTTCTTGTGGACCTTCTTGGATGAATGGTGTGGAAGTAATGGTGGAAATTTTTTTCCCTTTCTCTTCTTTCTTCTATGAAGATCATGGAAGGTTTAAATCTCCCAAGCTTGATTCCAAAGAGCCATTATGGAATACAAAGTTGTTGGACTTGGATGTTCTCCTTCATGGCAACAAGTTCATGTGCTTGGAAGGTTAAAGATGGAGGAAAAAAATTATGTTATCTCCTCAAGTTCCTCTTTATTAAATCAATATTCAAGTTTGACAGGAAGTCTACCTCCTTGTTGTCCTATTGTATGTGCTCTACCTCCTCCATGGTGCCTTCCTAATCTGCAACTTGATCACCATGGATCCCTTCACTCTCAAACATGAATTTTGAAAGATCAAACTCTTCTTCAACATCATAGCTTGAAGGGGATGAAGTGGGAGGAAGAACTAAAGGTTCTTCTATAGCCTACTCCACACTTGAGGCCTCTAAAACTATATGGTCCTCCTCCTCTGCTGCAAATTCAAACTCAGCCACCACTGGCTCTTTGACTTTGACCTCCTCTATTGTCTTGACCATCAAGGGGATCTTTGTAGACCCAAATCTAGTAGCCCAACTCATCTGATTATCAATTATTTCTTTTCTGTTGGACTCCTCTTCTCGTTTTCCTTGACTAGATTCTTGAGTATCTTCCCAACATGGACTTGGGAAAGCAAGAGGAGTGGAAGGTTGGGGTTTAACCAACTTTGTAATTGTTTGTGGTGGGGAGGGAGGTGGAAATTCTTGTTTGTTTGGAGGGGATGATTGTTTGGAAGGGAAAAGGGCGAAGAAATGAAATGGGGTTGAAGACTAGGGAATGGAGAAATGGAATCAACACTTGGTGCAGCAATCGCGAATCTTGGAAATTGGAGCTTGGGTTGAGATGGTGCTACTCGTGAAAAGAAAAAGAAAAACTATGAGATGGTGGACTTACCCATTGACAAGGTTGTCTAACACCAAATTCATAGGCCTCAATCTCCTCTCCATCCATTGTACAAGTTGGGGCAGCATTTCAACCATGAAATCTTGCTTCTCCCGAGGGTTGTAATGTCTTGGAAAAGGGCCTTCCCATGGACAAGGTGCCCTGTAACCAATCTTGAAAGCCTTCATTTGTGCTATGGCCCTAGGATTGCACCATGCTAGCCTCCATTTTTTTAATCTTCTCCAGTAGACCAACATCCTCTGCATAACTATCACCATTATATGCATCCCCTTGTCCTTGATAAGCTTCATAGTCAAATTGGTTTTGACACTGCTCATATGGGTAAGCATAATGGTTCTGGATCTGATCATAATGTTGATCTGGAGGAGTTGGGAAATACATTGAGGTGGATTGTATTGCTTGTAAGTGTGAGTTCCATGAAGGGAATGAAGTCATGATTATACAACCTCATGGAATGGGAGAAAATGGAAGAGATAGAAGAAGAAAATGGATGAAAATGAGTGGAAATGGATGGAAAAGGTATGCAATTCAGAGAATGGGTTTTTGACCAAATGGAGTCGCCAGATGTGCTTTGAATGTGCCTCTAAAGGCTGAATCTCACCAAGAACACATCAGGTTGATGAAATTAAATGAAGACCTCTTGGTCCCACTTGGGCATGCCAAAACTGTTCGTAAAAATCACAACACCGCTAAATGAGTTATGGATCTGATTTTCTAAGGCAGGGTCATTTAGTTTGATTTGTATAACATTGAATCATTCCCCAAGTTGTGGGACTTGCAAATGGGAATGATCCTCTAGAGAAGGTTGGTTCCTCTTCCTAAACTACCTGCTACAAGCTATTCCAATGCAGGAAAGCTAATCTAATCCTAATCTAACTTCCAAGGAGACAAGGAGAGAAAGAAAACTGGAAAAAACAAAGCCTACACTAAAATGGTGATACACTAGAGAAGGAAAATGTTGATCATCTATCAAAACTGCCATGGAAACAAAGAGAGGTGAGCAATGGAGAGGATGGACAAGTGCATCATAGACCAGAGATGGACTTCACACAAGAAAATGTTCCAAAATCCCTAAAAACATAGCTCTAAAACCTGCAAATGACATTCAAACATGCACAAATGCCCTGCAACAATGAGAGGCAAGAAGAAACAACCAAAAATGAGCAAAGGATGGACAAATGCATCACAAAAACACATTTTTATTGCTCCAAATTTACACAGTGCACCATTTCATGGGAAAGAGGAAAAAAAATGCCATTACAGAGTAGGGGAGGAGGTTCCAACTCCATTTTTGACCCTGGGGAAGAAAAGAAGAGGGAGGCAGAGAAGAAGAGTGAACAACCACTAACTTCTTGAAAATGTGCCTCTGTTACAATATATAGCAAAATGCGAAAAGAGAGGGAAAAACATGAGAAAATATGATTCTCTACTCCAACCACCAACAACATTCATAAATTTGGTTGAAAATTCAAGGCTCCATCTACAAATTCCATTCCCAAATGCATTTTTTCTACTCAAGGGAGAAAAGACCCATATTTCATTAAATTTGGTGGTTGAAAACTGGTTCTATGTTTTTTCCATGCCAAATCACATTTTGCAATTTTCTCCCACAAATCTCTACCAAAATCAAAAATTGAAGACTCCATGATGAAGAGAATCTCCAGATCTTTCCATTGGTACCAAGATTGTCAAAAATGGAGCTCTGATCAAAAGATATGGCCTTCTCGCATTTTTTCCTTACGTTTCCTACAAATTTGGCTTTGGGTGAATTTTGAACTTTTTCCCACAAATCCATTGATGACGTGGCATCCATTGGGGTTGGTGGAGGTAGGGGATTCCTTTTTTCCATTTTACATTTTTTGACAAAAAGTCAAAAAATCCAATTTACCCCGAAGTCCCGCATCCCCGCATTAGCTTTTTGATGGGGCCACGGGTCACATTTTGATTTTATGCCTTTTGGAAGAAAAGGCAATTTTTCACTTTTTCCTTTGATGCCCCACTGGTCTGAGTTCCTTTGGCAAAAAACTCTCCCAAGCTCTGCAAGTCCACCTTGGGAAAATTTTCCCTTCTAACTCCGCTGAGCCATAACTCAAAAAATACAAGGAGTTAGAAAGAGTTCTTTACCTTTCTGGAAAGGGGAAGAAATTATCTATCTGATGGAGCATTTTATAGAAACCTTTGAATGCTTTAAATGTCTGAAATCTGGACTGAAGCACAAAAGGTAGTAAGTTAACCCAAAAATAAGGGGAGCTTATTTTGGTTAACAACTTTGGCGACTCACAGGGTCATCTACCTGCTAGATGAATGATCAATGGCCTTTTTGCATCCATTAGGCATGGAGTCAAGCTTGATAACCAATTCTCTGATCTAACTCTAAAATATGACCTCTGAATCACTTGGAAACCCGCTGAAACTTGAATTTGAACTTCACCAAAAGCCAACTGAATGCACTGTGCAAGAGCAATACAACAACACCAAAAACTATGTACAAATTGAAAATCATACATGCTCCAAATGGAACATGTAGAGTGTGTAAAATAACTTCTTATATTGAAAACAAACCTACCTACACTACTCTAACCAAGAGCAAAGGGAGCTCAAACAAATCCTGCAACTGGCAGGGAGAAATAGATTCCCTTCCTCAAAAATGGCAGCCATGCAACTCATTCGGCACTAAACATGGTTGGTTAGGTGAGTGAAAAACTAACTACAAGCTGATATTCTATCCAAATCACCAAAGTATCAACTAAAGACAAAACCAATGCCTCTTTTATTTGCTCTGCATTTGAATTTAAGAGGTATGATAGCTGATCCTTGGTGCTTTGTAGCTCATCCTCATGCCCTGAAATGGGCATGACCATATTTGGCTTCTCCTTTGGCTCCAATGAAGCCAAATACCTAATTGGGAAAGGTCTGATCCATTTGATATTCCCATTTCTATGATTTTCCACTCCAAAAATGGAGTCTTCTTGTAGACCTCTTTGGGTGAATGACATGGAAGGAATGGTGGAACTCTTATGCTATTTCTCTTCTTCCTCCTATGAAGAGCATGGAAGGTTTGAGTCTCCCAAACTAGATTCCAAAAGGCTGCTATAAAGTACAGACTGCTACAAATGAGTGCTCTCCTTCATGACAACAGGTTCACATATTTGAAGGGTGAATGAAGGAGAAAACAATAGAAACTCAATTGGTTCTTCTCCATCAAAACAATCCTCCAAATCAGACAAGTACTCTGCTTCATTGTTGTCCTGCTGCAAATGTTCAACCTCTTCCATGGTGTCTTTTTGGTTTGCAACTTGTTCACCATGGTTTCTTTCATCCTCCAACATGAAGTTTGAAAGATCAAACTCTTCTCCAACGTTAGAGCTTGAGAAAGATGAAGTGGAAGGAAGAACTGAAGGTTCTTCTATAGCCTGTTTTGTGTTCAAAGCCTTTGGATCTGCATTTTCTTCTCCATTGTTGGAATTTACTCCTCTTCTTTTTGATTTGGATCAACTTCTCCTTCCTCTATTGTTTGAAGACCATCTTGCTCTTGATTGAACTCTTCCTCTAGCATGAAGTTTTCCATATCAAACTCCTCAAACTACTGCTCTAGAGGACAAGTTGGGACTACAAGATTTATTTTAGAGCTTTCCTCCAAAATGGATTCATCAACCAAAATAGGCCCTTCGAATGAAAGCAAGAAAACACCAATAATGTCTTCTTCTTCTGCTGCTACAAACTTTGATTTGGTCTCATCCACTTGCTCCTTTCCAATGGGACTTTGAGCTGATTTTTTTTCTCCTTCCTTGGCTGATTGGGCAGTTTGAATTGGATCAGCATTCTCTTCACTTAAAGTGCCAACATGGACACTACATTCTGAGTAAACTGACTACTGATTTTCTTCTTCCTTTTCTTGTTCTTTCTCTGCTGCAAATTTAGTCTTAGCCACCACTGGCTCTTCAACTTTCTTCTCCTCTGAAGGCTTGACCAGCAAAGGAATCTCTGTTATCCCAAACCTAAGAGCTAAGCTCACTAAGCTTTTAACCATTTCTTCTTCTTTCACTTCTTCTTCTTCTTACTATCCTTCATGACTGATTTTTAAAATTTCTTCTTCTCCACATGGAATTGGGAAGGCAAGAGAAGGAGTGGGTTGGGATTCAACCATTTTTTCATTTGTTTTTGGTGGTGGAAGAGATGAAACTTCTTGTTTCCTTGGAGTGGAAGGTATTTATTTTTTCTCTTGTGGATTTGGAAGAGAAGAGGGTAGAAAATATGAGATGGGATGGGAGACTAGGGGATGGAGGGATGGTTTTCACAACTGGAGCAACATTGGTTGGGTTTACAACTTGACATTGTTGAAATGGTAAAGCTTGAGATGAAGAAGAAGAAATACAAGGAACTGTTGAATGACTTACCCATTGATAAGGTTGATTCAGAATCTGCTCATATGCTTCTATCTCCTCATTCCATTGTGCAAGTTGGGGCAGCATATCAATTATGAATTCCACTCTTGAGGGTCAGGGCCTTCCCATGGATAGGGTGCCTATCAACCAATTCCGAATGCCTTCATTTGAGTTGTAGCTCTTGACTGCATCATGACAATCTCTATTTTTTTGATCTTCTCCAGTAGACCAACATCTTGCATTTGAATTTCTTCATTTTTTACATACCCCTATTCTTGGAAAGCTCCTTAGCCAAACTGATTTTGGCATTTCTGCTCATAGGGGTAACCATGCTAATTTGAAGGATTTGTAAAGCTTATTGGAGTTTGAATGTGATGTTGCTACTGTAGATGTGAATTCCATGGTGGAAATGAAGTCATGATTGCACAACTTCATGGAATGGAAAGAATATGGAAAGAAGTACGACTGTAAGTGAATGGAAAATATGTTTGCAACTCGAGAATTAGTTGTTTACTAGATGGAGTCACCAAATGTGCAAATTGAATCTTCTAATAAGCTATAAATTGCAACAAGTGCACATAAATCTTGTTACAATGAAGTGGAGTCCTCTAAGTTCCCACCGTGCATGCCAAAACTATTATTGCAAAATCACAACACCCCCAAATGAGTTCTAAAAATATACTTTTCTAAGGCAGGGGGCATTTGGTGTGATTGCATAACATTGAACTTTCCCAAGGTGTGGGACCTTGCAAAAGTGGAAAATATCTCCAGAGAAGGCTAGTTCCTCTTCCTAAACTACCTACCATGAGATACTCCAAGTGCAGGAAAACTAAATCTAACCTAATGTAACCATTCCAAGGAACCAAGGAGAGAGAAAGAGAGAAAAAAGAAGCCTACACTAAAGCGGTGATACACCAAGAAAGGAAATGAGATATTCTGTTGAAGGAGAAATAAATAATGGAAAAGGAGATGAGGGAGGTTAGACAAAAGTGACATGACTTAGATCTTCAAACTCGCCATTAAACTCCATGAAACACAACATCCTACACCCGTAAATGTGAAATACATGCACGAAGAAAAAAATTGGAAGGGAGAGGCAAGGAGAAACAACAAAATGATGCAAAGGGTTGAAGAACACCACAAAAAAATGTTTTTATTTCTCTAGAAGGTGCACAGACCATTACATTTCTAGAATAGAGGCACAAATACATTTTCCAAGCATACGAGAAGGTTTGTTACTCAAAAATGGCATCGAGAAATTTATTTGACAGAGTTTCTCTATGCCGAAATCTCTTTCCTTCTCAAACGATAAGTGTTATAGTATATATAGAAAGAAAAGAGAGAGAAGAGGGAAAATTCAAATATTTCTCCAACCACCATGAGAAATGCATCGAATCCCACTTTGAAAGTTCAACTACTAAATATCAATGCCTTCTACAAATCCACCCACAATATGTGACTTTTGGTTCCCCACTAGATCAAATCGAATCGGATCTAGTAGTTGAAGAGAAAGAAGATCCTGCATTAAAGGCCCGAAGATGTTTCTCCATTTTTCGCTGCTGTGGGGGCCACGCAAAGAGTTCCTGGCACTTGTTTGAGCTTCCCTTTTTGGATTCATCTTTGGAGAAGCGCCATAAGTACACGTGGCTCTCTCTGTTGGCTCTGCTCCTTCATTTCCGAGCCCACCTGTAACATGTTTGTCATCCTGGAATGTGAGCTCGTGGGTCTGAGTCATTTCCTTCATAATTTACTTATGTGCGGGAGTTATCTTGACCAAATTTTCCAAGGGGTGAATTTGGGATAACAATACCCTTGTGTGAACCACAAGTCTTCATGTCCTTGTGTGTTTGGCATGCTAACTATAAAAATAGCCTTCACCATAAAACAACTAATTCCTAAATTCAAAGTGTTCTGGCTCGTGCTTGTTTAACTATTCTTTTGTGTCTTCAAATGTGTTGTGCTCCAGCGTGTTCATCCTTTATGTGTCTTCACTTTAGAGAAATATTCCATCTACTCAACATTACCCCACACTAAAGTACATTGTCCCCGACAGGGGTAATTCCTTATTATCTCTCAAACAATAAAGAATAAGGAATGAATTAAGAATTGTACAAAAATAATGAATTTTTACTTTGCAGTCCCCTCTTCTACATGCATGACTAACTCTATATATTCATTTTTGAGCTAGTCTTCCAATGTTTTTCAGTCACTCAGCGTGATCCATGTTTTCTCTAGAATGTTTTTCACTATTGGATCCTATTCATCCTGAGTTATCTTCTCTTTTTCATTTTGTAGCACTTGGACAATATTGGTCATACTTGACACCATTCCTTCCATGAAATCCATTTTTTGCTTTATAAGTTTCCCAATTTCATTGATCCGATCCTTGTGTGGATCTTGGGCTGCTGTGAGGGCCTCATGCTTTTGTTTCACTAGAGCTAACCTTTATGCACGCCCAAGTGTCTCATCCTTCATTGCCTTCAAAACTTCATTATCTTCTACTATAGTTCTTATCCTTATTATTGCATCTGTGCCACACACATATTTAGAGCTTGATCTGCTTTCTTCAACTCATCTTTCAAGGTTTGGAGAAAAGCCTCATAACTTGAAATTTTTCTACAATAGTGGCCTTCGCTCTTGTTGCTTCTTCTACAAGGTATTTTGGTGCAGCCATATGAATGGGCCCTTCCTCTAAAACTAGATTTACCAATGTGTGTACATAATGCATTGCAGAGGGAAAATTCTGAGGAACTTGAGATTCTAAATGAGGCCTTACCTTAAGAATATGGTCACCAATTTCCTCAGCCATGCTAACAAAAGCCTCATTCTTTTCCTCTTCCTATTCCTTCTCTACTTTTAGGTGCTTTAATTCTATAGTCTTATCCTTATTGTCTTCCAATAGTGCTTTATTGGGGTTTGCACACTACTTGTATAGATAATATATAATATCTAAGCATACATGAAAATAAAATCATATATTCTACCGTAAGAAACATATAAAACAAGATATATAAATCAACACCATATTTAATGTGGTTCACCTAGTGTGGGCTACATCCACCAAGAAACAAGTCAATATATTATTCAAAGCTTTGACAAGATATACAATAAATATTTCCAATCTTCCACACCTCTAAGATGTATAGTAATTTTTCTCTCTCAAGCTTTTGCTTCTTCACCAAGAATTCTCTCTCACACAATAATCATCAAATTTTTCAAGTTCTTCTTACAAAAAATTCTAAACCCTAGCTTTCATGTTTGTATAGGTGTATACAAACTTAGAGAACTTAGCCATGCAATTACAATCAATAGATCTGATTTAATACTAAAAATAGATCTAATTCCCGTGAGTTAATTAAAACACTCATACATAGGTAACCAACATTGGTTAGACCTAAATGATTTCGGTTCCTCCTTTCTTGACCGATGCCAGTCATAGGTGACCAATGCCGGTCCCTTCATAACTAATGATGGTTACTGTGTTTTTCCAGCAAGTTTCATATTGCATGCTAATCTAAAGTAATTGAGCTCCACAATTTAACAATCTCCCACTTGGAGATTAATTACTGCACCATACATGTACAACATCATTCTTGGATCCTTCCTTAGCTTTGTTTCTTCCTCTTCAAGCCTCGGACTCAAGACTAGTAGAAGTGGAGTGTAGCTCCAACTTCTCCTTTTCTAATGGCTTTATTAGCATATCTGCAAGGTTCTTACTCATATGAATATTTTCCAAATTCAACTTCCCATCCTCCAATACCTTCCATATGAAGTGATACCTCAACTGAATGTGTTTCGTTCTCGAATGAAATACTAAGTTCTTTTCCAAATGAATTACACTCTGACTGTCACTGAATAATTTTCAAGCATCTTGCTCCTTTCCCAACTCTTTCATGAACCTACTCATCCATATCATCTCCTTGATATCCTCTATAGGTACAACATACTCTTCCCCTATAGTAGACAAAGCCACAACCTTCTCGATCTTGAAATCTAGCTAATCGATGTCCCACCTACGTGAAAATATATCCAGTAGTGGTCCTCCTACCATCCGGATCTCCACCATATTCAAATCAACATAGCCACATAATGAGATATATGAACCTCCATATCATAACCGCATGCTAGATGTCCCTTTTAAATACTTGGATATCCATTGGACTGCTTTCCAATGTCTTTGTTTACCTAGATTGGCCATATATCTACTCACAACTCCCACAACTTGTGTAATGTCGGTCCGGTATAAACCATAACATACATGAGATTCCCAACTGTTGAAGCATATGACACTTGTTTCATGTATTTGACCTCGTCATGTGATGATGGACACTGATCTTTGCTCAGTTTGAAGTGTCCATCCATAGGTGTACTAATAGGTTTTTCATTCCGCATCTTGAACCTTTCTAACACCCTATAGCTATAATCTTCCTGAGACAAATACAATTTCTTGTTCTTCCTATCTTTGTGTATTTCCATGCTAGGATTATTTTTTCAGCTCCTAAATCCTTCATAGTAAATGTGTGAGCTAGGTTTCCCTTAAGCTCACCAATGTCTGCACTAGATCCCGTAATAATCATATCATCCACATAGAGTAACAAAATAATATATCTCCCACTTTCATGCTTCTTGAAATAAACACAATGGTCGATTCACATCTCAAGTAACCATGCTCATACATAAAACTATCAAACCTCATGTATCATTGCCTTGGAGCTTGATTGATCCCATATAGACTCTTTTTTAAGCTACACACTAATTTATATCCTTACCCTTGACTTCATACCTAAGTGGCTACTTTGCATATAAATCTCATCATCCAAATCACCATGAAGGAAATTCGTCTTCACATCTAGTTTCTCTAAATGCAAATCCTCTACTATAACTAAACACAATACAAGATATGAATACAAGCCATCTTAACAATAGGAGAAAATATTTCACCAAAGTCAATACCTGCCATTTTTGTAAATCCCTTTACTACAAGCCTTGCCTTGTACCTTTTCTATCCACCCTCTTCTTCCTTAATCCTGTAAACCCATTTGTGGTATAATTTCCTCTTACCTACTCGACAACTTAACCAAATCCCAAGTTTGGTTCTATTCCAAGGATTCCATCTCCTTATCCATTTCATGATCCCACCGGATGTGGGTCTCATCTGCATTGCTTCTTCAAATCTCTCTCGGTTCACCATTATCGATCAATAATAAGTAAAATAGAGAATGTGTAAATCTTTCTCGGAGGTTTTCTTACCCTTTGTGACCTTCTACATGAGTTTGGAGTCTTGGAGGCTCATTCTAGACCTCCTAGACATTTGTATCCAAATTTTTCAGTGACCAATTCCGGTCAATCAGTAACCAATGCTAGTTCTGCTAACCGATGTCGGTTTGTCTCTTCTATAACTGATACTAGTTCAGCTAACCGATGTCACTCAGGGTTCAACTGAAACATGTTACTGTGTAACCCTGTCGGCATTACTTTTAAATTCGAGATTTCATTTTCATTCACAAACTTCTCGTCCGGTTTGTCCTTGCGTACCAAAATCTGATCCATGTACATTCTCTTTTCATTCCATTCAATGTCACGACTCCTAATAATTTTAGAATTCTCTAAATCCCAAAAATAGAATCCAAAATCACCAGATCCATAACCAATAAAAGTGCATCTCTTATATTTTGCATCCAACTTTTTCCTATTTTCCTTGGCATACCAAGTGAAAGAAAAAGCTAGGAGGAAGGAATCCATCTTGGCATACCAAGCCCAAGGGGCCTACTTTAGGTCATAGATGGATTTCCTAAGTCTATAAAATAAGGATGAATACTTGAAAAAAACCTAGTGATTGCTTCATATAGATCACCTCATGTAGGTATCCATGAACAAAAGAACTCTTTGCATCCATCTAGTGCACACTCCAACCATGTGTTATGGCTAAAGAAAGTCTTAGTATAATCTAAATCATCTTGCCTACAGGTGAATATTTCTCTAAGTAGTCTATGTCAACTACCTGTGAAAACCCTTTGCTACTAACCAATCCCTTTACTATCAACTAAATAATCTTCTAAAAAATATGATATATCCATTGACATCGAACCATCTTCCTTTCCTTAGGAAGTGAATTCAAATTCAAGTGTGATTACTGATTACAAAATTATATTCCTCATGCATGTCACTATCCCACACAGGTATGCATGATGCCTCTTGAAATGTATGTGGATATTTCACTAAAGCATAGAAGATATGTGGCCTACACTAATATTCTTCCTGAGTACATATATCATCCTATGGATCCCTTACCCAATTGTTTGCACTCTAAAGTGTCTTCCTAGCCAAAATATGGCCTCAAGTGGGTGCGTCGTGTGCCTAATCCTCATCCTCTAAAGTATGGATAAAATTATATGAGGATGAATCCTCATTAATTTTATCATTGTCATAACTACAAGAAGTCAAAGACTCTGACTTAGTAACCTACTATGGATGATCTGAATTCTCATTCTACTCATCAAAACTGAGTTCAAATCCAAATTAGACGGAGAAGGGTCAAGTAAAGAGTCATTAGGACTCTCTTGAAACTTAACACTTCTCTTGATGAACAACTCATGAGTATTTGGATTTGTAATTCTATATCCCTTGACCCCCTATGAATACCCAATAAATATGCATGGTTTGGATTGAGGCTTCATTTCCTTATATTTATTTTTGGGAATGCATGCCATCATCGGTGATCTAAATAACGTGGAGTGCTTAAATTCTAGTTTCCTATTATGCCAAGATTCAAAGGGAGTTATACCTTTTAAATATTTATGGGGATCTAATTTCTATATATAATGAGACACAATTGATGGCTCCTACCCAAAACTACAAAACCAAATATTTATAATGTATCATACAACTTTCCATCTCTTTCAGGACCAATTTTTTGTTTTGTCACACCATTATGTTGGGGATTGAAATTCATTGTCCACTATAGATCAATACCATATGTGGTGCAAAACTACTCAAATTTATTACTAACATACTCCCCCCATTATATGTTCAAATAACTTTGATGTTTTTCATAGATTTTTTCTCAACGAGTGCCTTGAAGTCCTGAAATTAATTGAACACTTCATATTTTTTCCTAAAGAAGTAGACCCATGTATATTCGGAAACATCATCTATGAAGGTGAGAGCATATTTTTCCTTGGAGAAAGAGGATGGATAATTTCCTATGACATCACTTTGTGAATCAACTCTAAAGGTGTTGAACCTCTCCAAGTTTGGAGAACAAAGTTTGTAGACCACCAAGTTTGAAGAAAAACATTTTTGAGCACGTAGAACAAAGGGGGAAAGATGGGAAAATAATAGAGGATCAAAATGGACACCAACATCAGCTCCTGCTCGGGGATGGGCACTCCCAGTGAGTGCCACAAGAACAATAAGTAGACCAAGTGCCAAAATAATCCATTGGGAAAAGGAGTCATGAGCCAAAATCACCAAAAAACCAGCTGAGAACCCGACAAAATGAGCGCCACACAAAGGCAAACCACAAACCGACAAAACACCAAAAACAAAGCAAAATCCAAACACTATACACTGTACAAGTGGTGCATACCTCAAATTTGGGGATTAATCCAAGAAATGCTTTAGATGCCTACCATTAATAGGTAGTTCAAGCAATTCCCCATCTAAATCTTTGAGAAAAAAGGTATTCTCACCAATTCTGATATCAATGGAGTAAGGGCCCATCCATAATGCATCAAATTTTCCATGTTTTCCTTATCCTCATTTCGTTGTCCCATAACAAAACCAAATCTCTAATATTGCAGGCCCTAGGAGTGACCTTCTTGTCAAAAATCTTTTCAACTTCTCTCTAAATCGACATGCCTCCTCGTGGGATGCCCTTCTCTCTTCATTTGGCTCCATAATCCCAGATTAATCCTTGTTTCATATGGACTAACCTCTTGATCCTCAAGCTATTGAACAAACTGAAATGAAGATAGTTGCAGATGTAAGGGAAAAAAATCTTGAGTTCCATACACCAATTCAAATGGGCTCTTACCAGTAGCTCTCTTGGCAGTGATTCTATCACCCAAACTATAAATTTCAGTTGTTCACCCCGCTTTCTCTTGTTCAACTCAAAGGTCCTCCTAATGATCTTCAATAAGTTCTTATTGCTAGACTTAGCTCGTCCATTCCTTGGGGGTTATAGTTTGAATCATAAGTTAGATTAGTTCCATACTCCTTGCACATTGCCATTAAAGGCTTAGCTCAAACACATGGCATTATCAACAACAATCTTGACTGGCACACCAAATCTGCATATGATATTATTCAACAAGAAGTCCATAACAACTTGGTGTGTTGCTTTCTTGGTGGGGATTGCCTCTACCCACTTGGTGAAGTAATCTATGGCTATAAGGATCCATTTATGTCCAGCACTAGAAGGGTCTAAAATATCACCAATGAAGTCCATCCCCCACTATTTGAAAGGAGCTTCAATTGATACAGGCTGCAAAGGAAGGGAGCTTAAGCTTTCATTCTTCCAAAGAAATGTTGGCAACTTTCACATTTTCTAATCAACATGGTTGCATCTTTGAAGAGAGCAGGCCACCAATAACCAGCTCTCAAAACTTTATGTGTTTTAACCCTTCCAGCAAATTTTCCTCCACAAAATCCCCTATGGAAATCAATAATTACTTTGGGAGATTCATCTTCGATTACACATTTCAAGAGGACACCTCGGGGTTCTTCCCATCCAGCCCAAAGTCGGTGATGATGTACTTTTGAGAGACCAACTTGAGGGCTCTTTTCTAATTTTTATTTAAATGATCAGGACAACATAGGTGTCTGAGGTAAAAGATTATATCCTTGTACCAATAAGAACTTACCAATTTCCCAAGAACACCTGCCCTTTCTTCTTCTACTTCATTCACTTCCACGGTCTGCAAGTAGCTCTCAACCATGAGCTTGGCAAGACCCAAACCTCTTACCAAATTTGTGGTTTGGATGTCCATATCATACTCCTATAGTTTGTTCACCCATCTACATATTTTACTTGAGATCTCCATCTCTTATAAGATGTATTTTACCATGGTGTGGGGAACATAAGCACCAAGTTTTGAACTTAAATATAAGGCCTAAAAACCTTTGTTGCTTTCACCAAGGAAAATTCTTGTTTTTCCATGATTGTATATTTTAACTCAGCAGCTTCTAAATCCTTGCTAAAGAAGGCAATAGGCCTCTTAGCCCCATCTTCATCCTTTTGGAGAAAAAAAGATGCAATAGTATTTTCATAAGCAAAGGGGAAGATTTTGAAAGGATTTTTGTAATTCGGAGCTGCCAAGACAGGTGCATGTTTAAGTGCCTCTTTGATTCCTTCAAAAGCCTAAATAACAACCTCCTCCCACCTGATAACTTGATCTTTCTTTAACATGCACACTGATAGGAAGAGTCAACTTAGCAAAAGCAGACACAAACCTTCTAATGAAATTGATCTGCCTAAAGAAAGATTTGATGCCCTTCTTTGTTCTTGGAATTGACACCTGCTAATTGATTCTACTCTCTCCCGATCAATCATGAAACTAGGCTTTGAAACAATATGACCAAGAAGCTTGGCCTTTTGCACCCCAAAGTGACACTTCTTTGGATTGAGAGAGATTCCAAATTCTCTACATCTGATCAACATCCTTTCCAAATGGTGCAAGTGATATTTTCTACTCCTTGAAAATACAGTCACATCATCCTGATAAACTGCAATGAAGTCATTTATATAACCAGCAAAAGTAACATCCATTGTTCTTTGGAAAGTAGCTTCAGCATTCATGAGACCAAAAGGCATTCACACATTAACATATGTTCCCTAAGGAGTGATAAAGGAAGTTTTAAATCTTTCTCGACTCCTTGACAACAACTCCGATTGTAGCTAGAGAAACTCTCCAAGGTGGACACCAATTCAGATCCAGTCACTAATCGTAGCATGTTCTCCATGTTTGGCAAAGGATAATTTTCTTTCAATGAGGCTCTATTCAGATTTCGATGTCTACACAAATTCTGATATATTCATTCTTTTTTCATGGCATAAGGTTTGCAACCTAAGATGAATACCTTGTGGGCTAAATGATTCCTCCCTCCTTTAGTTTCTTCAATTCATCTTGCATTTTCATGGAGAGGAGTGGATTAATTGGCCTCTACTTCTATCTGAATGGTTTGGAATTTTTCTCAAGAGGTATCTCATGTTGGAATAAATCCTCTCTATATGCTTTCAACTCTGAATATGACCAGGCAAGGTAGTCTTGATATTGTTTCAACAATTGGAGGTAGGACTATTTTTCTTCCTTGTTTAAACTGCTGCCCAACCAAAATTTTCTTGGTTTTTCCTTTGTTCCCAATTCATGCTCTTCCACATCCCTTGAGGTATATATGTTTCTATTTATGATGCAATCAACATTGCTAAAATTTGACTCAAGAGCAACAAAACCTCTAGGAATGGTGTTAGTTTTCAATTGGATAATATCTTTTCCAAACAAAGTCTCTCTTCCTTTAGTCATACATACCATTGATTCCCAATCAATATGTTGATCTACAAACTCACCTTGATTTTGTAAGAACCTTTGCACTTGAGCATCATCATTAAACACTTGCCAATGTTTGATGTTGTCAGACAACTGGCCTAGTTAACACTTCAAAATTGTACTCACAATACGGTGAAATGGTGCAAAATCCAAATCTTGACCCCAACATTGCCAACTTGTCGCCAGAATCATTGAAACTTCTATCATGGTTCACAATATTGAAGGAATCGAACATCTCAATTATATCCCAAACTGCATGTTTATACTACTTCATTCGCTAATTTTTTTGTAGCATACGCTTTTCTTATTTGTTTGAAAACTAGCTTTGAATATACCTTTGCAATGATTTCCTTGACACCATACTTCCATGCAATTCTCAGAACCAACAACAAGACTTCATACTCAGCAATGTTGTTAGTACATTCAAAATTAAGCTTGAAGGAAAAAACAAATTCTTCCAAGCTAGGAGAAATCAGAATTACACCAGCACCATTTCCAAATTTGGAGAAAGCTCCATCAAATAGCAAGGTCCAAGGAGAACATACATGTTCAAGGAACTTTGACTGATCCATTTTGTGTTATTTTCCATCAGCAAAACCAATAAAATTATCAACATCAACATCAGCAAATAATACTTCATAAGAAGCATTGTTTGGGTCCTCAATTAGATGCAACATTTTATTTTCTCCATAGAGCTTGACAAGGCTGCCCTCAATGGGAATGGTGATAAAATACATATCCATTTGGACAGTCCCTCCAACACTTGCAGCACACTTTCATGACAATAACATACCCCATTTGGCAGGGAAATCAACAATCACAACATCCAATTTTAAATTCCTCCCGGGATAAGATGCAAGCTGCACAACCAAACCCTTCACACAACCAACAACCGGTACTTCTCTTGATTCCATGGCGTACACTTTCCATAGGTTTCTATCACTTTGATATCCAAATCATTCATGACTTCTAGAGGCATGACATTACATGATGCACCAGAATCAAACATACAATTGTGAAGTAGCCTATCCTTTATGATCAAATTTGTGAAGAATGGATCAACATTCAATTGGGAATCAACCAAAGATGTCCCCAAATATACCTCAAGTGTCTCTCCAAGATCCTCTACTGCTAGTGGTGTTTCAAGGTCAACAATGATTTGAGGAGGAATCTCAACAAAATTTACATTTCTACCTCGAGTAGTCTTCTCTTCTTTCAACCCCAAGTACTCAAATGCTCTCTTCTTATGCTTAGGGATCTGAAGCAACTCAATGATTGGAAAAATCAATTTAATTTGGCTCAATACTTGGGCTATGTCATAGGGAACACTCTTTGGAAAAAAACATTGGAAGGGAGACAAGAAGATTCATCAGATGGCATGGGATTCTTGGTAGCTTGGGCATGAGGAGGACTGCAATTTTTTCTTGGGACAATAGAGATTTTGGCAGGTGCTTCTCTTCTAGGAGCTTCTTTGGGAATGCTTGTGAGTAAGGGTGTTTTAGGTTTGGTTTGAGGCCCAACTCCTTTAAAAACTTTTCTTCTAGTGTTATAATCTTTCTCTTGAGCTACAACAACATTCATCAACAATTGTCTATCTTCCTCTCGAAGGAATACCGCCATCATACTTCTTAATCATCAAATCTCTTAAGTATTCAAATTCATTGTTAGGAATTTCAAAAGCTTGCACTACATCAACTTCAAGAGTATGAGGGGGAAGGAAAACTTGTACCCATTTGATGTAATCCCAAAAGGTTGTAGCTGTCCTTGCACTTATCACTTCAATAGATGTTGCTCCTCCTTGTGAGCTTGAAGAACAGCCCACCATGCAAATATCATCATCAATACCATCATCATTATTAGCTTCACCTTCTTGTTGGTCCACTTCACATGGGGATGGGGCGAAAAACACCTATCACACCAATCAATATCGAAACTTCTTCAACAGCAGTAACCCTAACAATTAGGGGATCGGGTAACACTCTTCCTTCACATGCTTGAGGATTTCTATTTACAGAGCCCATGGGTCCTTTCCCTCTATCATCTACCCTTTGATCACCTCTAGGACGATTGGGAAATCTGTCATGGTTTTGTTCTCTTAGATGACCTTGTAAATTTTTCCCAATTCCGTTCTCATCTCTTGCCAACTTGTATGAGATTTCTTTCACACCCCGCCAAATTTTTCACAACCTCTTCTAAATCAGCACCCTTGCTAGCTTGAGGTTTTTCAGGGTTTATTAACTTTACTCCATCTCTCTTGAGAGGTTTCACAATTTCTTTGATATTGTTTTCAATTTGAAGTGCCATGGTGAAATCTTGTCTTAGATTGGTAGGGTTCTTGTCTCTTAGGTAATAGGCTGCATTTTTATCAAATGCATCTGCATATTTGATTAAAAATACTCATCACAAGGCCTCAAACCAATAGGCAACATTCTCAAAAAAAATTAAACATTGTGTTAAAGTCATGAACTAATTCATTGGGGTTCTTCTTGATATTCTCAAACTCGGACAAGAGAAATATAGGATCGAGTCTTTTCACCATATTGTAATGTAATCGCATTCTTCATTTCATTCCATGAATCAATAGAATTATCAGGCAGAGACTTTTACCAATCTCTAGCATCCTCTTCTAGTGTATGAATGAACAATTTAATATACACATCTTCAAACTCTATTTCAAAATCCTCCATCATGTTAACAAAATTTTTGAGATGTTGATCACCAGTTATTGCATTGTTACCTTGGAACTTTGGAAACCTATTTCTGACATCTTGTGGGACAGCATTTGGGTAACCATCCATTCCTCTAAAGTCTATAGGACCAAAGGTGTTAACAACAAATGAAGGTCTAGGCTAAGCCATATTGTTTGGTGGAGGTGATCTTGGGGGTGACACAAGCTGATGAGGAGTGCAAGGTCTTTGGGGCTCAAGAATGTAATTCACAAGAATGGTATTCTCTAAGTGTTGATTTTCTTGGAAAGTTTTATTTGAATTGAAACACGAGGTGCAGATTGGAGAAGGAACTTACAGTATAGCGAAGGAACTTCACTAGGAGGCGAACAAGTTTATGAGATAATTTCTTGAATCAGAATCACTGGATGAAGAGTGATAATCCTATACCAAAGGTTGATCTCTCTCACCAATGGATATATATTTTCCCGATGTCCGGCCTTTCACAAATTTCCAAACTCTTCTCCCTTCCAACTTTGAGTTTCTTGAATCTACAAACAACTTCTTAGCAGAGTCTCTAATGAAGAGAGATCTTCTTCCTTCCAGTTTCTGAGATTAGCAACACCAAAATAAATGACGAAAGGTTAAGACATGGGTATTTTTCAAGATAAAATAAGCATGGAGTTGCCACTAAGGACTTTTACCCTAGTCGTGCAAATGCACTAAAATACTCTGTCAAATACCTATCAACACCGAAAATCTTGCCAAACCTTATAGATCGGACCCTCCTTTTCTTTAATTTACCAACCACAAATGATAATGAAGTGCAACAACCGCTGAAATCGGTAAAATTGTGGGTATAACTTATATCTTCACTTAAGCCTTACAATTCTGATTATAAAATGATGCTTGAACAATGTATTTGCATGCGAGAATTTGAAAAAGAATTTACTAGGGTTTGATATGCATTCAAATATCTCAAATATGTATGAACATGGATCAGATTGAACTTAAGAGAATATCAAACTCAGAACTCTACTCTTCATTCCAATCTTATAAATCTGATCAGAAGATGATACTCAGATTTGTAATTGCACATAAATCACACAAGAAGTATTACCAGGGATCTGAAATATTGAAATACTAAATAATGTCCCCGAAATGGTGCCATTTAGGTGTTGTTGATTGGCTAAATAATCATGGATGGAAAATGAATCGGAAATCAATCTCAGCAATGCAAATTATTTCCCAAGAATTCAAAACAACTCCCTAGCAACGGTGCCATTTAGGTGTTGGTACCTAGATTTAATCTCCTTCACAACTTGAGCAGCATCATGGATTTTACAAGACACTTAGAGGTAGATAAATGATTTATATGTCATTTTGTAGCCGGGAAGCAATTTATCTGACTTGTTAGCACTCAAGCTTTGAAGAAGTGGGTAGCACCTTGAAAGGATTTTGATCTAATCCTCACTATTTTAGGTTGTGCCTTTCAACCAAGGTAAGAGAACCTATATTACAACCTCTATTTTGTGAAGGAGGTGGAGATAGCCTTATACCATGCATATTGTCTGGACATGGCCTTGGGAAAACATGATCAATTTTCCATTATTCAAACTCAACAAATTTGTCACCGCTTAAATGATGGAAATGCTTTCAAGACAAGGCTAAGGCTACTAGAGACATGGTATGATCCTGATTTTCTTTGTGCATTTTTGTAGATGGGTTAGATTCTTTTGTTGACACACAATGCAATGCGGGGTAGTATGGGTAGGATTAGTTATTCTGAATGAAACTTTTGGTGGGAGACTTTAGATAAGACTAACCAGAATTTGCCGAATTCTTTGAGTACCTTTGCAAGAAATTTGTAAGACCGACATAGCAGAATGCTTCAAAAGGGGTTAAGGTACTCCTTCAACCAGGATATGTGCACCAAATGGAAGCCCAGATCCACACTCTTCCACACAATCTTTGACAACTTGCCACAAAATCTTGAAGCAGATGAACCAACAAAGAATCCAAAATCTCTATTTTATCATGACGTAAGGTGCACCCAAAGGTTTATATACAATCTCAAAATTCAAGGAAGGTAAAGTGATTTTAAATCTGTTTATCTCTTTATCAGATGAAAGCTCTTTTGAATGTGAGGTTACAAATGCCACTAAACTATCAACAAGAAATGAGACCATGTATGATCAAGAGATATTTTAAACACAAGACTACAACAGGAGCAAGAAACACAAATTGAAAACATTATGAAACATAAGTGCATGCAAACTTTGCCAAGAGACAACACAAAATAATCCAGAAATGCTCAAATCTATCAGCAAGGGAATGTTATAGAAACAATCTCAGAGCTTGTTGATGGCTTTACAACTGAAACCAACTCAACATGATACAAATCTGATGCAAAAAGGAATTAGAAATGGTTCTCAGGTGGTTTCTCAGAGAATGGGCTTCTTCCCATATTTTCCCATGAATTTCTAAGTTTCTCCGACCTTTTGCATGTCTCAAAACATGCATTATATATCTCTTGCCACATTGGAGCCTTCTTTCCCAAGAAAATAATATGCCAAGCATCAAGTTTGTTACAACAATTCCTCATGATTCACTGAAAATGACATTTAACAAATTTTCAACAAAAATTACCAAGTTTTTAAAAGGTTGAATCATTACAAATATTCGGATCATTATCCTTCCTAGAGGCACGTTTTTCATCATCAAGGCATGCAGATGCCTTTCCACTCATCATTTCACCTTTTCACCTTTTAAAACTACCTCTGTAACTTTCAAATTTGACATTTTGGTGTTTGGACGGATTAGGGAAAATTTTCATTTCAAAAACATCTCAGATCTACAAATTAAGCCATGAAAGTGATCCCAATGATCCTGGAAGGCCCAAACGACACGGAATCACTGAAAATTTGATGAAATTTGATGTAAAATTCACAATTCCAAGTTTCCTGGAGCTCCCATGGTGGCCAAAATGGTGCAACGTATAGGAACCGTTGATCTAGCCTTCAACTTTAAATCCTGCCCTCCACGTGGAAAATGTGGATCAAAAATAAGCTTGGGTTATTTTTTTAAATTTTTGATAAAGCCAGACACATGGTGCAATATGATTGGATCAGGCCTAGGTTTAAAAATATTCACTTTATAACCTTTTGAAAAATTGGAAAAAATTTCCATCTTTCCCTGCCTCCTTCCTAGGCCTGCCACGTGTCCACAATGTGGGTCCCAATGAAACCACGGACAATTCTACACATTTTACCTCCTTTTGAAAAAAGGAATTTTTTTACTTTTTTCCTCGTAGGCCTACACTTCTACCTCTTTCCTTTACACGTGTCACCTTATGGTTCGCTCACGGGCAGCGCTTCAAATTTCCACACCGAGTCTTTTTGTCGAAAGGGAGAAAATTCTCTCTTACCTCCGTCGGCCCACCGACTGCTCCGCTTCGCCACGTGTCTCCCCATGGCTTCATTCGGACTCGTGGCTTGATTATTTGTTCTAAGTCCTTTTGCAAAAAGGGAATAATTTCCCCTTTGCCCCATCAGCCCGCACTTCCTTCTATGCGGACCACATGTCTCCCCGTGGCTTCATTCGGATCCGCAGACTTAATTCTTTGTTCTAAGTCCTTTTGCAAAAGGGAATAATTTCCCCTTTGCCTCCAAAAGTAGCCCGCACTCTCCTCAATTCCCTGCCACGTGTCTCGTTTTACATCGTTGTGGACCCACAGCCCCTTTCTACATATTTTTCCCTTTTCACAAAAAGGAAAAACTTGCCTAAGTCCCCCGCCAACCTCCCACTCCGCCTTCACATGAAAATGAGACACATGTCCTCCTCTGGGACCTGTGGAGCTGTAGGGAATATTTGCAATTTTTTCCAAAAATTAAAAACACTAAGTTTATAGAAAAAACCCGTCGAATCTCATCTAACTAGAAGCAGCCATGTGTGAGGGATGGCTTGAGCTTAATTTTGACGGGTAAATGACACCCGTATAACCATCAAAAAACACAGAATTTACCAGAGATGCCCGAATTTAATTTTTTCTTTGTGGGTGAAGGATTTTTTTGTCAAAAACAAAGGGTAATTGATTTTATGCAATTTTCGACCATGGCAAAGGATTTTTGAGGGAAAAAAATGCAAAAAGGAACAAACACGAGCTCCACATGCTGGAAAAATGGAAAAAAGCACAGAGGCCCATGGATTTGGAAATTTAGGGCATAATGTAAGGCACACATGTATTTTTCTTTCAAAATGGGGAAAAATAATAAGTTTGTGAGCCTTTGAAGGCATTCAACTGAGAACAAAGTTTGTAGGCCACCAAGTTTGAAGAAAAACATTTTTGATCATGTAGTACAAAGGGAAAAGATGGGAAAATTATAGAGGATCAAAATGGACACCAACACAACGCTCTAGGAATTTAAGTCCCTCTACTTAACTAATTTAGCTATCGTCTACATGCATGTGCGAGATAAAGGTGGGTTTTCCCGTAGGCCTTGTGGCCAAGGATCCAATAGGGGCACTCCACTGACCCTGTGGAAAAGCTAGAAATCTCTTTCTAGGGAATAATTTTTTTGAAGAGTGGAAAAGAGGAATGAGAAATGATATGGGAGATCTAACATTGTAGGTCGAAAATCAGATTCCTACACACACTAGTTAGAAATTTCAACACATGCATTTATGAGAAGAAACAACTCTCCAAATAACAACAAGACCAAATAGAATTTATTGATCACAAAGTATCAAGAAACACCTTAGTCAAAGAAAGCTATAAAATCCTTCTTCTTGTATTGACTTCTAAAACATAAGTTGTACATAGTGTGGGAATGGAAGAAATTTGAGAGTGGAGGAAAGTAGAAGAAAATGGCTATCTCCTTTACTTTCTCTAAGTACAATGCACTCTTGAGTTTACAAGATCAATTGCCAACCCTTTGAAATGGGAATGGATTTACAATTTATAGAATGAGAGGTGACTTATCATCTACCTTCCAATGGCTTTTCATATGTCCTTGTGCAACTTAAAACTTTTCAAATTTATAGGAGAATATTAAGTCCCTTTTATAACATAAAGGTGACTTATTACATTAGGAACATTAGGACATATGAAAAAGTGCAACCCCAACGTGAAATTAGAATATTGGAAAGTGAGAGAAAGTTGGGGGAAGAGGAGAGAGAAAGAGAGAGAGAAGAAGAAGAGGATATTTCATTCCCGATGAATTCCATTGATCCTTGTTGATGGAAAGCTCCAAATGTAGTGAAACTTTGAATCTTCGAACTCCTTGCACACTGAGAAACTCCTTCAAATTAGCTCACGAACGCTCGCCAAGTTAAATGAACTAAGATGGATCTCAAATTCCCTATGGAAAATTCCTAGGATAATACCAAACAATGATTTTCCCTAAATGATATCCCATTGTGCCAAAACTACTCTTTAAGTGTAACTTACTATTTTTAGTAAGTGTGAATTGTGAGCCGAGATGACCTTTTTGATGACTTTTCCTGTGATACTCCCTCTATTTTTACTACCTTCTTCATAGCCTCTTCAAATGGTGGCTTATCTAAATTAACTGACCCCTATGTAGGAATACATGCTATTTTTAGTAAGTGCACCACGGATGTCATATTGCAACAAAACAAGTCTTGAAATTCTATTTTTTATTTTGGGATTCAACGTCCGTGTTTGAGTAAATCTTTCATTTAAAAAGTGGGAAAATGATATTTTCATGGCATGGGAAGAATATTGAAAAAAACACATCCCTCCATATCCCTAAAAAATAGGGGCTTCGTGGCATAAAAACTAGTTCACATGAAACTAGATTTTTCAATGATCATTCCTTCTAATTTTTGCATGGTTTCACCCACTGGAACCCTAAGAAGTGAAGAGGTAGCTCACTTCCTTTTTCATAGATGTTCTTCATGTGATAGGGCAGCATAATAAAAAAAAACATCCCTTCATATCCCTAAAAATATGGGTTTCATGGTGCAAAAACTAGTTCACGGGAAACTATATTTTTCGACGATCATTTTCTCCAACTTTCGGGCAATTTCTCCCACTGGAACCCTGAGAAGGGGAGAGGTAGTTCACTGATTTTTTCCAATATTGTGTCATGGTAGCCATTAATGGAGCTTGAAATTTTTAGGTCTTGTTTTTTATCCATTCACTATGAAATCAACTCCATTGCGATAGAATTTTTCTTCTGGTGCTTCACATGAAATTTTACTTCAATCCAACAACCGGTTTGATGGGAAATTCAAATTTTCCTTCATAGAGCTGGAAAGGAGATTTCTTCACTATGAACATTCCTTGATGAAAATGGGAGGTTTGAATATGATTTTTAGTTTCCTTTAATAGATAATAACTCAGAAACATACGTTTTGTCAATCCATACAACGGCTTTGAAGATATGTTTGATTCTTTGTTTTATGGAAATGGAGTTTTGAGACTTCTTTTTATCTGTCTTCGTTCTTTCTTCTTGGTTTGATATTTCTTTATTTTTGACCTATTTTCCATCATGGAGGGAAGGATAATGTACTATGATGGAGTTATCTCAAGTTTCTTCAATGGTGGTGGGGTGATAGGAAGTTGCAGAGGAATTTGGAGAAAGAAGCACAGCACAAGAGAGTTAGATGTTAGAAGTCAAAAGTAGGAGGGATTTTAAAACTTTGAAACTTCTCCAAGGCATGGAGTCGAGTGAATTTTTAAAGGTTTAATGTCTTTTAAATTTGAGGGATGTGAGGGACATAAAATTCCACGGTGGTCCTAGAGCAAACATGTGGCAACGATCGAAAGGTAGGGAATGAAGCCTGAAAAATCACTTGAAAGCACTGAGGGGTTGGACGTTGGTCATATAGGTGACCAAAATTATCCTCTAGGGTCTCGGAAAAATTTTCAATGTGTGATTTCCCTGACCTATGACGGATATGAGGGACATCAAATTCTACGATGGTCATGGAGCTAACATGTGGCGAAGATCCGACATTAGGGAATTTGAGCTCCAAATTACACCCGAGGGCTGAACTGACAAGTCTAATGGTCGCATGGGGTTCTAGAGGTCACATGGGGGATGGGTAAATTTTTCCAAGGTTTATGTACCTAACCCTTAGGGAATTTAGGGACATAAAATCTCGTCGGGTTCCTGGAGTTGACACGTGTCCTCTCAAAATTTTGTTAAGTCCTGAACTTGCTCCAAGAGGACAACTTGCGACGATGATAACTATAGCTCCCGATGGACATTTTTGGAAAAATGTTATATTATTATGACTATAAATTTCATTTGGAATCAATGTTTGGGATCTCATGTCTTGATTATTCCATTTGATCCCTGAAAAATTAGATTTTGTATTTGGTACTCCACATGTGCCTCTGAAAAACTACCAGCATACCTGATGCACCAAAGTGTTGTGAAAAATATTATTTCACCATATTGTAGGTATTTGAATTATATTTCCAAAGATGTTTTGTTTTCTCCTAACTCCATCCAAAGCTCTTGAAATCACCTTCCAAAGCTCATCTGTTGTTTTAGCACTTTGTGCTTACTTGTTGGGCTTGTGAACCCTAACTCTAGTGAAACTACCCCAAATACTCCAAATCTTCCCTAGACCTTCCAAAATAACCTTAATGATGTTCATATTCATTTGAATCATGTACATGTTTATTTTTATTTGCTTCTTTGCTCCATGGATTTTCTCTAGTCCTAGGAAGGCTAGTGATAGCCCTTCTCATGACCACTTGAAGTTTATTTTTAAAGAACTCCTAAAATCACCTAGTGGGAATGAATGGACTTTCCTAAATCACCCAGGGTATGAGATAACATTAATTTGGAGGTTACTTGGACTAGTTTGGGTAGACCCGGGATGTCTTGGAATGATATGATTTGAAAAAATCAACATGGGGTATAGTTGTCATGCTCATAAATTGTTAATTTCCTTGTTGCACATTTGCATGTCAACAAGTCGATAACCCGAAAAGGAGTAAATGAGGTTGAAACTAAAACTAGTGCCTCTACCTTATGTTTCTCTTTATCTGCTAAGAACTTTTTATATAATAAATCAATAAATTATAGAGGATAACACAACACAATATATATGGGTGGTCTAATATACCTGAATATTAAATATATGCATAATAATACCCTTAAGGTAGGGAAACACCATACAATTCTCCTTAAGTAAGGATTAATTCCAAAATCTCCCAAGATGGGAATCCACTTCGAGGGGGAAACCTACAATATACCTCTACCAAGTAGAAGACTCAACTCATACATCCATGACATTGATACTCACATCCCTTATATAGACATACATTACTCTTAATAGATTGGTAACAACTAAATCCAATGTAGGCTGATTCACTACCCAACATAACTAATTCCTATGTGACCCCATATAACTAAGTGGATCTATGACACATGTCATCATCTCCATCAACCCATACACATTTGAATATGATATACCAAGGTACATAACATTATCTTTTTCCTTTTCCTTAGTAGATTCTTAGGTTTATGAAGATTATTTGATAGATTCAAGGACCCCTATGTTCTTCTTCTTAACGAGATGACTAAGGTGATCAATATTCTTCTTTATACATTTGTGCTCATTGTGCCCAAGTTTCTTGTAATAGGAACACTTAACCATTTCCTTTTTAGGATTTCCATTCGAACTGGAGGTTTCGGTGGTAGACTTGGTGATCCGTAAACTTCTAGAACTCTATAAATCACACAATTAAGTTGTTTTACTTTCAACTTTGGAAAATGACATATTTGCTTGAGGATTATCGCTTAGTGACTGAATTTATTAGTGATTAGAACAAAATTACAAAGAGTGATAATCAATTAAGATAGACAACATAATAGTTTTTATCTTGGAAACCCCTAAAGAGGGAAAACTAGTCAAGAAGGGAAACTGCTCCTTCTTCCCACTTGTATTGGCCAATTAATCAAATTTTATAGATTATAATAAGTATGAAAAGAATAAAAAATGTAAACCTTCTCTCTAATTACTTGTTTTATTTGTTTTCTTACACCTTGCTCCTCTACAAATCCACTCTAGCAATGAAAGTATTTTTATCACTTTCTCTCATACAATTAAACTTTTCTCTTGATATCTTTGGATCTTCGAATGCCAAATCTCTTGATCCTTCATGATTTTATAACCTTCTCATATCCTCATGTGTATTGAAGGATGTGAAGGGGCACATGAAAGGAATAAACAAGGCTAGATGGTTCAAATTCGAACTATTCTATGCCTTTTTAATTTTTACGCCAAAATTGATAGGACTTTCACCTGTTACGAGACCGGCGGTCATAGAACCGCCTCCCTAGGCTGGGTAGAAGTTACATAAATGTCACCCCGTAGGGAGGTGGTTCTGTTAAAAGCTTACGAAACTCTATTTTCCTTATTTTCTTCATTTTTCCTTCATGTTGCTTTGATAGAATTGATGAAGTGGTGTGTTTTTTATATCCTGTGGATCATACCTCCCCTTCTTAGGATGATTTTGGTCCCACAAAATCTTAGTGGGGAGGTGTAAAGGAATCAACTCCCTATTGCTCCTTCAAGTACCACTTTGGGTTTCCCTTGGAATCTTCTCTTCTCATCCAACTGTCAAGACTCTTTTGGATCTCTGGTTTACTATTGCGGTGCTACATTCTCCTTTGAGTTACCTCAAGTAAAATCCTCTTTGGAAGGAAGCTTCTATATGTTTTCTTTATCACACATAGATGACCCTAATAGGTGTGAGCTATTACAACTTGCTACCGAGTGAATTTGCATGAAGTGTGGTAGACTTTGTCTCTTGGATTGATTTTCTAGATCCTCTCCATGTGTGATGCTACTATAGTCACCATTGTTACTTATCTCTCCTCTTCTTCATGTTGCCCTACTGTCAGGTCTAGTGAATCAATGAGTAGATATGGTGACTGCATAGCATAATTTTGTATTGCTCTTTGAATGAGGATTTCTTGTGGTGGTTTCTTCTATAAAAATGACAAGTGTTATCCAAATTCTCCATCCTTTGGTTAGACACATCTATGCTCTATACTCCATTATAATTTTCTTCCAATGAAAGTAAACAAAAATGATGATTTTCTGAATAACTCTTTATGCTTAGTTCACACTTACCATAGCCTTCTTTGATTTTCTATAGTATGCCTAGATGTTGAAAATGACTTTGTCCTTGACCCATCTATACCGGTTCTCCCTCCTTGTGAACTTAAAATCCACTGGCATACATTTAAGGACTTATGAAGACAACATAAAATGCATCAAGTGGAATGATATCAACCTCTGATACATCTATGTATTAGGAATTTATCCCAAATTTGAACTTACACTTTCTTGTTACTTGGATTTCTACACCCTTCTTTACCCATCCCAATATGTATGGATGTGGATGCTCATAAGTTTCCAGGACCAAGATATTTTACAACCATATCGAAATGAAATTTGTGAGAGAAAATTAATATACTAAAGTGTTTACCTTAGTCTTCTTGATTTGGATTCTGATTTGAAATAACTTACTCATATATTCTTCTTCTTTTCCCCCATACATGTTAGTGGCCGTGCATCCCAGCCTCTCGTCTACATCTGAATCATCCTCAATCTCCAACTCTTCTTTTGTTTTCACAATGGCCATGGATTTCTTGGAATCCTTGGTTTGGTGTTTTGGGTGCAATTTTGGATGCAACTTCCAACATGTGGCATCAATGTATCCATTTATATCACAATTCTTATAGAAATTACTAGGATCTTTACAATTATGCAAAAAAATGGCAGCTTGTTTACCTTTATATTTACCTTTGTAACTTGTTGATCCCTGCTCCTTTTGTTGTTGATTTGTTGACTAGTCTTCCTTTGGCTCTGCTTCTCCTTATTTTTCTCATCATCAATATAGTATGCTTGCACGTAAGCTTCGTTGAGATCCTTGGGATTCGTGGAGATTACCTTCCTCTGAAGGTGAGTGTGAATTCCTCCCAAATATTTGGTTAGAATGTCCTCATCCTCCAAGTCCATATTAAGCAACATGGCTTGTCTCAAAACTCGTAGTATAGTCCTACATGCTTTGACCACTGCCCTGCCTAAAGTACTGCCACTTAATCATTTAGTCAGTCTTATGGCTGATAGGATAGAAATTAGCTCTAAGCAACTCTTTAAAACCTTTCCAAGTACTAAAAATAGGACGTTTCTTCCTTTCACAAGTGGCTAGATGGGTTTCCCACCAAACCAGAGCATGACCTTCCATTTTGAGATGTGCAAAGGTGATCCTTTGTGCCTCAGTGACATTATGCACACTAAAATAAAATTCCAACTATTTTAGCCATTTATCCAGTAATTTTACATCTACTTGTCCTTCAAAATTCTTTATTTCAACTTTCATTTTGACTTTAAAAGGAGTATGAGCAGATTTTACCTTTTCGCTTACAATTGTAGCCTCTTCTTCATGCCCTTACAAATCTTCCTCATTGTGGCTCCCTCTCGATACCAAATTTTCAAATCGGTGCTTGAACCACTCGAGTCCATGGAATATTTCTTAAGCTGAAGCCATTTTTTGCGAGATCTGAAATATTTTTTTGTTTTTATACGACCTATCCATCATGGTTTTGTTATCCCGTAAAATTGGCAAGGGAAATTTTATAGATAACCCTACCAAAATTTTGTTCTGGTCCCTCACTGGGACTCCTTGCGTTCGGGACGTTGCAAAATCCCTCTCCAGAAATCTAGTTTTCCGAACTTAGCCATTTTTGGTCTTTTTGGTCGGGCGCACCTAATGTCTATGCAACATAAAGTGTTCATGCACCCCCTTTAAATCCTTTGGCACATAGTTTGAAGTGTCGACACGTGTTTTGGTGTGCCTCACTATGTTGCGCCTTTCTTGCATGTGCCAAGGCGCATGAGCCTTTGTGTCAACAATACTTTTGTTGCGCCACGTTTTGGTGCGCCAAGGGTGCACATATTTCTGTGTTGAAAACACTTTTGGTGCGCCAAAGGCACACATAACTTCGTGTTAGTAGGTGTTTTGATGTGCCAAAGGGTGCATCCTTTCCATTGTCGACAGGCATTTTGGCGCGCCACTTGAAAAAGTGGTTGGCGCATTTATTACCACCTTGCCTATATATAGGTGCATCTGCCCTGTCATTTTCATCAGAAAAAAATCACGTGATTATTCTCTTCCCTCTGCACCTGTCAGTGCACCTGTCATTATCAAATCACATCATGGACCCAGTTTCACACCTCTCACATTATATAATCCTGGTAAGAGGTCCCTATTGCTCTTGTGTTTTGTGTTTTTTGGTTTTTGGCTGCTTGCTTGTGGGATTAGATTAAATAGAGCTGTGAAATCATGGAACCCCCTTTGCTATTTTCTACTATCTTTCCCCATGCGCTTCCCCCTCTTTCCAGATCTGCTGGTAAAGAGGACTGTCTCGTAAAGAAATTGCTTGGACCCCTTTGATTAAGCTTCTTCACCACCCAAGGAACCCTGCAAAAGAAGCTTAAACCACATGTAAACCCCTCAGAGAAAGAATCAAAGCTTAAAAGTAAGACTGTATTTTTCTCCTCTTTTGGCGCATCTGCCACCCCTGCAACATGATATACAGTTGTGCCAATGGCGCATCCACTATGCCTGTTGCATAAAGAACAGTTGCGCCCTCAAGGCACACTTCCCTTGCTTGTTGCACCCGCTTTCCCTGTGGCCTCTTGGCGCACCAAACTTGCATGCAACATTGAGAAAGCTTACACCATTAGCGCACCGTGCATCCATACAACACCAACTTTATTTACGCCAAGTACAAATCTATAAACGGCAGTGCATCCATTATTACAACAACATCATGTCATGTAAACCTTCCATGCGCCATGCCAAGTTTCCCTGTGGCGCATGAAAAAATGATGTTACACGCATTAAACCTGTGCCCTTTGGCGCATCCTGTACCCGTATAACATGAAAAATATCGGTTCTGTTATAAAATACATACACATGGCGCAGCGCACTTCTGATTGCAACAACATAAAAATGTAACATGCAATTTCCATGTGCCATGCGCCCTTTGGCGCTGATTTTTCCCTTGCAGCAGCTCTTTTCTATGTGCCATACTATTTAACCCTTCATCCTGCAGTGTCCATGCGCCCTGCGCCCGAGAGGCATTAAAATCATTAACTCTTTCTTCATCAATGCTTTAATGGAAGATCAAACCACTGATATGAATTTCTTGCTTTGGGTTTCACTTCTTCTCCTTGTAGATCAGCAACTGAGTTCAAAGTTACATATGTCAACATCAAGCAAGAGACCTAGCAAATCTAAGGGCAAAGCCAAGCTCACAGAAGAAGAAATGAAGTACAAATATCAGAGGGTCAGGATGCCCGAGTCTCAAGTGGAATGTGACTTAGATATCGAGAGACTCGAGAACTTGGCCATATTGACATGGAGGAGTTCTCGCCGAACCGAAAGGTCACAAGAAGTCCCCGGATGGACAAACTGATAGGCGGTGCCACTGCACTTTCTTTGGGGGATCCCGGTCGGTGCGATTAATAATGAATTCATGATGGTGGTGGCTCGCTGCTACAATAAAGACACTAGATGTGTCGTAAATGAGAAGGGCGATGTCGTGATCAACCTCACTACCCGACACTTTCAAATTCCGCTCGGCATTCCTCACCACCACTTTGTGGTCGTGATCCAAGATGAATGCATCAAGGCTTGGGATGATAATGAGGATCGGTGTATGCGGTTGATGAATGAGGTATACCCGAAGAACAAGAAGGTGGTGACTAGATGGCCACAAATCATTGATCGTAGTGATATTTCAAAGGAACTCAGTGATACAATCACGTTCCTGAGCAGAGTATTTGGGCTTCCTGATGCCCACTACTTTCACAAATGGATGCTGAGATATTTAGAGACAATGAACAAAAATGTGCCAGATCAACACTTTGAGTGGGCGGAGATCATAAGCAGCACCATATCTGAGCAGCTCCAATAACTTACCACAACGGGGAGGTTCTATATGAACTCCTATGTAGTTTATGTTGCGGCCTCAGAAAGAGATTATCCAGCTTTAATGCGGTGCGGGGTTTGGCCCCAAGTTAAAATATACGAATACTATCCAGAGCTGAAGCTGGAAAATAGTATTCCACAATTTACAAAGATCAACGACACCTTCTTCTATGACGTCATCTACCTTTTGAGGCCAAACATGACTCACGGTCGTACGACCAAGAGCATTGTGACAGTGACAGAAAAGTGGGGAGCCTTGTTCACGCAATTCCCTACCTTCACCTACCTAAGGGCAGCCAACTTCTTGGGAAAACCAACTAAATTGCCAAGGTATGCCGGTCCCAAGCTGATCCTGTTGGAGCTATCAAGACAGCTCATTACCTACCACGAAAAGTGCTTAAAGAGGAAGAAGGGTGGAACTCCTTTCCCCCTTACAGTGGGCAGGTATACTTGTCTTTCACATCACAAAGCCCAGGAGATGCTTGCAGAGTTGGAACTGCTGAATCTAAAGCACAACTTCCCGGCCAGGCCCACCTTCGACCCAAGGAATTGCCTCCCTAGGGAAAAACTTGATCCGATTCATATTCCATAGATCGAGGATATCTATATCGACCTATACCATGAGGTCGAACTCAGAAGGAAGGACCATTCCCGCCTAGCCTTGGCCAAAATCATCCAATATGGCGTTGCCATCATCCCAAAGGGTTATCAAACTGCTGATCAAGAAATTGATCAGGTATATCTGGATATAGGTGGGGATGACTGGCTGTTTGCTGCAATTGATAGGACTAAAGCACCTCAGACAATTGAGGAAAGGGTCAAGGAAACTCTGCAAAGAACATAGCATTGGTGCAGAATGAATGGCCTCATTTACCTTAGAGTTGATTTCGCCACATCTCCATTAGGCAACGCACCTTCCAGGCTGAAACAGCTGCCAAAGGGCAAAGGGAAAGGCAAAGAGGGTGAGTCAAGCTCCACCTAAGAGGAAGCTCCTGAAAGTCCTCCTTCTGCTTCACAAGAACGGGTTGTAATCCCAGAAATCCCAGAAGAAGAAGCAGCGGAAGATGTTCCAATAGGCCCATCCACTCAGGGTGTTTCCGTTACTACAACTGTTGAGGTCCCTACTGTCCCTTCTCCCTCTCCTCCTTCCCCTCCTCATGTGACCCAAGTGACCATTCCTTTGGTCATATCCTCTCCCTCGTCTTCTATTGTTCTCCCTTCTTCCTCCTCCGTCTTCTCTTCTCTCGCGGAGCTGTCCCCCACCATTTCTTCCTTCATCTCTCATTCCCCCTTCCATTCCTATGTCTACCTCCCCATAGTATCCCTTCCTCCCGTGAGCACTTTCTCGGATTCCCTCTCCATGCCACCTCTAAGTGTGTCCACGTATTTTCCTTCCCTACTATAGCTGCTCCCTTTTCTATTTCTCGGTCCTTCTCCCATAAGTCCACTGGATCTCCAAAGACCTAAGTCATCGAAGAGGAAAGTTCCCATCACACCGATGGACTTCTCCATTATCCCATCAAAGGGGGCCAAGAAGCAAAATCATATTACACGCTTCTCTTAGAGTGCTTTGGGAGAGAGAGTAATGGAGATAGCATACCCCAATCCTCTCGAAGGATAAAAGGATCTGTCTTGACAGATTACACGATGACTCAAGTCACAATGGGGACATCTTCGAAAATCCTTTAGGAAAGGCCCTATCTGCAATCGACGCCCTTTGCGAAAGGCTGCAAGAAGCAAAGGAAGAGAAAAGGCTATTGAAAGAGAAAAATAAACATTTGCTCCACACCTTACGAGAAGATGGGCGGTGCACACTCCCCACAATCGCCGCCAAAACTCCTGAGCCTCGAGCCGGGATAAAATTCATGAATATGCTAAGATCAGCGGCGGGTATGGTAGTTTCCGCTTTGGAGGAGCCGATCCTCAAGGGCAGTGAAGGAGTAATCACCAAGTTCACCGGTTTGTATCGAACATCAATAAGGTGAACAAAGAACTCCAGGCATTAGCAGACCCATCTCCGAGAGCTGGACCATGCCAGTTGTAGCATGAGAGCTTTCAAAAAAATTCGGCCGTTCACCAAATATCTGGTCAAGTTCGGCATTTTTGGTCACCCTAGAGCCCTCAATAAAATCCTTTCTACTCTGGATTACCAGGTGGATCAATTGGAGTTCATCTTAGAAAAGATTGATAAGGTGAAGGAAGAATCCTGGACACAATGCATCGAGATGGAACAAATTGTCCTAAGAATGTCTCCGGGGTTGCTTACTCCTTCTTTCACCTTAAGAAAGGATGATGAAACCATTCGTATCTTCAGGAGATCGTTTCACAGGGATGGGGTCGGAGGTCACTTTTGACGCAGAATCCATCAATAACTCTGCTTGGCTGCGGGACTTCATAGGGTTCCTAATAGAAGCGAGAGAATGAATATTCCAAACTCCCGAGAAGCTCACGGATGAGCGGGAGAATTGTGAGGCTATCGGTGAGTGACACAAGGATCCTTCTCGGGATCAACTTGAGCCCATGATCAGCAAGTTCATGGAATACCGTGCCCAGTTCCACATCTCGTCACCTGAGCAGCAGCAAAAGCAGGATAACCCCTTTCGGCCGAGGGACGACGATGATGAATAATTTCTCTCTCTTCTTTGACTTTCTTTTTGTAAATGTCTAAAGTATGTTGGCACAAATGATGACATCATCCATGTTGCACCATGGGATGATGTCATCCATCAAGTTGTCAAAAGTCAACATGACTTTGAGATATTTTGTAAGATATTTTGTAAATAGGTGGTTGGTTCCTTTTTGCCTTCCTTCTTCTCCTTCTTCTATAAATACGCGAATACTTGTTGTATTTGGTGTGGATACTTTTCAGATGAGAAATAGAAGTAAGAAGAAGATTTTGAACTCTTTGTAATGAAACAAACTTTGAATACGATATATTTAGACTTTGTACTTTGAATACACGTGTTTTTATCGGACCTTTCTTATGTTAGATCTGTATGATTGTTCTGTTGAATTTGCTTCTACTTTGTTGTCATTTATTCATCAGTATTGCTTTATTCGTCTATGCAAGTAGGTTCGGCTCATTTACTACCAGCCCAAACCATAGACCCTTTGACCCTTCTGCTTTGGAATTCATTTCTTTTCTCCCTTCGGATCTGATCTTTCTTCCATCTTCCCCTCCTTTCTTTTCTCCTCGCAGCTGGAAATACACCTACTGGGATGAGATCCCAAACCCCCGAAGGCAGAATATTGTGATACTTGCACAAGATTCCTACTGGTAGAATAACAATAAACCGCCACTTTTCTCACTCAAAGAGGGGCTATGCCCTGCACATTGTTGGCTCGTCTATCCATAGATCTGCCCTCATGACAAATTTTCGACCAACGGGTTTCAAAGCATCTTGACTCTACGGATGAAGTTCTCTTCCTCCATTTGAGATCAAATTCTATGTTTCCACTTCTTCATGAAATATCTCTGGTTTGTAAGGTAAACCTCTTCCCCTTTAGACCTTGTCACTATCATATAAATCACAAGAAAGAATTGTATACCATAGTCTTAGATATATAATTATCTCGATACCAAAATTATTTATAAACTTCAAAATTTGAAAATTCACAAAATCACAAGAATATACAAATTATTGTTCTAGTTCACAATATTAAAATGACGAGTTTGCGTTAAAGATTGGTGACGGATGCTTGGTGCTTATAATTACTTTGAGAGAATATAAAGAACATAAAACACTCGACAACACATAATTTTAATCCTAGAAACCCTCAATTTGAGGAAAACCATCAAAAGGGAAAATTGGTATTTCTTCCTTTTTCTATAATGGCCAATTATAAAATAGCAAGATATAGATTAAAACAAGAGGAATGAAAGACAAAAATGTAAAAATATTCCCTTATTTACTTGGTTGTTCTTTTCTTTAGCACTCCTTGCTTCTACAAATCCAATTCTATCACTAAAGATCTCTTCACTTCCCCATGAATCAAATGCCTAATTCTCTTGCTCCTTGTATTTATAGCCTTCTCCCATGTCCTCCCGTGCACTAGAGAATGGGAAAGGTTAGGGAGGGAAGAGACACATCCCGTAGAATCCTCAAATCTATGGTTGTTTCTTCTCAAATTTTAGTTTTCCATTGAAAGAGACAAGACCACCTCCTTGGATGGGCGGTCGTTCAAATATCGTCACCCCTACGGGCGGTGGTTACTATAAGCGCCACTCTTAACAGAGTGACAGTTATGTTAAAATTTGATAAAGCCTCCACTTTCCTTATTTTCTTTGTTTTTTCTTCATGGTGCTTTGATAGAACTAATGAAGTCGTGTGTTTTCTGGATCCCTATAAATCACTTAGAAGAAGTGGTGGATTTCTTTTCTTTATTCTTTTCTAGATCCTTACTCTCTTGCTTCTTCTCTTGGTTCTTTAGATGATTTTTGTTTCCCATTTCTGTAATGAGGGCTTGAGGTTTGGATTAATTTAAGGTGCCAATTTGGATTAATTTGTCTTTCTCTTTAGTAAGATTAGCAATAAAATCATCTAAATATGGCATAGACCATGTGGATCCAAGATCCCTCTTGGTAGCATAAAAAGTAAATACAAAGATAGAGTAGTCAAGACGTGGTTTGGAAAAACTTAAAGAACTCGTTGTTGATCCTTCTTTTCTATAACACATTCTTTTAATTACAATTTTAACGAATTGAGTTTGGTGAATAAATCTTCTAAGGTGTGAAATTTCTTGGACTTAAGCTAATAAGTTATATTTCTAGCTCATGACCCCTCATAGTTTGAAATTCTCCAAACAAGTTTTCTAAGGTTTCCCATACTTGGTTGGGAGATGTTTTTGATTCTATGTGAAAGAGGATTTTAGTAGACACTGAAAGACACAAAATACCAAGAGATTCATCACACTTATTAAACCAATTACCTTAATCTGCAACTTCACTAGGCTTAAGTTCTAACCCAATTGTATTTAAAATATGTAAGTGGCTTGATTGTACTTAGATCCATTAGAGAAGAAAGATAAGTTGTGGTATTTGTAGGAGAAAATAATGAAATGTGTGGAAAGAAAGAAGTTCCAAACAAGAAAGGAAACACATTGTACACCCCCGAAAACTATATCAAGAAACCCCCACAATTTTGGAACTTTTAAACTTATTTCATTTTGCAAAATAAATAGGTCAAATGCTTTTGGAAATGAAAAATATTTAAATTTTATAAAAAATGAAACTCGATATCGAGATACAAATTAAAATTTTTATAATAATTATTTCCCATAAATAATCCCTATTTTAAATGAATTTGCACTAAACTTGAAATGCACATTTTTCAGTAAAATATAGTTTTAGAAAAAGAAGGATATCTGCATTGCATTCATCATATTTCCACATATCTGAGTATAGAAGAAAAATATGCCACGAGACTCAAAACAATAACTCAAGATGGATCTTCAATGCTTGTATAGGTTGTTGGAAATTCATTTGTAGGTTTGACAATGCCTCTTGATCAAGAAAAATACCATTTGTTGGTCTTATCATGTATGTAAAACACTACAATGGTTGAAAATTACGTTCACATGTCTCAAAACTCCTAAATCAAGTTAAATCTTACATGGATCTTGCAACAATGATTTAGGGCCTACAAAAAGAAATCTCCTAAACTATATATTCACTATGAAAGAATATAAACCTCCAAATCCTCGTAACTAGGCTATATACCCACAAACAAAGTAAAACTAGCACCATAAAAACACAAATACTTCCAAATAATAACCTCAAATGAAATTAAACTTGCGGAATAGTAACTGGACAATCTCAATACCATCTTGCTCGATACCATATCAAGAATGTCGGGATCCAATGAATCAAAGAGTGTACTGTGATAAATGTGAGATGTGAATTTCACAAAGGTTAGATTAAGCACACACATATAAATCTGCAAGCTATGATTAAAAATAAGATAAAATGCTTTGAAAGGTAGAAATATTTTCAACTCAATACGATCCATATAATAATGCAAGAGATGTACATATAGGAGGTGAATTTTTAACCTCGTTCTAGAATCATGGAAATATCCACCTATAATAGTTGTAACTAACACCTATAATGGTGTAGTCAAGTGGTGACCAACACCTAGACTAATTTAGTCAAGTGTATACCTAAGCAAACATATCTAATAAGTGTAGGGAAACTCTAAGTGAGGAGGAATATCCCAAGTAGGATAATACAAATAAAGTGAGGAAAATAAATCTTACATTAATAGGAAATAAAGTATAGTTATCAAGGGGTGGTTCCCACTTCAAATATTGAATTTAAAATCAATCAAATTAGAGACACACGGTTGGGACACATTGACATGTTTGATTTTGAGAGAAGGTTAAATAGACTATTGAATTCATCTTAGATTCATGGTATCTACGAAAGTGAATTAGAACTTGTTGTACCTTTCCTCGTGTCAAAAAAACTTCATGAAGTTTTTCTCACATTTGTAAGTCATTATGATGGTGATTCAAGTTCAATGACAAATATCGATAGATAAGCGGTAATAGATTGCATGCAGATTATTTTGAGGAACATTTCAAACTCACTGATCTCAAAAAGTATGTTAACACTAACAAATATCGAGCTCGGAAGGCTTCGAATGATAAATCTTCAGCTCGTGTCAAAAACTTGAATAACAATTGCCTAAATAATCAAAAATCATAAACTTAGTCATTTCTTGAATACCATGCCTTACAAGTGACTTCATTCAAAAGTAAATAACATAATTACTTTTTCAGGTTGTTGTATGTATTAGTTTGGCTAAATACTTTCAAGATTGGATGTATATATTCATCTATGTCATAAGAAAGAACCAACAACATGTCATACATGGAGTGATGACTGGTGATTCCTACATAAGTAGCTCAAGGAGGTCCATTTGACATGAAGATTCTACATGACATCTTACCTAGTCTATGTTTCACTTAGAATGAAGATATGAAGATATACCCTAGATTAACAATGAAGGGATCTATCAATTTAGATCAAATTTATGAATTTAATACTCAATTTACTTTGAAATAAAATACTAAATGTTTTAGGAGCGTAAATGAATGTTTTAGAAGGGTAAATGAATGTTTTAGAAGGGTAAATGAATGTTTCGGAGGGTAAATGATGTTTTCTTCTACAACATCATATGCAATTTTGTGAAGGAGATAATCAAATCTATATGTATTTGCATGACATGAAATGCATTTTCTCAATGGGGATACATTTTCCTCCAATTCCAAACCTTTATGTACATTTAAGTATTTGGATTTCAAGGATCCCCGTATTCGATTCCAAGGTATCCAAGTAACAAATGGATCTTGGTGGAGTTGGTAAGAAAGATGATGGACTGCATAAGTTCCAATAGAGAAAACACAAGGTGGGAATTAATTTCCCTACCTCTATCCATCACTACACATGTTCATCTTACCTCGAGGATAAATGTTTTCCTCGGGAATGTAGATGGTTTCCATCAAGTTCTTTCACTTGATACTAATTTTCAACTATAGAGGGGTAATGAAAAATTTGGGAAATTTTCACTTGCATTTACCTAAGATCAAGGATATATGAATTGATTGTAGGTATGAGGTTGGAATAATAAGAGAGGATCAGAATTTGTAGCGATTAACTCCAAAGGAAGTTACAAATTATGATAGAGTTGATGTCCTGAAGGTAGACAAGATTATGGAGATGTCTTAGACCATATCTCTAATAATATGAGTGTTGAATCTAGGGGATTTCCTCCAATAAATTGGTCCAACAAGGAATGTGTTTCCATAAAGGAGTATGTAACCACTATCATTAACCAGACCTATCATTAGATTAGGTCCTTGGGAGTCACACCGAAGAAGGTGGATAATCAACCCTTAAGACATCTTGTTGTGATAACTTTAGTTATACTAGGCCCCTCCTAAGACCCTAAATATAAAGGAAAAGATCTTGTGAAGAATATCATATTTAATTTCAACAACAAATGAAAAAAAAACTCTATCTCCTCTACTTATATAAAAATTGTGAACCTAGATTCGTGTTCACCCCGAGGAAGTCAAGAGATTCCATCCACTTTTATGTTCATGCAAACCTTACTCATCTCCTTATCGGTAATCACTCCTATCATCACCTTCTCCCCCCCCCACCCTTTTCCTCCACCTCACTACTCTCCTCCTCATATTACCTCTCCCCATCTTTCCTCTCCTCCTCACATTTCCTCTCCTCCATCCACACCAATAATAAGCAACCCTCTTCCATCCCCACGTGCCCAACTCCTCCATATTCTATTTTTACAACCACTCCGATTTCCATCATAACCATGTCTTAGGCTTTCTCCTCTCTTCCACCTCTTTCCTTGGTGATCAATATTATATTGTGTTTTTCTCTAAGAATATTTATTCTCTATCTTCCCCTCCCATTACTATTATGATCCTTCCTTCTATTTCTTCCATTATTTCCTTGCTTACCTTTCTTATGGAAATATTTTCAACCCCACTTCTCTTAGTTTATGAAATCAATTCCTCTCCCGGTGATACTCCCGTAAAAAATCCTTAGTTCCCTCATAGAATAAAATGGACCTATATTCCATTCCTTCTTAGCTCGTAATCCAAACACCTAAAAAGATGAATAAATTAGTACTCTTGAAGACATTCAACTTCAACACATCGATACAACCCCCTCCTGCAAAGTAAAGAAACCTATAACATTTTCTCACATCACTATTCATCATTCTATATAAATATTTTGAGATCATTATACCAGTTGTGGATGAGAGCAAGGAGGATGTAACCATAGTTGATTATAGGATAACCAATGTTTTTGTATGGAAAACTAAGTTATCGAGGGATTTTAACAAGATATACAAGTGGATTTGGACAATATATTCAGAAACTAAGGCCATGAAGAACAAACTAAAGGAAAAATTAGATCAATTGATAACCTTATTATTAAAAATAAATTATCCTTCCCAACCTACCCCTCTTATAACAATATTTGATACATCATCCATCATAGTGGATAAAAAGATAAGGAAACAAGGAAGGGTTGTTAAAAAATAGACCGAAAATGAAACCTACCTAAATGAAACCTAAATGGAGAGGGCACAGAAGCGGTGGTTCACGGGCAGCGCATAGGAATGGTGGAAGTAGTAACATTGATTATAGGAATGACAGCGGGGGGACAAACACACTCCCCTGCACAGGGTCCAAGCTGGTGGCACAACTAGTGTAGATCATGGGAAACATGGTGTAGGGAAAACAATGCTTCGATGCAGTAGTGGTGCATAGGATTCTGCAGGAACAAATAAATAGAATAATTTTTCTTGGATTGGTCTTGCTTTTGTTATGAAATGGGTCAAAGGTGGAGGTGATGGTGGTATTAATCATCCCAAACCAGGATATCTGTGGCAAAGGAAAGGAAAACAAAGATAAAATGAACCCTAGCCTAGCATCAAAGGAGAAAGGAGGCTTTAAAAATGGAGGCGGTAAGGTTAACGAAAATCCAAGGTGAGCGGTAGAAGATTATGATTACGGGAGGTATCCTCCTTTGGAGGTTCCACCAAATCTTTTACTACAGTTGTCTCCAATCAAAAGGATAGTACAATACATTTTAACAAGCTATTAAAACCAACTTAGAAAACTCTATTGCTGAAGATAGAGGAGGATCTACTCTAAGAGGTCCTTAACGAGGAGGAGAATTTGTCCCAACTCGGCCTCATTTATAGATTTCACAAGTTCTAGCCCAAGCTATCACAACTCCACAACTGGATCTCACAGAGATCAAGGCATGTGATTAATGGTATGATTGAACTCTACCCTTGTGCTAAAGCCTATTTTATTTTATTTTTTTAAACCTTTGAGGATAGGGATCGAATTTTTGATAAATATTGGGTTTAGGGTGAACATGGTATCATGTTCAAGCCATGGTACTCGTGCTTTGATCCTCTAAAATACTCCTTCGATTCCCACCCAGTCCAGATTCACTTACCTAAATTCCCTTTGCACCTTTGGAATAAATATTACCTTTTTTCTATTGGAGATACCCTATGATATTCTATGAAACCAGATGATAAAACTATGGGTCAAACTCATACAACTTATGCCATGATTCATGTTGATCTTGATACATCCCAATCTCTTCCAAAGTATAAATTAACTTGAAGATAAGTGACATGCATTGGGTTCAGAGGATTGACTATAAGGGCTTAGCCTTTAGATGCTTGACGATGCTATCAAACATGGCATCTCTTAAATAACTAAAAATGGTAAAAGCACAATAAAATGTCCCACTTTTTGGTATGGTTTGTACCTTAGTAAACATGAATTTTCAGTTTAATTGATTTTCTAAAGGTAATAGCCACAAAACCGTACACATTCATGAAATTCCACAAACTAACGAAATGTTTTGTTTAGAGTGTAGAATACATGTATATTTTTTTATATAAAAAATTGGCAAAAAATATAGTCTTTTTCTTAATTTTATTCATATGTTGTTTCTTATGTTATTAAAGAGGAATGACTGTCCCCGGTGGTTTTTTAAATGAAAACTTATCTTTTCACTATGAAATTTTAGATATATGTTCAAGATTATAATTTTGACGTGCTGTCAAATTTTCATATTTTTTTGACTTATATTTTTTTTAATTAATTATTTAGTAACTATATTTTAAAATAAATGGCGTCCATATTTCTATGCCAATAACTTTTAATATTTATATCAAAATTTTTTTTTTCATAGGTAAGAAGAAGAATTCAACAAATACTAAGTATACATTTTTTAATTTTTTGATATATTCTTCTATTTTTCAAATTTGGTTGATTGTGTACTATTGATTGTCCTAAAATACCGTATGTTAGTAAACAAAAATAAAAAATAGCAAAACAGATTTTTAAAAATGAAAATTACATTTTTAGAAAGCCAATAAAAATATGAATTTTGTGTCAAAATTTTGTAATTTAACTAGTTCGTTTACCCTAATTACGTGGCACCCAAGTGGCAGATTTTGGCTCACAATTGTCCCCCAAAAGGATTTGGAGCCAAAATGTGCCACTCAGGCGCCACGTCACTACCACTCAGAGGGGTTCGCGCGAATGTGGTTCGTGCGAATGTGGTTTGCGCAAACCCCCTATTCACGCGAACCCCCTCTACACCACCAAAGCGCCGCCAAAACGTCTCCTTCTAAATTTAATGTTTTACAAGTTACTTATTTAATATTGTTCGCTTTTTATGTTTTAAATTTAGTTTTTTACATATTTTTGTGTTTTAAACTAAGTTTGTTTTTTTAAATTATTTTTAACTTAAAATATGTAATATTAAATTAGAAAAGTTGTTTTACATATTAAATATAAATTCTATTAAAATTAGAAAAGTTGTTTTAAAGTTATAGAAAACTAAAATTAAAAATTACCTAATTTCTACTGAGATTTGTATATAAATAGAGTTGCATGCACATATAGTTTTGTATCGAGTTTACTCTTCGACATTCAGATCTATCATGATTTATGTGTGCAGGTGAAAATTATTGAAGTGGATGAATAATGGGAAATGCAAAGAATGAGAAACGAAAATATACCGAGGAAGAGAATGCTAGAAGATTTGTTCGTAGGAGGGGAGAGAGAGAGAGAGAGAGCAAGTGAAAGACAACGCTGCAAAAATTGGTACATATGTATAAAAACCCTTGATAGATCCTTTTTTTTTTTTTTAGTTCTAAGGTTTAAATATGATCATTTATGTTTTTACATTGGGTAAAGGCAAGGGTTTTGATAGGATCCCATGTGTATGTTTATGGACACAGATCATGATGCGCAACATTATGCTGAAGTGATAACAAAAGTTATGGAATTACTTCCCAAGAAAAATGTGAAACACTTGGTGAAGATGGATTTACAAAAATTAAAAGAATTTTCCCAACAAGAACCACTATCACGAAAGAAAACAACAAAATGTGTAGAGATAGTATATGGTGAATTTGTTAATTTGACTACGATTCTTTAGAGCACATTTGTTGGTTACATTCTTGAATCATGTTGATATGAGAGAAACATTAGAATTTTTGGGTGTTGATTTTGGACAGAAAAATTCAAAACGTGTAGAAGAAGAATTTGTTGGGAATGTTTTTAAAGGAATAAGTTTTTGGGTAAAAAAACTAGGTCTACTGATAAGAGTATTTCTAGTAGAGCAATATTAATTTTAGTTGTAAGTGAAGATACAACAAAGAATCATCATGTTACCGCCTTTGCCAAGGCATTGGGTTTATCTAGAAAGATGGTTAGTAGGTATGCAAAGAGGAGGAAGACATTGGTTGACTCTACTATGGAAGGAAATTGGGCACTAATGTGTAGAAATCCATGTTCTGATAAAATAGAGGATAATATTGTGAAGATAGTTTCTGATTTTTGGACTGAGAGGACTCGTCCTTCTCCTAATGTGAGGGATGTTTTAAAACATAGGATAACTCATGCAATAAATATGATGAACATATAAAACATTGGCTTGAAATAACTAAACATGAGATGTACATAAAGTTTACAGAAGAAAATCCATATGTTAAGATTGGACAACGAATGTTTGAAAATTTGAAGCCTTGGTATGTGCGAGCTGATAAAGTCCTTGACACATGTTGTTGTCACTATCACATTGAGTTTGATTATCACTATCAGGTACATAAAAATTTATAGATTCAATGTATATATATTTTGAGGCGTGCTTTCATTTATATCTATATATTTAAAATTTGTTTAAATATCATTTTTTGAGATGTGATTTAAAATTAATGTATTTCAAAATCTATGTTTTTTCAGGTGTATAGAAAGTTACGAGAAGAAATTGCCCCACCTACACATGTCAGTGAATTCATAACTTCAATTCTTTGCAACGTATCCGATGATCATGTCGATGATCGTATGACTTGCATCAAAGGTGTTTGTGACAAGTGTGGGGACTTGAAATTATTGCCAAAAACAAATGAAGATTTGGACATAGTTAACCTGGTTGCTTGCAAGAGGTGATATATATAAATTTATGTTTTTAAATTTGGATGTTAGATTTTATTTTGATTTTTATTTTATTGCAAATGAATACATGACAATTTGTCCATGTTATGAATTGATTTTGTAGGTTCAAATACATAAAATATTCAACAAGGCTTGGAAAAGATGCAACCAGGTTGGATTTGGTAGAAGAGGAAATCCCCATTGCTACATTCATGTAAAGTTTCCGAAGTTTAATTAGTCCGTACATCAAACATTCTCACTATTCAAAGTGGCAGGCTACACAATTCAAGACTAATAGGGACACATTCCCTATTGGTTCCATATTGTCCGTGGTTGATTTTGCTGAGAATTACTCATTTTCTCATCAAAAAGAAATTCAAACATAGTATTATCATACTAACCAGGTTACTATCATGGTTCAAGTATTTTATAGGCATGCACAATTGGATCTGGATGGGGTTGAAAGTACATATGTGAAGCAAATGATTAAGGAGTATCACTTCTATATAAGTGATGACAAGGAACATGACACCCACTTTGTGCAACATTGTTTTGGTTTGTTCTTTCAATATCTTCATCAACGAGGAATACAAATAGATCAACATTTTCTTTGGTCGGATGGTTGTGCATCAAAATTGAAATCCTCTCGCCCTTTCTTTGCACTCAGTTGTTATCATCGTCATCACAAAATTCCTCATTTATGGAGTTTTTTTGAGAGTGGTCATGGGAAGGGAGAACACGATGGTGTGGGTGCATGCATCAAACGTGATCTAAAGAAACAAATCTTTGATTATGAGGGAGATCGATTGATTGATGCCCACACCATTGTTGAATGGTGTAAGAAACATTTTACAGTTCAGGTTTCAACCTCACAGGCTTCAACCTCACAGGCTTCAACATCACACGCTTCAACCCCACAGGCTTCAACCCCACACAGAGTGTTTTGGGAGATAACAGGTACATGCACATTTAAAACATAGATATGTAGATCTTGATGTGATTTATTAAGTGAACTACAAGTTACTAACTTTAAATTTTTTTATTCTGATTTTTGTTGTTTGTTTTAAACTTTATTGATCTTTTGAGCATGATTAAATGAAGGTATTGATCGAAGGACAAAGTATGGATGTGAAAGGATTCCCAATTCTAGGTCTTTGCACTCTTTGATGACTATGGATAGTAATAACTGGACAATTTGTACAAGAGATTATTCTTGTTTTTATTATGAATGCATGAACAAATCATATTCAAAGTGCAATAGTAAAAACATGGGTATGTAGGTGAGTGGAAGCAAGTTCCTTTAGTTTTGGATGACACATATGGATCAGATCATGATGATAGTTTTGAAGATGTGCCATTAATTTCAACTGATTATGACCACATATCTGGACTGGTTAAACAAGGTATGTTTTATTTGAAAGGATCAAGTATAATTTGATAATTAAATATATATGTATTTAATTTATACTATACATCCAATCATTGAATGTTTCTTTGCATTTTCTTGTAGGAGATGTATTTGCAGTCATTGCCAAAGAAGCCAATATTGAGAAAGTGGAGTACTACTTGTTGCGTTATGAAGAGAGAAACAAAGCCAACATGTGAAATAACAAGTGAAGTGACAACATTTTATACTGGCTCGGTTGTAGTGCAGGGAACATACTTACAACAAGTGAAAGCCCTCCAAAGTGGGATTCACTTTGTTGATTACAAACCAGACAAAAAGGTGTATCATTACACCCATCACATAATTGCTATAGGGTTACAATTGCAGCAGGTGAAGACTACAAATAGTAAATGCAAAAAATGGAGACTAGATGTAGAAGACCATGAATAACTTTTACAAGTCATTGAACAATGAGCAGAGCCACTTGGTATTATATAGAAGGACATGGAATAAATTACTAAACCTTGTTGGTAATAAACTATTAAGCTAGATAGCATTGTATTTTCTACTTGAAGGGACTATGGAGACCACTATACAATAAAGTTGTTTAATACTTGTGATTCTTACTTGTTGTGAGATGGTTTATGGTTTACTTTAAGTATTGTGATATGGTTGTTACATGGAAGTATGTATGGTATAAACATGATTTATGATGTGGATGTATGTTGCATTATTATTTTTAATGTGGAAATGTTAGTTGGGAATTCAGATGTACATAGTTTTTGATATATGTTATTTGTTTAGTTGTGAACCAAAAGGTTGTATATGGAGTACCCTTATCACTGTACAAGTTTATCATATTTCAATATGCTTGGAATTGTGTTGATTCATTAAGGATTCATTATGTCATAGAGAATGAGATAGGAGGGAAATAGATTGTAGAATATGTAATGGAACATAGATTGTGAGTAACTAGAAATACAAGGAGAGAAATCTCCTACAATCAGTAGGGGGATGTATCCTAAAAAAAATCCTAAACAAGGAAGTTACCATTTTTATGGTATATATGTAGAGCATGCTAACATGTGGGAGACATGGTTAAATAATACAAGAAATGTGAAACATGATAGTATTAGTCTTTCTGGGTATAGTTGATTAAGAAAGGGGAAATAAAATCTCTTAACTCCCTTATTTTCTCTCAAATGCCTTACAATATTTATAGTTAGAAAAATTTAGCTATAAAATATTGACTATAAAGAATAATGGTTAGAATTTATTTCATCTACCAAGCCGAGTGATCGTTGAAATTCCTCTATATGGACATGGTGCTAATAGTTAGACCAAGATATTCATACCATGTGATGTGGAACTAGGAAGATGTCACTTTGAAAGATGCATAGAAACCGAGAGTCTCCACATGGATTTTGAATCACATGTCTAGAAAATGTGTGGCATGTTTCAAGGTGTTTTGGAAGCACACAAGAGTGGTATGATTATGTGTGCTTAGCATGAGGTATTTTGGAGGAGTTAAGTGCTTCACATTTTTACAATGGTGCATCTTGGCACTAAAGAATAACAATGGTGAACAACGATTTTTTTCATAAGGGTGCAATATGTCAATGATGGTGTGAGGCTTTAAAGGCTATGGGTAGAACAAATTGTTTTTCTAGTTTTATGATAAAACAAAAGAAGGTCCATAAAATTTTCAAGTGTAAGTCTTGCATGAGATTGCAAGAAGGCGTAATTTGACCAAGAGACATGCTTGTATGGACTAAGGATGTGTGAGTGTTGTAAAGAAAGTGGATGAATGTATAGTATAGGTTATAGATGTAATGAGCAGAGATTAATGGTGTTTTAAAAATATGTGAGAACTATGGATTAGTATGCACAAGATTGCAAAAAGTGTGAAGATTATTTGAGAATGATTTCAAATTTTACCCATCTTATTTCATAAGAATGTATATTATTAGCAATGCCTACTATGTTGGTTGAAGTTCAGAAATATATATCATCTTAGGTATAAAATTTGAGGCACGACACCTTTTATGTGTAAGAAGAGTTGCAAGAAGACATAGAGTTAGCTACCTTAGAAAGAGAGGAGGAGAAAGAGAGAATGTAATTAATATGGAAGGTTTTGATACAAGGATCAATTACCAAGAAAATTTAAATGGAACTCTCTAAGGAGAAAATGGACGAATTTCTCTTTTCTAAGTTTCTAAGAAACAAAATCCTTCCAATTGCAAAGATATTATATGATTTGGAATATATTTTAATGTAAAATGCAATTCGTGATGTTGTATTATTTGTTTGCAAGACTCTAAGTGGTTCACATGACCTATATGACATTTTATTCCTACATAAACAAAAATATATGTAGATTTATTCATAATTGCATGTGTCCAAAATGGGTGTGAGATGACTTTAAAATAGAAAGGATGTGTAAAAAATGATCTATTGCCCAAAATAACCCCCAAAAATGATCTATTACAATCTATGGTCATTATGAGTCTTATTTCAAGTTGTTAATTGAATGATCTATTGAACTTAAACTTTCATCATATATGATTCAAATAGTAACATAAGCCATTATACCATGGAATGTTTAATGTAACATAAAGTATTACTAAATTAGGTCTAAGCATTGAAAATAATTCAATATAGAATTTTAACGAAGTTTACAATGTTATATCACAAAAATGAAGGGCATTTAATATCTTATCTATCATTATATACCTATTATGATATCATCAAGAGACAAAAATGAAAGATAAGGGGGTGTCTTATATTCACATCCATAATTGTAAATACACGTGTCTAAGACATATATCAAAATATATTAATAATACACGTGTCTAAGACATATATCAAAATATAATAATAATGTCTAGAATGAGTATGAATATATATACATGTCTACAATCTCTAAAAGTATGTCTAAAATGTCTGAAATCTATAAAATATCACTGAAGTCTCCTTCGTGCACTAGGGCGAGTGCCAGACCCCTCACTACGCTCTACTACACCCTGCATGTTAAAAAAAAAGGAATATACATGTCATAAACTATATATAGCATGTACCATATATTAAAATATATAAGAAAAATTCTACAACAATTTCTTGATTAATTCAATACATCATATAACAAATATGTACAATTGATTACCTCGATCTCGTCTTGGGCGGATGTTGGGAGTATCTACGCTATGTGTAGATCTCTGTCCCGTAGATCCCTGTGAAACAAAATAAATAAAATGTAAGAAGTTGATAAATAAGTTTTTTGAATCTTGATTAATTCAATACATCATATAACAGATATGTACAATTGATTACCTCAGTATTTGTCCCTGGGCGGATGTTGGGAGTATCTACGCTATGTGTAGATCTCTGTCCCGTAGATCCCTGTGAAACAAAATAAATAAAATGTAAGAAGTTGATAAATAATTTTTTTGAATAAAGTTCATTAATTTCTAACATTTCAATTTAGATTAAATATTAATTCTATTAAAACACATGTATTTATACCTCTGCGGAACGCGTCTCCAAATGTATGGGATTGTCATCCACGACCTCAACACCAGCAAATATGTCGCCAACTAAGCCAAGTTGACTCAGACCCGGAACATCGAGATCCATGTTGTGCTCAGTTAAGAGCTATGTGTATGTGACACGTGTAGATGGTGTGGGCTGTGAAGCTCCACACATTGGAGCAGAAGCCTAAACACAAAAGTACATGTTTAATTTTAATATTAATAAATTGTAAAGTAATGATCAATTAAAATAAATTTTAATTATATTAAAGGTTTAATTTTCACACACCGAATGTAAATGTGTTGAACATCGGTGTGCAATCCCAAAGAACAGAAGTCTATTTGTAGCAGTGACAATAGTACCCTGACTAGAAGATACACTCCCACTCTACTCTATAAAATCTAAAACCCCCAATAGTGGAATGTTGCAATGCCGAGCAATCACCTCATACGCACGCAACAAGTCAACAGCCATGATGCGTCCTAGCCGACGTGCCTGAGCGGGATCTATAACTAGCTCAAAGTCATCTGGGGAAATCAAAGATGCACGAGCGTATACCTCGCTGCGTGCATCACTGGTGCTACTAGCACCTCCACTGCTAGTATCGTGTCTCTGAAGGTACTGACCCACACGGTCAGAAGAGATCAATTGGGTCTCGCGAGCAATGCCAGCAAGACCCTCAATAGCAGCCTCATGTGCAGTCATAACGATAGGTGCTGCGACATCCTGAAAGCCTGATAAGAATGGTTGTGGCCTTGGTACAAGTTGTCGTGCGTCAACAACTGTAGGAGCTCCCTCCTTTCTATATGCCTGCCTGTGGCTAATACGGCCATGCCCCTGCCCCAAATAACTAGGGATGTCTAAATAGTTCACCTTTAGGTTTAAGTGAACCTCAGCATGTAGCATCATTATGAAGTATAACAAAGAATTGGCCATTATTTGGAAATTGGCCTTGAGAGGCCACAAATCTAGGATAAATCAAAGGGGCACATAGGGGACATGAACATTTGTTTACATAATATGCCCTTATTTTCTGTTTGTCTGCATAAAAACTCCAACAAGACCTCTTAATGACTTCCTTATCTTAAACTCGTGATGTAATCTCATTATAACCTACATCTCTTGAGACAATTGATTTTAGTGAATCCATAATTTTTTTTATTGATTTAGAATCAAATGGATTATATGTTTTCAAACTTGTCTCTATTCTACAAAGATCAACCAGTATTTTTTCGCAATGGGCTTTATACTGCCCAACTGTAGTTGGATTTTCGAGAATAGATTGCAATTTTGCAATCTCTAAATCAGTCCTCTCAAACAAATTAGGAGTTCCAAAAGAAGCCATGACTGTAAAAAAAATGAAAGTAAAATTCTAATTAATAGTACTTTTAATTAAAAAAATTCCTAAGATATTCTCCTATATTAATGAAAACAGAAATATGAAATTTTCAAGCTTCAATGCAACTAATATAGAAAATAAATTACAAAATCAAATAAATTACATAAATTACAAATCACATAAATTACAAAATTTCCCATCTACATAAATTACGAAGTCCAAGTGACCTGGATATACAACAGGTAAATATCCTCTCTACCCTTGAAGGGAAGAAAGCGAGAAGGGTCATGCAAGCAGTACTTGAATAGAGGAAGCCAATCAATAGAAATGTTGACAGATTGAAGAAGCGAACATTCGTCTCAGAATACAAACAACATCGAGATCTAGTGGAGCCCAATCAGGCATTCCCATCTAAAGAACAAAGTGCCAAGTAACTTGGAAGTCTTCAATACATTTTAAGTGTTAGTTCAATACCTCTGCTTTCATCTTTGGCTTCAGATGGTTCTCAAAAATACTCTAGAGTGTATTGCATGTGTGCTTTCTTTAAAACAAATCAAAGATGCTATGTTTTCAAAATTTTGAATAATGTCAAAGTTCTCTGTAAAAACCATAGAAACAATCGCCTGCATCCGTAACAATATTTGTACCTTAAATGAAAGCATTCTTATTTAGATACTTGGATGGTTAAAAATCCAGCATAGACCAACGCATGTAGTCTAATTTTGGATTCTATAAAATTCTAAGCAGCCCTATAGTTTATCTACAATAACTACAATAGTGTTAACATCATTGATGTGGTGCTAGCGTTTTACATGTCATAGGCTCGTATTCACAATGATAACAAAATATACCAAGTGATGCTGCAGAGTTCAGAAATGAAAAGTTTGGAATACATTTAGATGATCTTAAAGTCAAAGCAATGTTTCTAGAAGAGAATGTAAGTTTACCTGGGCACAAACCATTGTCAAAGCCTCACATTGAGTGGGATTCACCTTTCCCTGGAACACAATTTTTGTGCATATGATACAGAATTAGCACAATCAAATAGAACACCAATCCAATTTTAAACAACAAAACACATCGGTAAAAGACATGTCTAATGCAACTATATCTCCACATGTACAAGTTGACCACTTATGCATGCTAGAAATTGTATTAACAGGACAGAATATGAAATCAAGCACAAAGCCAAAAGCAAATATCTTCACACTAACAGTATTCACACTTTTACTTGAGCATAGCCTTCTATCATCCGAATTTAATAGCCAGATATTAATTTGATTCACTCTTAAAATGCAATTATGAACAGCTGGTTATGGGTACAACACATAAAAGTTGAATGAACAACAATATCATGTCAATGAAATATGCAATAACATGGCTTAACATATGAATATTTGTAGCAGCAGGAATTCATGTTTAAATATTTGAGGCCAATTGGATGAAAACTAAGAGTGATGATTCTAGATGACGAGGCAGTCAATAATTGGACTCCTTCAAACTCTGCCGCGAAGAATACCAAGAAACAAACTGTACCTTGCCTAACCTGCCCTGTTTTCCTATCTATTACAAAAGCTGTTGTGGTGCCATCAGGGGAGAACTGGGGATCAATAATACGAGACCATAATATTACTGGTAGTCTCAACTGAAGTTCAGAACCAGGAGCATCTTTGAAATATATCTGCTAATACAGAACATATCTACCAACTCACTCTTACTCAGTAAAATAAGATGTATAGGATTCCAAACTAAAATTTAAGCTTTGTCCCCTGCAGGAACATTTATGATGTATGCTCTGTTTAGTGCTCTTACCTTAACATTTGTAGTACTTTGTGTGCCTGAAACTAAGGGAAAAACACTTGAAGAAATTGAGGCATCACATAGATGTATTTGAGCCGGCTGGAAAACATTGATCGCATTCATAGAATGATATAATACTATGTAACAGGTCTCTAAGTAGGTACGGTTGGCCAAGAAATTGAAATGGGATACTCCATCCTTTGGAAATCATGTCTCATCCTGTAAAAATGGGTTTGCAATTTCTCAAGAGATCAAATCAGGTCACAAGCATCTACGCAGTGACCACATCTTAATAGCATCATTCTAAATCCAGCAAATAATCAGGGAGGACATGGACGCGTAAAGTTACAAACATTTTACTTTTGGAAGCAAAACGCAAGTTACAGTAAGAGTGAGGCAGAAAATACAGACAGTAGAGCTAGCAGACCATTACAGTCGCCATTGATGATGATGGAGACCAGGTCACCATCAATGAAAGGCAGCAAACCCTGAGTTCCATTTCTAGTCACCAGAGATTGTGTTTTCAAGAGTAGATAACACTCTTATTGGTTGCAGCCATGAGCTGTAAAAACAGATGCAAGTTTTGAGAAACATCTGAAATCTGAAAATCACGAGTTATAGCCAGATTTCAAGGAGGATTCACGAATTTGAAAATTTCAGTCATGATTTGAAAATTGTGAGGATCACAAGCAGATTTACAGTCGAGTTTTCACAGCTAGGGCACAGGATATAGTCGCGTTTTCTCTGCTAATGCATGGGATACAGTCGTGTTTTTACTGCTAGGGCACAGGACAGAAATCACAGGCAAAACAGAAGCTCAGACAGTTGCTGCCACATTCATCTGATTTTGAGGTTCAACACAGGCTCCCAGACACGTGTTTATACAGTTTGTGTTTAACGAGCGTCGAGAATAGTTAGGGCACAGGATTCTGCCTACTTGACAGTTGTTAGGGCACGGGATTCTGTCTGTATTCCCTCTGTGATGTAGGTCCCGTGCTGGTGTAGGGCACGGAAATTCTATTCTGCAGATATAAATCGAATTTTGAAGTTCTGTGTTTTTACTCCATATTCCTTTATATATTTTACACTTGTGTTGATTTATGCACCAGAAGTCAAAATTTCAGAGTATAAACTGTACTTTCAATTATTGCATCAAATTGCAGGTCCAAAGTCATATACTCAGATTGGAAACTGTACATTTTTTCTATTGCATTGATTTCCAAGTCAGAAAATCAAGTATTGTGTGAAAAATGGCCACTATTCAGACTCTTGTTCTGCCAGAGTAATGCCAAGCAATTTTCCTGGAGCATAAAATGATGTGCTTTAAGAATAACCTGCCTTCCAGTTGGATTCAGTTTAATGTATTCTGACTTGATCTCGGGTCTTGACATAGTGCAGTGCAAAAGTTCAAATTACTGGCTGAACAGGCAGTTGATTGAATTTGTATTCATTATCATTGAAAAGTGACTCTTATAAATGCTTTTGAAGTGATTTGATTGGTGGGTTATGTTTCTATTTTTCTCACACTTAGACCACAAGAGACTGAATTTTAGCTTCTGTTGAAACGACCGTTGGCTCACACATCCAATCACCTCCTTCAAGACATATATCCTATCATAGCCCAAAGCTCACTGTCACTATCACTGTCATTAATCAAGTGTGTCACTAATGGGGGAAAATATGTCTCTGCTTGTTCATCCAGCGCATTAGTCGGAAATTTCTTAACAATTAAAAATGTACATGTAATATTTACACCATAGCTTCTCGGCCACAAGTATGCTCATAGCTACAGTAGATGTTGTCAAAAGAATCAAATGATAAATTTTATCAATAATACAAAATTCCTCATTTTTTAGCTTAACAAATGAAGGTAAAATTTATAGCGCAAATTATCGACACCTTACGTGAGGTTTGCAACTAAAAAATATATATGTTACTATAAATGCTCGTCGCCAAGAGGATGACCCAGGTTTAAGTTACAGTGTGCTCAGCTGTAGAGTCTTATAACATTAAAACTATACTAACAAGGAGGCACATTAAAAAAGCCTAAAGATAGTTTGGGTCAGAATAGTAATCCAAAGAAAGTAGGAAGAATCTAGTAGAAACCAAGAAATGCCAAGCTAGAAAGCAAGTTTTGACTCAGTGTATTACTGCTCCTTTGAAAATGGGCATTTCCACGTTTCGAACCCGTTTCCGTTTCCTGGCAACATAGGTGGTGACCATTCCTATCTACTTTTAGTTATTTCAGATGGTTTTCAAGCTACCTTAGCAGGTATGCCTGTACAGGCCACTTTATCTGCAAGTTCGTAGTTGTACCTAAGCCCCTCAAAAAAATGTCATACCTACATACCATATCTGCTACCTAGTTTTCAAGAAGTCTCAGTGTGAAAACTGTAATTATATACCTATTGGATCCATCTGTATTATCATCAACTTGAACCTTCATTCAATTTTTATAAGAGACAGATGATCTTAAGGATTCTAGCCCTTAGTATTAAAATCAGTCTTCCTACCAATCTTTTCTCCATCCAAACCCAAATTGTATTGATGTTGACAAGAGATCATGTTCAACGCAGATCCAATCATGGTGGCAAGCAGTTGTTGTCTGCAGAAATGCAAGGCTTTGTGGTGTAGACAATGTTCGGTGGCCTCAAGAGTGTTGTGCAATGTCCAGAATGTCGTGCGGCATCAACTTGACATCAGCGGCATGTGGAAAGGCTTCACGGATTCTACACGCAAGAAATAGTGCTCTGCGGAAAGGGGACAATGCATAAAGGTTTCTATGGGTTAGGCAGGCACACATGGCATGAAGGCATTGTCACAGCCAAGAATAGCTTTGTGTGACATGGACAATGTTGCACGACTGGGTATAAGTTTTTGTGGCTTGGATAGGCTTCCGTAAGAATTGGCTAAGGCATCGGTTCTTACGCAACATAGCTTAGGAGTGGTGCAGTTTTGCGCAAGTCTTTATTTATTAACTGTAACTATTTTTGGATGATGCAAGATTGCTCATGAACCAGAATGCTTCTACAACAATCATGGATGATGAAATGGAAGTGGTAGGACTCTTAAAACTCACTTGGTAACAGAAATTGTGGACAAAGAAGGAAACAAAGATGATTTTGAGGTGGATACCTCATTTTGAAGAACCCTTGAGTGAGCAGGTCATGAGCATGAAAAAAGTGAAAAACTAATTTCAATTGCTTCTCAGAGATACAAGAAGGGACCACCGTGGCAATTGGTTAAGGAAGTTGTGAATTCGACCATGAGATCAAAATCTTCTGTATAAGATGGGAGATTTGAGCAATAAACAAATTTGAAAGAATTGATGGAATTTGTAGAATAATTAACACAAGGCAGCGAGGAGAGGTCTGCTGTTATAGCTAAGAAATTAGCAACACTACCTGCAACTGTATTAAAGAAAATAGTAATACATGGTATTCCTTTTGTCACTCCACTTCATTCGGAAAATGAGGAAATGAACAATATATGCCATCACATTCACACTTTGTAGATAAAGGCCTGTACAATAAGATGGTCAAATTGTTATGGCAGAAATTAGTCAACGAGCATGAAATGGATAAGTAAACACAGCTAAAATACAGGTGGAATTGGAATTAGCAAAAACTGAAACAACAAATGGAAGAGATGGAACAGACTAAGTTGGAAGCAGATAACATGATTTCTGAGCAGCTTGGGCTATTAATGCAGCTAAGAATTCTCACACGAGATATGAAAACTTGGTTGTAGAAATGAAACTTGGGATTGAAAAATTGCATATCTCTGTTATCCTATTTGATTATGAGAAAACAATTGAAGGTAGAACCAAGAAAACTCAAGAATCCATCACAAGCAAAGTTTCAATTTGAATTTTGATATGCTGCCAATTGTTGATCTCATTCAAATGCCGCATATGCACAGAATGGAGGGAGTATTGGAACCGAATATTTCTAAAGCTTGAGGCTCACAAGTTCAAACACGATTTAGGGATATAAAAATCAACCGAAGGCATAGTAGAGTCAATTCACAGCAAGGCACAACCTAATATAGAACCCCTGCCTGATCAGTTGAGTGTGATCTGCACAAGAGTTACCCATGTTTGTTTATAGGCAGACAACCAAAACAAGCACTCTCCACCCAAGAGCAGCCACGGTAGACAGCCAGGAGTCTGTCTAGTTTATTATGGTGGATGGGGGCCCATGGGGGCCTAGTGTAGGTAGCTTAGAGGGTATTTGGGAGCATTTGTTATGGTTAGTTGTAGCTCCAAATAAATTAGATTTGGTTAATCTGCTGAAATGTTTTTTAATTAAGTTAAAGGTTCACCTATGATAACAACCTAATATTTATGTACACTTTTTTGAAATATGAAATCATCACTTTCTTGCTATCTATTGCCGTTCTTTGCATTCATAGCTGTTTGTCATTGCTGTCATATACTGCTGTTACTTTACTTTCCTATATAGCTGGAAAGAACACACAGGCTGAACGTATGTTATCAAAGAGTACAAGTTACAATGGCAGATTTCGATTGCGAAAAACTAAAATGTAAATGTAAAATAAAACTATAACTAGAATTGAAAGAGCTAGGAGGAGGGTAGAGAGCCAACGGAGAACAAGGCTTTAATCTGCAATAGAGTGGGGAGCACAATCGATCACCAAGAAAGGGCCAATATAGAATTTGATGATGTCCTTATGAGGATGACTTGCACTGAGTACAATTAGATGAACAATTTCTGGAGGACAAAAGGTACTACTTTGAGTACCTTCCTAACATCCATAACTGGCGATTCTCAAGGCATAGTGAGAAAAATTGGTAAAGGGTCCGTGCATGGACCCCATTGTAGTGAAGACTGTGAATTAGAAATCCATATTTTCTAGCTCTACGTGTCATCTGAAAAAATCCATTTTTGCAAAAAGCAACTGGAATTGTAGGCGACTATTAATCATTTTGATAGGAGTTCGAGGAAAAATTCCTTTTTTTTAGAAATCCTTAAAAATTGTCTTCAATTAATTGTCTATTTTGTTGGTCAAGTGACCTATGGAAGGAATTCCTGGGCAGCCTAGAGGGAATGAGACATATGAATAGATGAGACAGAGACTAATGAATAGATTTAAGACTTTCTTTGCTATGAACTTTGGTGTCTTCAAATTGCATTCTTATCTGGATAGTTATTTTTGTATATCTGTGTTATACACATAATTAGGGATTATGTGTGTGTGTGTGTTAGTAGTAATTAACTGTTGTAATGATGAATGGATATCACCATTCATCAAGAGGCAAAGAACAATATATATTCCTTTCGCCTACCATTGCAACAACAAAATTTACTATGGGAAAATAGATGAAACATTGTATCTTATGGAATTCTACTCCTGTTTTATCATTTTAATGCTATTCCTAGTGAATGGCATGCTTTTCATCTTTGTTGTAATGGAGCAGTCTAATTCAATGTTCTCTTCATTCTTCCCTAGTTTTTTGGATCTCGGAGATCTTCTCATCTAGTCGAAGATTCTATCAAGGTTACTTGCAGTATATTTGCAAAATTTTACAGTTTCCTGTGTTGTGTAAGGGTATCTACACAGACTTGTACACCATTATCATCTTACAATGTCTTTCGGTCTTTGTCTAATTTTATGAAAATGGACTTCCATTTTTGTTCATGTCAACCTTCTCTAGCAATCTCCGCTTTTTTTTTTTTTTTCCATTTGTCTTATTTCTGTTTCTGTTTAGCTACTTAATTAACAAGTCTTTATTATTACCTAGGAATCACAAGATCGAAATTGCGAGAAGAATTATAACATTATATCTTTCTATAATTGCTCCAGTTTCCTAAATAATTCTGGGTAACAAGGAGGAGGGTTTGTTCTCTAATTACAAAGCTGGTATTTTGTTGAAGGATCTTATATTCAGCATATTTTAACACTTCCAAGAAGACAGAGAAGTCCCAAGTGATCCACTTGTTCTCGGCATATAATGGGTTTACTGGGTAGCAATTGATGTATAAATTGTTTTGTGTTTGATTCGCAGCTTTGAACGAGGCATTGAGGGAAGAAATACAAAGGCTGAAAATTGCAATTAGTCAGACTTCCCCATGCAACGGAGGTGCTCTGAATCAGTCTGTCTTCTCTTCCCTGCTCTGCAACTCAGGCAACATTAGTCCACCCTTGATAGCCAATCTCTAATGGCGCAGTCCCACATTCAGCATCATTCAGAATTTTCTCAATTTGAGATGAGATAAGGACTTGTCGGTAATAAAGGTGGAGGTGGGCCTTTGGTAGTTCCACAATGATCCTCCATCGATGTCAGCTAGCCAGCTAGTATAGTAGCTATGGCAGTGGCTTGCATAAATTGGGTATATGAGATGATACCCATAACAATATCATATTCATGTGGTTGTATTTTGGCTGGCATACTTCAGTTTTTATAAACTGGGTTGAAAATAAAATAAACTATAATTTAATACTTGTATTTAATTATGCTTTATATATTGTAAATAAAGGAGCTTAGCTATTTCAATCACACCGTACCACAATGGAATGGAATATAGTAGCTCAACATTTTATGAAAGGTCTGTATTTTCAGGATGGACAATTTGTAATCCTTTTGAAGACCTCTCGAGGTAGCCATCAATAAATAGAACCAAAATTAAAGGAAACTGGAAAATTAGTAAAGAGCTCTGAACTACTTTTTATAGTTTGAAAGTTTATCAACACTCAATATCTTAAAAGTTAAAATGAATTTTTATTAGATAGTTTTAAAGGATTTAACCAATTGTCTCGATTATTGAATATTCTCGAAATACCAGTGTTATCAAAGAATTCCATGTAATGAGTTTATTCAAGAAAGTGCAGAACTAATGAATGTGAAATATTGCATCAACGAGTTATATACAAGGTCACCATTATAAGTAGCCATGTTGAAGATGGTGAAGAGAAGAAATAAAGCTAGGTGAAAGGTTTGCATATTTCCATTCAAGATGAGTTTGGATTATAAGTTTGCATTTGATAGATGAAGCTTATCAATGGGATTTGAAGGTGAAAGAAAAGTGAACTAGAAGTTAATGTAACAACATCAAAGAAGAGGAAGATTCTTCTGAAGGAGAGGACAAACTAATGTTGGTAGAGAAAAACATATCCATCATGAAGAAGCCAACAATTCTCAGATTGAGAATACTGCACTTAGGGGTAGGGTATATTCTTATAGAGGAAGATGATACTTTTGATGAAGAAGAGGTAGAGGATTTATGGGTATGTGCATTCATATTGCCCAAGCTGTTGAGAAAAGTGTTGCACAAGCAAATTACATAGAAGGAACTAAAGTAAAGGGGTAGCTCATATGATGAAGCGAGTATTATTGAAGCCTACGAACTGTATGCAAAGCTAGAGTTAAGTATTGTAAGGTGATTATTGATAGCAATAGCCTTGAAAATCTTGTGACCAACGAGAGGGTAGAGAAGCTTGTTCTAGAGAAATTTACACATCTAAATCCATATAAGATGTCTTGGTTGTTGAAGGGATATTGGGTTGTACATGATGAAGTGATGTGTGATATAATCCCATGGATGTATGGCATACACCGTTTGGAAGACCTTGGCAATTTGATAGGAAGGCTCTGCATGATGGGAGCACAAACAACTGCATGCTTGGTAAATGATGGTAGGAATTTATAGAATTTGTGTACATTTTTAAGGGGGTAAAGGGTCTCCAAATAACTGGAGAAGTGACATAGTTTTTTTAGGAGATCTTGAGATACTATAGAGTTTGCTTGGGGGAAGGGCTAGTAGGAAACCAAGGCCTAATTGGAGAACTAGTATGAAGAGAAAGTGTAGAGTCAAATGAAGGGTCTAAAGGCCTTGTAGTGGGTAAGATGAAGTGTTATAGGAGTGTTGGGGATGAATCATGAATCTGCATATTGTTTTGAGAACTTAGACCAAGAGGCCTACCTAGGTCTAGTCTTACATTGGTAAGGGTATACCTGTTTAGTGATTTTCTAAAGGATCAGAGTGTGTGGGATGGTCAAAACAGGCCAGGAAGGGTATGTTGGATGATGGAGGCTTATGAACAAGGGAGTCATAATCAACAACCAAGGTATGGGTATCTCATGGTTTTCCCTTCATATAGATATTAGTATTCTTATGAGTATGTGTTAGATATCAATGGACCTCAAGGTGTTTGGAGCATAGAAATGGTGCTATTGAACTTCATAAAGGAGATCCTTAGTACAAGGGAAGTGTGAGTCAGTTCAAACAAGCCTTGGAATCTCTTTCAAGAGGACATGTATCTAGGAGGTAAGTGTTCATATAAGTATCTAGGAGGATATATATTTGGGTATACACAAATATACCCAAAGTCACTGAACCTCAATCATACAAGTCTTTGACTTTGTAAACCTTGTGTGCTTTGTGCTTCTAGACATTGTAACACTTGTACCCATCAGACCAATGTATGTTAATCAATCTGATCACCATTACTTAGGTATGCACAAATATATCAGAAGCTCCTGAACCTCAGTCATACAGGTCTCCAAATTTATAAATGGCGTGCTTAAAGAATTAGAACAACAAATTGTAACCAAAATCATAAGAGGCTACAAAAGTGTCGAAAGAGATGATGATTCATGAAGAGTGAATAGCCATAATTAAGAAAAATCTAAAAAGGCTACACTAAGTCAAACTTCTAATAGGTGAAATTAATACCACAACACAAAAAGTCTAGATGGACAAAAATTAGAAGCTACACTAAATTATACAAGATGTCCCTAGATATTGCAGACAAGCGTCCAGAGTACATTATCACACTCTGGTATAAAATGCATTTCATGCATCACTTCTAAAGAAATGCATGTACAATTTTGACTGATAGAATAATCTTGTGAAATTGAAACAAACTATTAACAAAAATTACAGATGCACCAAAAACAGGTCTTGTCTTTGGATTATACAAAATGACGTGGATTAACCTAATTCAAACTTCTAGAGAAACATATGTACAATGAAACTACGGAAGTTCAGATGGAAACTTTGGCTTATACAGCTCAACATGTATACTCGTAACATAATAATGAAAACAACCAGTCGCATATTATTCCATACCATGGCCACTGAGAATAGAAATACTATTATTCCTCAAAACATCATTTAAAAGTACATCTCATAAACTAGCCTATGCTTTAGATTCATAAAAAGGTCATACTACTAAACTACAAAAGAAAGAAAATTTGAGATAACAGAATCAAGCTAAGCTATATTTGAAAATTCCTATTCGAATTAAGCAACATAAAAAACAATGTTATTGGTAATAAATATATGTAATACATTTGAATTTTTTACTACACTTTTCAAAACAAGTCATGACACAATTCAGCTGAAAGCAAATCCCATTAATTGTTTGTCAACAGAAAATCAAGCTAACAACCACCAAGTTCTATAAAGACTAAACCAGCAATAGTCTCACCACCGCACGAAAACTATAACTGTGTAGAAATATAGATTTCAAAACAAATCCCGGATACTTATTAAGGACCTGCAAACTCTAGTTAGGGTTCCTAACACACCAGCAAATCAAACGAGCTAGGGTTTTGCTAAGATTTTAAATGGGGTTTTACCAAAAAAATGAGCCAGGGTTTTGCAAAAAATGGTATTTTAATGGCTACGATTTTGCTAAAAAATGGGTTTCAATTTTTTTCACCCACTATAATATTGAAATGGCTACTATACATGGCTAGGCTCGTTGTTGGTGGGAATCATTGTTGGGCTTCGTCACTAGTGGGCTTGCTGGTGTGGTGGGATCTCGGCTGGTGTGGTCGGTTGCACAAACTTCGCCATGTCTCAGGCTGCTGGTGGCCTTTGTCTCGGCTCTCGAGGGGTCCGCTCGCTATCTCGGCCTGCAGTCGGTCGCACAAAAATTCACATGAAGGAGGTGGGGCGGAGTAAAATTATTTCCTCTATAGCGCCTCCACTATATAAACAGGGGGTTCACATGAACAACCTTCATGCGAAAGGGGTTCATGCGAACCTAATCAACTGTGACATGTGGCAAGATAACGGCCTCCATGTCTCTTCACGCAAAATGTGTTCGCGCGAACGGGGTGTTCGCGCGAACCCACCTTGGATACCGCCCATTTACCATCCCTACTCGCATTTTTGGGACAACAAGTGGGACACAACACCATGCATTGACCCTATCCGAATTCCAAATGCAATGAAAAACCTACATGTTGGAAGGATTCTTTACCAAAACATCTTATGGTTAGCCCCCATTCAACTTGATTGAGAAATATTCAAACCCATTAGATGATCTTCCACATAAGGAGTCACATCCTAATCTACTAGGATCTGAAGGGATAGCTCATATTTCTTCTACCCAAGCGGTACTTTCTAAAACTAAGATGGATGGTGCCAAGGATAAGGGTCACATTTTCATCAAGAATCTTGAAGTTGTTCTTCTCATGTCTATAGAAGAAGGTAACAAGGATTGTACGTTGGTGGAGAAAAGGAAGAAAGGACACAATAAACTAAATCACACCAAGGTGTTTCTAACAAGGTTTGATTCTTGTCCCATCTTATGCTTTTATCGCTTTATCCTAGATGATGGCATGTTATTTCGGGATGTTTTTCTCCTTCGAGCGTGTCAGTCGTTGGTTGGCTACATACCTATTATTTGTTGTTTGTATCTATTGGGCTAAGTTGAATATCTAGTTTCTTAGACCTGCTCTTTCTATGCTCTTTTTGTATCTGGTTTTGACCTTTTTATATCTTTGGGTTATGGTCCATTCCAAAAACCATTTACCAATAATAAAAAAGAGCTAGACTGAAATTCTTCTCGTGGATGCATAAGGACTCATTAATGAGGTAGTCGAGTTCATAATGATATTTAGAATGATAAGATGACAATCATGAGAACGAGAAATGTGTTCGAAAGGGAAAATGATAATTGGTAGCTCAATTTGGAAGACTTTAATGACCTAAAAAAGTAGATGTTGATACTCTCTGGTACAAGTGAAAGTGATCGGGAAAGGGATAGGCACTAAAAATTATATAAAGACATTTAATTCCATTTAATAATATTGAGTCCAATGAAAATGTACGAAGGAAAGGGTAGAAGGGATATACGCCACTAATGATGTTGGTGGTGAAATAGCCAAGTAATATTTCCAATTTCTTGACGAATATCTAAATGTATTACCAACTAGAAACATTTTCATGGAGTTTAAAATCTTGGTTTAAAAGGATTCAAAATCAAATAATTTTTATTTACAATCACTTGATAGGTTAGTTTTGTATCAAAATGTTAAAGAAAATTTTGTTTAAAGGTTCTAAAAAAACTTCAAAGGCTCCCATACAAATTGATCAATATGGTTGATACATGCAAAGTGCTCAATAGGTATTCATGGGGGCTAGATGAGAAAGAGGTTACATAAATGATATAGAGGTTCCACAAATATCAAAAAAATTAAAATTACAAATGTCTGTTAGTGTAGGTTATTATTTATCCTTTTATTTATTTATTAGGATAATTCTTACACTTGTGTTAACCCTACAGTTGTTGGGTTAGCTTGCTTAGGTGTACTAGTTGTGTGGAGTTAGCTTACTAGTTGTGTTGAGTTAGCTTCTCAGTTATGTGAATTTAGCTTACTAGTCTTTTGGAGTTAACTTAACTACCCGTATCAGTTAGTGGGAGTTCTTCACCACTGATTTAGGTAGCAGTTGCACTTCCCCCCTCCTATATGTACATCTTTCTTATTGAATAATTCAAGTCATTTCTATTGTAATGTATTGAGCATTATGGATTATGATGGATTTCCATATATGGTATTTTAGCTCTTCTGCTTTGCAAATCTAATGTGGTGTGCTATTATCATTTGAGATCACGGCTTGGAACAATCTTCATATCGTTCCTTTCAATGTCACAAACAGTCAATTGATCAAGAAAGAAAAAGAAAAATATGATAAAGAAGCCAATTGAAACGTTTTATGTATTTTCCTTTTTTATCGAACATATATTTAAAAAAAAATAGTATCTTTTTATCAACATGTAAATTGACTTAGTAATTTTACACAATCTAACCAAATCAATTTTATTTAATTATGTGGATTCAAAATTTACCTTTTTTAACATTATGAATTAGTAAAAGGTGTAACAATTCCTACTTTCTCACATTCTTTTCTCTATAAATCTAAAAATGCTCATATCTTGGAGGATCTTCATTTACTATTTAATAAAATTTTGGCAAGTGTAAGCCAGAGCTTTTTACAGCTTTGAGTATAAAGTATTTCACATTGTTTTGTGAGAAAAGGGGGAAAAATGTTTTTTTCTTACAAAAGGGAATAAAAAGACCAAGTTTTCAAACTTTATGGTGAGATTAGTCTTGGTTTTAATGTTATTGTTCATACTTTAAAAAATTCTAATTCCTTTTGATTCCATATTCTTGTCATTTAATAGTACTCTTAGTTAGTATTTGATTCAATTCGATTCATCTTTGTCTTTCTTTGCATATGTTTATGCCTTAAAAATTTATGTGTATGCTAGAAATGTAGAATGGATCTCGGATGTTCGCCCCACTTTTGAGGCATGTGCAATGAAGATTTTGAGTGCTTAGCTCAATATTCTAACTTTGATGGGTTGGTCAGGAGAAACTCTTAACTTTCTTGTTAATTCTAGGGCACCAACAATTGGCCCTTATACAATGAAAGAAATGGAAATTTTGTGAACAATATGGGAAAAGTGGCATTCTTAAAAATTTCTTATATCATGAATGTTTTTGATAAATGAATAGGGCCATATTGGATCTAGATATGGTACCAAATAGATCTGATATAGAGAAACACTAGTTGGGAAAAAATAGTGGTGATGATATTACATAATAGCAGGCACCAACATAGTTTTGAAATGCGATTTGGTTTGATTGTGTGCCATCCATTTCTCACTAGAAAATTCAACCACATCCATGAAACCCTTGACTTATGGCACAATAAATATCTTGATCATTGATCGATAAATGAATGAGATGAAAATAATGGTCTTGCATTCCCCTCCTGAAATCGGAGTCATTGATGTAGTCAATATTAAATTATTCCTTCAACATAATTCTTTGATAGTTTTAGAAAATTTAAGATGTTTTTTTGGTTAAAGTGCTGAAAATAATCAAATATGTTGAAACATCACTTTTATACAGATAATAAACATAACAAATATGTTAAAACAATTGTTTCCATAAACCTAAAATAATAAGTAGGTGGCAAAAGTATTCATGGTATTTGTAAAGTAAATAGTGATAAGTAACGATACACATTCTAAATTTTATAATTCGTAATATAATTGACATTTGAAAGAAGCATAACAAGGGGGAAAAGTGAAAGAGAACTGGAGGCACCTTCTCAGCTCCTTCCATAATTGTCCTTTTGTAAACTTTACATCCCGAAAACAAATTTCATGAAGTCTTTCAATAAATTTGCTTGGCGTTAGTGGTATGAATGAGCCAAAATCAGAGGCAAACGTTTCCATGTTTTCAGAATCTTTGCCAAGTCTTACACCGCGACAAAGAGTTTCCATCTCAGAAAGAGTATTTCATACTTTTCCATATTAGATTACTCGCATTTTCCATGAAAAACAATCACACCCTACCAATACAAACAATTCCAAATATACGGTGGAGAGTGTTAGATTAGTCACTTTGAAAATATGACCGTCATGGTTCACAAGTAAAAATTTAATTCGATGGAAAATGTATACTCAAATTTTAACGGTCCTATATATATAATAATTAATAAAATTGTTTAATAAAATATTAAAGTGATTTTTTTAGTGAGAAGTAACTACCAATTGTACAAGTTTCAAACTACACCAGAACAGATGTCTATATATAATTTTATATGTGTAATTCAATCTCGTACAACCATCAAAATATCTTGTATTTGTTAGGTATCATTAATACAATTACATATAGGTATCATTTTAACTCAATGATAAAGTTTAGAGTTTCCTCAAGTTATCCAGCATAGTCGAGCAACCATGCATATGTCATGGTCAATTCTAGGCATAATGTAATAAGAGGTACTCATGCTTTTGAAGTATTTACAACCCTCATCTACCAAACTTGTATGGCTCCATGTTAATAATACAAAAAGAAGCCTACACACTCAAGGTAAGCTCCTGATAACTTCACTACTTCAAAGAGTTTGATAACATCCTTGCAAAATCTTTCTTTTTTGCATATCTTACGAGCATGACATTCCAAGAGACCACATATTTGTGATGAATTTTCTTGAACAATTCACTTGCTTTATGCATGCTTCAACATTTTGTGAACATATCTACCTTAGCAATTACAACTAAAACATCTTCCCAAACTTAGTTCTCCGTAATGCTTTAGGGATGGACACATGTTCGTTGCATTTAGTGAAATATCATCAATGCTACACGAGGATCCCCATGTCCTCTCTTAGCTATAAATTTTGTGATATTCCATGCTCGAAGAGGTCAGAGAGTACAAAGGAAAACAAATTAGACATGATGATTGTTGTTCCAAGAATTTTGTCAGACAATTCACATGCCTTTTGTATGTTGCCACATTTGGCATACAATTTGTATGAGGGAACTTGCAACTACAACAAACCACAATCAGCTTCTCGTTATGATATGAAAAATGTTTTCTAAATCCTTGAGTAATGTAGGTGTAGCTTGTTTTCCAAATGGTTTATAAATTCTAATTTCACTTCTAGAGGTGATGTAAACAAAAATCTAAAAGTAATTTATTGTGTTACTCTTTATGTGCTTTGTTGTGAACAACCTCAACACCCACTTCATACATATATATTCTTCCTACTACAATGAAACTTTATCACATTAACTTCACACTTGATTCCTTCATTATAATAATCACATTTACAATTTTTACCTAATAGTTGTCAAATTAAATATTACATTATATTTTATGAATTTTTGAGATTAGTAAAGGTTTTTAATAAATATCAATATTGGTTGCAACGTATAACTTTTATATTGAAATTACTTACCTATTTTTGTGTTCCTATTATTCTCTTACAAGGAGAATAGAGTAATAATGATTAAATAAATATATTTTTGGTTTAACAATGGGATGGATAATCGTTGTTCATGAAGGTGTGAAGATTGATATCCGCCTACCTATGGATCATTAGTAGGAAGTCAATTATTTACAAAATAAGTTATTTATATCCACTCTACCAAATGTATAATTTAAATTAGTTTATGTATTCGTTGATAATTAATATACCTTGTTTTGACGAGCATATTACATTTTGAATGTCAATGACATTCACATCATTTTTTTGACCGTCAACTAATTTTTTGCGACATGTAAACTTGAATGTCAAAATACTACACTGATGGAGTGTCAATACATCAAAAATGAATAAAGAAAAAGGATGAAATTAACCACAAATTTTTTTAGTGAGAAGTAACTACCAATTGCGCATGAGTTAAAACTACACCGAACAAATGTCTATATATAATCTTATATGTTTAATTGAATCTTGTACAACCATCAAGATATCTTATTTTTTTGGGTATCGCTAATCCAATTACATATAGGTATCATTTTAACTCGATGATAAATTTTAGAGTTTTCTCAAGTTATCCAACATAGTCAAGCAACCATGCATATGTCATGGTCAATTCTAGCCATATTGCAATAAGAGAAACTCATGCCATTGAAGTATTTACAACCCCGATCTACCAAATTTGTATGCCTCCATGTTAATAATACAAAAATGAAGCTTACATAGTCAAGGTAAGCTCCCGATAACTTCATGTTGGCGATAAAATTTTTCGGGACAAACTGGTGGTTATCTTGCCAATGCTCTGGGAGTCTAAGTCCCTCTACTTAATTGATGCAAGGCTATCATACATGCATGCGCAAGTAAAATTTGATTTTTATCTTAATGGCCTCTCTACCGGGGATCCAACAGGGTAATCCATCGACCTTCTAGCAAAATCTTGCATATACCGCAAGAGATGAATTTGCTATGAAGGTGGGAAAGGAGTGAGAAAGTTAGAAAAGATAAACTAATGTTGCAAGTAGAAAATTAGAGACTTGTATACATCAGCCGAAGTTTCATTACATGCACTTGAATATAGAAGAAAACAAATCATGGAATAGCTACAAGACTAAATAGAGCTTAATGAACAAAAAGTACCAAGAAACTCCTCAATCAAAAAGGCTAAAGTTCCTTCTTCCTTTATTGAAGCTCAAGCGAGAATTTCTACATATTGTGGGGAGTAGAAGACATTTTTAAGTAGGATAAATGGAAGAAACTTGTTATCTCTTGCTCTCTTCAAAAGATATCTCTCTCATGAATTCACAAAAATAGCTCCAACATCTAAGAAGCAAAATTCGGAAGAAGCTCAAATGAGGAGCTTGTTACAATTTATAGAAGTGGAGGCAACTCTTCATCTTCTCGGTGACTTTTCAAATACCTTAATATTACTTAAGATTGTTCATATTCCACTTTAAATATTTAAGTCCCTTTTATAATAGCAGGGTGACTTAAAGTTACATTATATTTCTAAAGTCACTTAAGTCATATATTAAAAATTGTAACCCTCAACAAAAATATAACATTGAAGAGAGAGAGAGAGAGAGAGAGAGTTGTAGATGAGAAGAAAAGAGAGAGAAAGAAGAGGAAGAAGAAAAATAAGAAAAATTATGCCGAAGGATGAGCTGCTGCGGTGGACATGGCTCCGCTCTCGACTTCTCTCCCACTTCGTGTTCCCGAGAAGGCTTCGTCTTTCCGAGCTCCTAGTAGAAAAGCCACTACTAGTTCTACTTTGTTGGCATGAGGGATGCAAATGCAACTCAAGGTTTCATTCCATCCATTAGTCACATTTTTGATGTCCTTGCACTTCTCGAACCACGATGAATGCTTTTCTGCGATAAGTGCAATGGAGGCTCGGATCTCTAAGAAGAAGTCGAGAGTATCCTTAGCGAAGGAAAATGGGTTACCCACCTCTTTCTTGACATATTATTTGAAAGGGATGATCAACTCATCAACAACTTGTGTGTTTGCTCATTGCAGGTACTCAAAGTTTCTCAATTTTCCAATTTATACTATCATGCAGCTTGTATTTTTGTTCTTCTTTCTCCTCTAGCTCTATGAAATACCAATTGATTTCTTCAAATATGATTGCCAAGGCCGTCTCCCATACACATGTCAAGTCTTTTGTAGGAGTTTTAAAAACCTTCTTATCGATCAACTCCTTACAATGGTTTTTTCTCATCTAACTCACTACTGGTCCCAGAGGTTCCCAGTAATCTCTTTCTTTCTCCACATCCTCTTTGAGTGTTCACATTTTGATGGTTGTTGCACACATGTACGAAAAGAGCTTGATCGCCTCTTGGATTGCTGACTTCCCTTTTTCAGAGATTGAGTTGATCCATTCATTGTTTACTCACCCCTACATCGTGAGCTCATGTGTTCTTTTGATGGATTCTGGATCGAAGCTACTGATGGGTGCCACTTTCTCAATAGGAAGTGTTGTAGTGCTTGGTTCCACCAGGTGTTGCACATAAGATGAAATATTTCATACTTTTTCCTCTAGTACCTCAATCTTCTCTTTATATTCTTTATTCCTTGCCACCATGTGAGTAGAAGATTGTTGATATATGTGCAAATATCCCTCATGAGTAGCTGGTCCCAATTGGATCATGCTCATCTTGTAGTTAGCCAGTGTCATCTCATCCACTGGCTTGATTACCTTTGGCTGAGCTACTTCGATGTACTGATTACCTGTCTCCCCATTGTAGAATCATGAGGTTGTATGTGCGATCTTTCTTGACATTTTTTCTTTAGCCAATGAGACAATCGTTGATAGATAAGGGGTTTTTACTTGCACATTGCGAGTGTCAGGGATGACCATTTCCAACATCCATGAAAACATCTCGCCGGATTCATACTCAATGATGGGTGCACCAACCATTCTTTATTTTGAGGGAGGAGGCATGTCTTGAATGAGAGGGAAGTTGGGGTCAACAACAGGAAATACCTCTTGCGGTGGTTCGAAGACTAGATCATGAGTTATATAATCCTCATTTGCATGTGCATCTGCTGCTAGATTTTCTATTTGCACATTGAGATCATGTCTTCCTCCTATGGTGATGCCAATGAAGCTTCTCTTACCCTAAATTTCTTGGGTTTCTTCTCACGGAGAGAAGTTTCTAATTATGTGGCCCTCCTTTTTGAATTCGCTTCAAAGTGTTTAGAATCGAGAGTCAACTCCACCACTTTTGAAGATGAATGAAGTGAAGTTTTCTTTTGGCTTGGAGAAATTCCTCATGATTGGATGATCATAGTCCTCTTCTTCAAACCAGCTCCTCATTCTCCTCACCACCTATTCAGTTCGCTCCATTATATCTCCTTATTCATGAACATGTCGAGTTAATTTGGGGCATTGGGGACATCTTGACAGTTGCATACTCGGGATCGTACATTTTTGTCCCTTCATCATACAAGATGTCTTCATACTGAGAGAACTTGAATTTCTTCATCTCACTGATTGTCATCCTCATGTGGTCTTTTTCACACACTTCAAACTCGTCAATATAGTTGTCCTACTAGTCCTCGACTTGTGGCTCATGTTGTAGTTATGGGACATAGAATGAGTCAAGATCTTCTCAGATGTCAAATTTGGGCCTGACGATGTAGGAATGCAAATTTAGATGTGCGAAAGCAGCCTCTAGGTGAGATGCGTCGTTTGAGATTTTGCATGTGAACATCACTAGAGATATAAGGAATGAAATCAATTTCTTTATCCTACTTCTGAGCTTGTTATTCACTTGAGTGATCTTCCTGTAGAGCTCAAACAATACAATCTAGTCCCTAAGGTACTTAGGCAGTTTTAGTAGAGCTTGGTTGAAGCTAGTGACTTGTATGTAGGAGAAGGTTGAGAACTATATGATGTATGAGTCATATTCCTCAATCGGGGATGCAACTATTGGTGACATCCTAGCTTTGAGATCCCCTTTTAAGCTTCAGACCATGGACATAGTGAACTCATCTCGTTCATGCGAGTGAAATGCCTATTTCTCTCCTCCATTACCAACTGTGGAAGTTCTTGAATTAGGTACATTAGCAGAAATTTTCTGAGAGCCATTATTTTGAATGATCTCGAGCTTGCAAGGAGATAGAATAGGTAATAAGTCATGTGGAAATTATTTTTCATGAGAACTTGAAGTAGTTGTAGATGGATATTATTGTTGATGCTCTTCCCCCAGTCAATTCTTTGCTTTCCTTTTGTCAATGTTAGGATGAAAAGACCCATCCAATCCTGGAAATATCTTGTTATTTCTTTGCCCATAACTCTATTGAGGAGAGTGGTGACATCAGAATACCCTTCTCGGAACTCACACCTTGGTAGATTCTTGGGCATCCTGGAAGGCTTTCTTCTTGTTTTTAACCATGAGCCGAGTGCTAATCCTTGGACATATGAATCCATTATTTCCCAATCATGCACGACTCTATCCTTTGAGATGATGACCATGATATGAGATGTCGGTATCTCAAGAGAGATTGAAATGATGATAACACTGATGACCTCCATCGTTGAACCGTTGTCAGCTCAGATGGTTCGTGTCTCAGGCTCGTAGTGGAAAGAGTAGGCTAAGACTAACTCAAGACTATGCACAGACAATGGATGTCCTGTAGCAGTGAATAAGCCACTTGTGATTACTCGGTCTTCAATCCTCCTTCGGTCCTTGGAGGCCATGCGAGTCTTAAGGTCATTCAAGTCCATATACAAGACATCAATGTCTTCCACATCATACTTGCAGGTGAAGGGTTGTGTTGGCTTCTAACCCGTCCACTTCAACTTCATGTATAGGCCAGAAAGAACAACTTACTATTTTTAGTAAGTATGAAAAATCAAGTCCCCGATCTTCAACTGGATGTTGTAGCTCTATTTTGCTCTTTCTCCCCGCGTTCTTCATTCCTTTTGGATCAACTTTCTATTTTTAGCAGGTTCTCATGGGCCCACTTACTATTTTTAGTAAGTTCCAAAAATGTTTGTTTTGGTGAATTCTCACTTCTATGTGCATCTCTAATGTCTTCTTCTCCTTCACAGTTTCTTCTATTGATGACTTTCCCGAAATAGTAGTCCCTATGTAGTAGACACCGCTATTTTTGGAAAGTGGGTTTCTAGAGGTCGGATTGAAGTGGAATGAATTTTTTCGATATGGGTTTTTTCCTAGTATCCCCCTCTAGAATTTTGCCTCTACTCACTCAAAACTCTAGGATATTTTAAAATTTCTAATTTTCAGACCTAGAAGTGCTTTTGGATGCAACAACCATTAATGGACCTCAAAATTGAATGTATGGTTTTGTTGGTCCGAAAATCATCACGCTGGACAGATCTATGGATAGACGAGCCAACAGTGTGCAGGGCTTAGCCCCTCTTTGAGACAGCAAAGCGAAACTGGTTTATTGCTATTTCTACTAGCAGGAACCTATGCAAGTCTCACAGATTCTGCCTTCGGGGTTGGGATCTCATCCCAGTAGAGTATTCCAGGCTGCGAAAAGAAAGGAATGAAAGAGGGAGAAGAGAAAGAACAGATCCGAAGGGAGAAAAGAAATGAATTCCAAAGCAGAAAGGTCAGAAGATTTATGTTTTTAGTTTGGTAGTAAACAGAGCCAAACCTACTTGCATAAATAAACAAAGCAATACTGATAAACAAATGACGGAAAAGTAGATATGAATCTAACAGATTAAACACATATAGATCTAACGTAAGAAAGATCTAATGTATAACACAGCTATTGAGCACAAAGTCTGAATAATTGTATTACTGTTCTTTTCTGTTACAAGAAAGCTCAAAGTCTTTCTCTCCTCACTTCTATTTCTATCTGAAAAATGTTCACACATAATACAACAAGTATTCCAGTATTTATAGAAGAGAGGAGAAGGAAAGCAAAAAGGAACCAACCACTTACAAAATATCTAAAAAGTCAATAGTTGACTTGGGCAAGTTTTTGGAAGGCAACATCCCATGGTGCAACATGGATGAAGTCATCGTGTATGCCAACATGCTTTTTAAATATCTTACAAAAATGATCAATGGATCCCAAGAAGAAACCACTCTTTAGTGTAAAAGGGCGCACTTTTCATCGTGTCTGCGCTTTGGCGCACCTATCAGCATGTCGACAGGAACTTATCAGCGCCCTTTGGCGCACCGTTCAGCATGTCAACAGGAACTTATCAGCGCCTTTGGAAATGGGCGCACTTATCAGCATGTCGACAGGAACTTATCAGCGCCCTTTGGCGCACTCTTCAGCATGTCGACAGGAACTTATCAGCGCCTTTGGCGCACCATTTGTCGTGTCAACATGAACTTCCTTGCGCCTTGGCGCACCATTTGTCGTGTTAACATGAACTTATCAGCGCCCTTTGGCGCACTCTTCAGCATGTCAACAGGAACTTATCAGCGCCCTTTGGCGCACTCTTCAGCATGTCAACAGGAACTTATCAGCGTCTTTTCTGAAAAGACTGAAAAATGGCTAAGTCCTTAAAACTTGATTTCCTGAAGATAATTTTGGGCTTCTTTCGAACGTTGTCAAACTTCCTTGGGGCCAAAACAAAATTTTTGGGTATGGTTATCTGCAAATTGCCCTTGACAATTTTGCAGGATAACAGGTTTTCTCCTCCGTTTGCAAAAAAATTATATATTTGAAATGGGTTGTTTGTTTTGATGCTTTATATGCAATTCTACTTTGTTTTGCCTAATGGTTTGACGAGAAGTTGGATTTTTTCTTCGTTGAGCCGTAGTGGGATATCTTCACGCATCCATTTGGGATATTTCTTCAACTTCTCATTTCATGGCAATGGAGTTTTCTCCATTTTTCTTTCTTCGTCCTATGCTTCTCCTTCTATGTTTCCTATAATTTTCCTTTAATACCTACATGCTTTCATGGAGTGGAAGGGGAGTACCTCTGTGGAAAGTCCGGTTCAAGTTTCAGCAATGGAGGAATGGTGGTGAGAAGTTACATAGGAAGATTGAGAAAACCTTTGCATAGGAGTGGAAACAACTAGAAACACTAGAAGCAAGTGAAGCGGCGGTTAAATTTTTAATTTTTGAAATTATGGAAGAAGAAGCTTGGGCACATTTTTCTATGTTTTATGTCCCTAACCTCAAAGACATGAGGGACATCAATATCCACGGTGGTCAATAGGATGACACGTGGCGCGATCTCATGACAGGGAATGGATGTGAGAAAAGCCGCTTTAAAGCATTGGGGCTGAAAGTTGGTCACTTGGGTGACCAAAAGACTCCCATAGGATTTGGGTGAATTTTTCCATGTCCAATGTCCCCGACCTCAAGGATGTGATGGATATTAGTTTCCACGGTGGTCCTAGAGCTGACACGTGTCCTCAATCCAATGGCGGGATTGAAGTTGAAAACACCGCTTTAAAGCACTTTGGGGTTAAAAGTCAGCCACGTGAGTGAAAAAATACTCCCATATGGGTTGGGATAATTTTTCCATTTCTCGATGTCCCTAACCTTAGGGACGTGAGGGACATCGGTTTCCACGGTGGTCCCGGAGCTGGCATGTGACACCTGGGGAGTGAACTGTCAAGTATGGAGGTCACATGAGGGTCCCAGAAGTCACATGGGGGTTGGGAACATTTTTCCAAGGTTTTTATACCTTACCTAAGGGACTTCGGGGACATGAAATCTCACCAGGGCTCTGGTGTTGACACATGTTCTTTCAAAATTGACTAACTCCTAAACTGCCTTTGAGAGGGTAACTTGGAATGATGATAACTTGAGCTCCCGGTGGAATTTCTTGGTGAAATTTTATATGATCGTGACTGGAAATGGAATTATAAATCCAATGGTTGGGGTATAATGTCTTGATTCATCAATATGATCCCTAAAAACTCAGATTTTTGATTTGCAACTCCGCTTATGCTTGATAAAAACTACCTACAAATCCTATGCGCGCCAAGGTGTTGTGAAAATATTATTTCACCGTCATTTAGGTATTGGAATACTCTTTCTGGAGATGTTTATTTTTACTTCTAACTCCATTAAGAGCTACCTCGAATCTTCTTTTAAAGCCCAATAGTGGTTTTAGGCTTGTGTACTACCTAGGCTTGTGAACCTTGTTTTTACTCAGACCGCTCAAATTATTTCAAAACTTTCCCAAACCTTCCAAAATAATTTCCCGATGTTCTAAGGTCTTAAATTCATCTCCATGTTGAATTTGGCCCTTGATTCCACTCTAGGGGTTGATCCAATCTGGATGGCCAATGTAGCCCTTCCCAATATTGCCACAAGATAACATATTTTCTTAACTCCCTAAAATCATCTAGGGGGAATGAATAGACTTTACTAAATCACCTAGGGGATTAATTTGACATAAAATAGGGGGTGACTAGATTGACACATTTCACCAGGGGTGCCTAGGAATAATAAAACATGAAACTTTCGGCACAGGGGTATAGTTGTCGTGCTTGGACACTTCCAATTTCCCTATTGCACATTTGCACAAAAATAGATGGTTCTAGCTTGGGGACATGACATGGATTGAGTGCAGAGAAGAAATGACATGGGAATCCATAATCTCAATTTTAGACCATATAATTCATTGACCAGTTCCTTATCCATTGGACCTTGCATAGTCATGTACAACTTCTAGAAAAAGACTGGAAGAAGGAAACACACACACAAAATGAAAGAAAATAAACACATGACACACAAAGGAAGGGAAAAAACCTAGAAATCACCTATGGTACAAGGTGGGGGACAACCCACTTTCACTGATGATACAATTTTAGGTATTTCCCACTACAAGGTAATTCCAATGGCATTCCATCCAAATATGAGAGTAGAAAAGCATTCTCACCGCAAGCTTCACAAATCTGGAATGGGCCAAGCCATAATGAATCAAAATTTCCATGGCTACCTTTTGGTTCCCTTCTCTTGTCCCATAGTAGGATGAAGTCTCCAACTTTGAATTCTCTCATTTTGGCCTTCTTATCAAAAATTTTCTTTACTTTTAACCGGTGCTCTTTGATACATAGTGTGGGTAGTAGAAGACATTTTTAGTAGGAGAAATGGAAGAAACTTGATATCTATTGCTCTCATGCGAAGGATATCTCTCTCATGAATTCACAAAAACAACTCCAACATCTAAGAAGTAAAATTCAAGAAGCTCAAATGAGGAACTTGTTACATTTTATAGAAGTGGAGGAAACTCTTTATCTTCCCGGTGACTTTTCGAATACCTTAATATGACTTAAGATTGTTCATATTCCACTTTAAATATTTAAGTCACTTTTATAATAGCAGGATGACTTAAAGTTACATTATATTTCTAAAGTCACTTAAGTCATATTAAAAAGTGCAACTCTTAATGCAAAAATATGACATTGAAGAGAGAGATCATTGTATGATACGAGAAGAGAGAGAAAGAGAGAAAGAAGAGGAAAAAGAAGAAGAAGAAGAATTATCCCGAAGGATGAGCTTCTGTGATGGACATGGCTCCGATCTATAGATTCTCTCCACTTTGTGTTCCTGAGAAGGATTTTGTCTTTCCAAGCTCCTGCTTAAAAAAAGCCACTATTGGTTCTACTTTTTCGGCAAGAGGGATGCATATGCATCTCAAGGTTTCAGATCCATCCATCACCACACTCATGATGTCTTTGCACTTCCCACCACGATGAATGCTTCTATGTGATAAGTGTAATAGAGGATCAGATCTCTAAGAAGAAGTCAAGAGTATCCTTAGTGAAGGACAATGGGTTTACCACATCTTTCTTGACATATTCTTCAAAAGGATCAATCAACTCATCAAAACTTGTGTGTTCGCTCATTGCGGTGTACTTCAAGTTTTGAATTTTCTGAAATATACTATCATGTAGCTTGTATGTTTGTTCTTCTTTCTCCTCTAGCTCTGTGAAATCCTGATTGATTGCTTCAAATATGATTTCCAAGGCCCTCACCCATACACATGTCAAGTCTTCTGCAGGAGTTTCAAAAACCTTCTTATCGATCAACTCCTGATGATGAGTGTTGCTCATCTCACTCACTATTGGTCCTAGATGTTCCCAGTAATCTCTTTCTTTCTCCTCACCCTCTTTGAGTGCTCAAGTTCTGTTGGTTTTGCGCACATGTACGCAAAGAGATTGACTACCTCTTGGAGTGGTGACTTCCTGTTTTTAGAGATTGAGTCGATCCATTCATTGTTTTCTCGCCCCTGCATCATGAGCTCATACATTCTTCTGATGGATTCTAGATTAAAGCTATTGGTGGGTGCCACTTTCTCAATAAGAAGTGTTGTAGTGCTTGGTTCCACCAAGTGTTGGACATAAGATGAAAGAGTTTGTACTTGTTCTCTAAGTACCTCAATCTTCTCTTTATATTCTTTCTTCCTTTTCACCATGCAAGTAGAGGATTGTTAATATATGTGTAAATCTCCTTCATGAGTAGTCATTTGTGCCAATTAGATCGTGCTCATCTTTTAGCTTGCTGGTGTCATCTCATCCATTGTATTGATTACCTTTTCTCAAGCTACTTTGATGTAGTAATTACTGTCTCCCACCGTAGAATCGTGAGGTTTGTATGTGTGATATTTCTTGACCTTTTTTCTTTATCCAATGAGACAATCACTGATAGATCAGGGGCTGCTACTTGTTCACAGTGCAAGTATTAGGGATGAACATTTCCCACATCAATTTAAACATCTCGTCGGATTCAGGATCAATGATGGGTGCAACAACCATTCTTTGTTCTGAGGGAGGAGGCAAGTCCTGAATGAGAGGGGCGTTGGTGTCAACAACACGAAAGACCTCTTGTAGTGGTTTGAAGACTGGATCGTGAGTCATACACTCCTCGTTTTCCTATGCATTTGCTACTTTGGATTTTCTATTTGCATTACTTGAGATCATGTATTCCTCTTGTGGCGATGCCAATGAGCCTTCTCTTATCCCGACTTTCTCCAAATAGGGATCAAATAAAAGTTACAATTTGGCAATTAACATTTTGTCAATTTATGAAAGGCACATGTTCTTAAGGAGATAAAACCTATTAAACACCCTTCTACTACGATTAACATGTGCCTTAATTACAATGGATAAAGGTTTTCAAACCGTGATACATACTCCATTTTGAATGAATACACTTGTCAAATTTTAGTACTTTTCTCATATTCCATTTGAAGATGAGCTGGTATTGCAATGTGGGATCATAGAAAATCAAAATTAATGAAAAGCATATCATTTAGGTGCCTACCCAATGGACAAAAAAAAAAATCCATCACATGTCCGTTAAGGGTCATAGGTAAGGGACATCGGAAAGGGTCTATGTTAATTGTAGCTAGAAGGATATGTTGATTGTTCTCAATACTACTTGGATTTTTTTGAGTTGGAAAATGTAGTAATTTGACACTCTTAAAAAAATGTAGTTTGTGTTTATGTACTTTCTTTGGTCATTAATAATTTTATTGTTAGTGGTGTATAAGAAATATTATTTTCTTGTAAATTTACAATAATTTTTATGAGACATCAGTATTCAACTAGTTTAATTTGAGGTAGTCATATATTTTTTCTATTTTGAAGATTTTGTATGCACCGAATTCTTCTATGACTTCCAAGAGATGATTGTTATTCCTAAGTTCATAAGCAAATTGCAAGGTGATTTTCCATCCTTAAAATATCTTAAATGGTTTGAATCTCAATATCTAACTAATTTGAAATCAACTTCCTTAGATTATTTAAGTTGAAAATGTTGTGGTCCATTTAGATATTGAAGCACTATCTTTTATTCAAAAATTGAGTTTTAACAAAATGTTGTGTGATCTAGAAATAATCCCAATGATCAAATAAATTAATGATATGATTGTGGTTACGCAGTCTAACATAAAATTAGTTGTATGTACTTAGTTATATCTACGAACTAAGAAATGGCATTTGATAACTGCTTTTTTAGATTTTCACAACTATATGTCCAATGATGAAAAATTACTTCAAATTTTGTAATCACTTCAACACCTAATAGTGCTAAAGGTAACCTAAATCTATCATTTGAAATGCTTTCATCAATTCTTCTTTGACTTTCATAGTGTATCTTTTATTATTTTTGGTGGGAGTAGATCATTCATATATACAACCATGAATGTATTTGTACTATTTTCACAAAAATGTATATATATTCAAATTCAATTTGATGAAATTTCATGTTTAAATATGTTTTCAATTAAATGTTTGTATTACACTCTAAGTTTTTTTAATCCATACATAAATTTCTCTAACCAACTGACTTTATGCTCTTGTATCTTAACTACAAAACCTTTGTACTTACTATAAAAATTTACATCCATTTTATCCTCCATAATCCAACAATGTTTAACTAATCATTCATTTATTTATTGGTTAAATTTTTTTGTTATATTATATCCCTTCCTCCTAATAAAATCTCTTAAATATTAAATGTCTTAGTTTGTGTTTATCAAGAGGGTTACAAAATTTGTAATTTATATGAAAGAATGACTTGAAATTGATTGGTTTACTTTTAATGCAAGGATCAACTAACTTTCAACTTTCATTTCACTAAAGGGTAATATTCAGTTTCATTATTTTTCTCCATGCATTAAGTTTTCAAGCTTGTTTTAAGAAAACTAGTTTAGGGTCAAAAGACTTTTTAAATTTATATTTGTGGATGTTCTTCCAAGGTAAAGTTTTATATTTGTTTTTGAATTTTTTCATTCATATTATTTATTTTTAACTGGATTTATGTTTTTATTAATGCATATTTTCCAACTTCATCATATGTGACATATTTCAATGTATTTGTGAACCATTTTAACATCTTTTTGCCATGATTATTTTAGAAAAATGGTGCCCTATTTTTGAAATCTAAAACTCCAAAATGACAAATATGTTAAAATAATAATTTTCATAACTATCAAATAAGAACTTGGTGGCAAATATATGCGTAGAATTTGTTTAGAGTACACATATATGTGTAGATAGTGGTATGTAGCGGGCCACATTCTAAATTTTATATTTCTTAGTATAATTGACATTCTAAATACATGCTTGATGCTGGAATTAACATCGGAAGGGAAGAAGAATATTTTCCAAGTGTTACTCTATTTCAAAAGAGTATTCCATACATTTCCATGAAAAATAGTCGAGTAGAAATACACTCTACCAATCGCACTATCGCAGTGATTGTACAGTTTATATTAAATATAACAAAAACAATTCCAAATATATGGTGGGGTGTCAAATGCATGAGGAAATTATTCACTAAATTATTCCATGACTTCCAAGAGATAACTATTATTTCTAAGTACATAAGGAAATCGAACTCAAATTTTCATCCTTAATGTAGACATCTAAAATGTCGACATGATTAATTATTATTAATTTTTCCCAAACATTCTAACATCATCACTATCTATATCTCTATAATAATTGATCACAATATCAATTATTATTAATCCCTTTTATCACATATACCCTTTATCTTAAGCATTCTCATCATTCACCTAATCTCCCATCTCATCTTTAATCATTTAATTCATTATTAATATCTTATTATCCCACCATTAATTCCTATTAACAGCTTTCTAGGAATTTAATAGTCCTACACCTACTCTACACCTACCCTACACCTATCTCTCCTTCCAATCACATCCCTAATCATGTTTTATTATCCTAACATAATCCTAAGCTAATCAAATCCTCCACCTCTAAATCTAGAGGATTCTATTTCTAGAAACCTCTCTAAACTTCTCCTTCCATTGAATTTTAAATTCAATGGAAGCTTTTTCCTCCATGGTTTTTTTAATTCAAAATATAGAATTCTCCATTCTAGAATACTCAAATCCTCTCTTGAACTTCCAACCATTGATCCCGATCCTACTTGGATGGATCTTCACCCTCCATTTTCTTTCCCACAAGCTATAAATTGGGCTCTCCTCATCCATGAGAGCCAACACATAGAATCCATAAAAAATATTTGCCATTTTATTTCATTAATCATCCATAATATTCAATCCATCTCTAATCCAATCTATCAATCCAACGATCCTTCATCAAGTAATCCAAGGTAATCAAGGGGAGGTGTTGCCCAAGTGACTCCACCAAAATCTGAAGCTATCAACACCAATCCAAGAGAAAATCCAACACAACAAAGGAGGAGCATGGTATCTTCTTAGTAAGTGCACGTATTGATTCTCTCCCCGTTTCCATCTATTTCTCAATCTGAAGTATTGTTGGAAGGATTAGAATAGGAAAGCAATTTAGTTTTTTTTCTCACACTCTACACACTAATATTTTCTAACACTACATTTTGGCGCCCACCATGGGGATTACACCACATTTTCCATTACTTCCAATTTTATTTTATCCTTAGAATAGGTTGTCCAGTGTTTCAAGAATTTTCATTGTTTTTAAACCTTCAAATTTCAAATTTTCGAGCTCAAATTACAATCACAAGATGAAACAACACCTACGACCTCTGTCTTGGTGCCTATGCTACACATATTAGCACCTTTTCCTTAGATTAACACTTTTGAGGTCTTTTTGGTATTTTTGCATTATTTTGGTGCCTTTTATACATGAAGTAGCACCTTTGCAAAGTGGTTCCTTTTACTACGTTGCAATGCCTTTGTTTTACCTTTTTTCTTACCTTTCGAGAGCCATAAATTTTGATCATGAACTCAAAACAACTCTGTTTTTTCCGGTAAGGTATAAAAAGATCTATGCAATGAAAGTGTTAATCTAACAGTTTATAGGATAATTTATTCCTAGTTTTCATTTTCCTAAATCTTGTCATTTTAACTACACATTGAAATATATTTTCTTGTTCCTACACTTACAAAAGATTAAAAAATCAATCTAAAACTACTAATCCTTTGTTTTTGTATCATCATCGATCCAAGACATTTGGGTTTATAAGTCAAATTACTAATATTTGTTTTGCAGGCCTCCTCCCGAAGACCTAATCACATAATCTTTATCGTTTAATTTTATTATCTTTCATCTATTTTATTACATCATATTTGTTGTTTGTTTTTATTTTTTTCTTATTTATCCTGAAGGTGAAAACATGTATGCTATCCTCTTCCATCCTAGGACGATCTTCAAAATCAAATTGGCAAGCCTTCCCCATTTATTTAATAGGGGAAACATGACATGGAAGTGACATCCACACACTTTTCATAGCTATAGGGGTATCATGACCGTGGAATTCACTTCCACGGATGTAGGTCTATACACGTCATGTTCTAGTGGAGTATATAAATTCTTGGAGAGATGTCGTTATTAGCTAAGAGTTTTATTCTTTTAAGATCAATGTGGATTGACAAGATTCTATGTCCTAATAAACAGGACTTAGACAACATCCTTGAAACATAGACTTGGACCCCACGTACCATAAGGTAAATCGGGGACTCCCCTAGTGAGATTGTACATCCTAGACTAGAAACCTTGTGGCCGTAATTAAACTATAGTAGACGATGATTCCACACTCCCCAAGATCACTCGATAGCTGACACCACATTGAAACATAGGTGGAGAGATAGTTTATGGCACCATCATTGGTGTGTGGTATTAAAAGTGGACTATACTTTGGTTGTAATCCCACTTCACTAGTTAGGGTATGTGTTGCATGTTTATTGCTTGCTTATAAAAACCATTAACCATCCTATCACCTTAAAATTTAAATCAATCAAACATCAACATAATTAACCATCCTTAATCACACAATCCAAATCTAAATCCCATCACCATCGCAATCCTTAATCAACAAACCTAATCCAATCAACCACACATCCTATCAAACCATGGCCTTTGATCCTCAACCCCATCTTCTCCAAACCAACATCCAAACCCATACATCTTTTCTAAATCCATCAACTAAGCTATCATATCATCTCCCACCCATCAAAGTCAACCATCTCACTTTGATCATGAAATACCACATACTATCCAACATGTTAATAAACAAAACTCACATCCTACCTCAACCAATCCCCTCCTCATCATCCAAATCAGCCATCCCATGTTGATCCTAACATCCTAAAAACCATCCAATAACTCAATCAACAAATATTTGATCTTAAATCATTTACCAACCAATCACCTCCTAAATCATCATCTCCCAATCAACCCCATCCATAATTTTCCCTTTCTAATATCCGTACCTCTCACCCTATTGAATTCATCTTTGAGGAACTTTAATCATCTCAATTCACACCCAAACCTTATCAGCCAGAAACCACTATCTCCACAATCCAATTACATCGACTTTGACAACGTCACTATCTTTGACCTAGATCAAGAGGACCTCCTTTATATCTTTGCTAATCTAGCCACTAATCCTAAGCCCACACACCATCCCAAGTTCAAATATTCAAATACCCTATCAATCATGATGACCTACACCTTCCTCTAATAAAAATCATGTGGATATTTGACTACCATCCAAGATCTCAAATCATAAATCCAATCATCATAAAACCTATAATCGATTCTCATTCACATATCCACAAAAATACCAACAAATTAACCCAAAATTATTATTTCCCACATATCATCTTAGTCCTCCATCCTTTTCACCTTCGTCATCCTAACCCGATCCTATGAAATTTTTCCTAGCTATTCCCATATCCCCTAATCCACCATCAATTTCATCCTCTAAGCCTATTTCATCCCTCCATCACCTAAGCCCAATCCTATCAAAACCATCTCATCGACAATGACTCCTAAGTCACCATTATCTCCTTCTACCCCCAATCCTAAACTATTTAATGTGGATCCTACACCACCCTCATCCTCTTCATCCTCACCTAATCCTATCTTAATCCCTTCATCACCTAAACCTCACGCTATCCTATTCTCATATCCTATTTCAAATTCACCATCCCCATCATCAAACATCTAACATAACTCCTAAGTCACTAAATCCTAAACCTAACAAATACAATCCCAATCCTCTCCCCACCACATCTCCTACACAATCTAATGAGGCTCATATTGTAACAACCTCATTTTATACGTTAGAACAAGTGATTTTTTTTTTTTTGATAATTGCATCCTAGTTCTAAATACATAATTTAGAACTCACAAATCAAATAACCATTCTTATAACGAGAAAACCATATGTTGCTTGTAATGACTCGAGTACCTTCGATCTATTCATTCCATGACTCGGTAATCTACCGATCTATTCATGAGTGATAAGAGTTGGCGTTTTTATTTTAACACCCCACTCTTGCGGTTCTCTTCCCTATTCTGGGAATCAGAATGCTCTATCCAGGAACCTAATCAATAATCATTCATTATTATTCATCGGCATCTCATTCCTTAGACTAGGTGATTTAGGACAACGCAATCAGCAGCTTGCGATACTTTGGCCAAAGATTTGAAACATACTGCTTATGTCTCGTATTCCTTAACGGCATACTCGTCAATCTGGAATACGTCCTTCACCCCATTCTTATGTTATGTAGAATGTCTTATACCGACTTCAGTCAGTCCCTCCTATCCCAACTTATTCACTGGAAACGGATTAGTAAGGTGATAACGTTATATGGATGCCCACGAGGACTAGGGATACGATGACATACTGGTTCAACCCTAGTTAAACCAGTGTGTCAAGATACCCCGAATCTCCTAGGCAGCCTTATAACGTGACCACATTCCTAATCGGTCCCTGAGTAACTCGTTCGAGATCAAGATGTAAATCTTAGCGATCAATGCAAAGGGTGTCGTCATAAGTCACCTGCATTGTTGTAACTTCGAGAAGATCCTAATCTTCTCGGAGGTACAACCCCTGCAGTTGACTTGTGCCGTCAACCTTTAAATCCACCTCGAAAAGATCTACTTATTAATAAGTGTTACGCACACTAAGTTTAAATTACATTAAAGACGTTCCCCTAAGGTTAGCCTTTCCCAATCCCTGGATTCCTCATCTTAGGATGACCTTTCTCAATAAAACCCATTACACAGAGGAGTTATTAAGGCCAAGGTCTCATCAAGGAGTTCATAGAATATACATAATTCTAAAACAACAGAATTGGACAATATCTCATAAACTTCACATGAGATTGCCATCTGAACCCCATTAGGTTTATATCAGTTCTCATAACTGAATTTATATCATACTTATTAGTATCAAGATATAAATGATTAAGAATCCAATTAAATGTTGTCCTGTCATAATCAGGACTAGGGATTAATAATTTAATTCAGCTTGTTTAGCGTTCTGCTTAGGTATATTTTAACCCTATCTTCCAAAAAGACAGTGATCTAAATTTCAATTTAGCCTTCGATAGAACATACAAGAACTGCTAAACACTCATAAGAATTCAATCACATATTCTTGTAAGCTTTCATTGACAATCACAAAAGTCTCCAAATTATACAATGATAACAATGCCCCTCCGGTATATAAACCGAAGAAGGTCAACTATCAAAATAAGAATACAACACATAAGTAGCAAATACTTATTTCTATTCCTTTCAGAACTAATCAAATACATTTTATGCATTCAGCATACTTGATACAATACTCAACGGAAGAAGAACATCTTTCCTCTTATAGTACATTTAAAGAAAATCAAACTGAATTCATCATAAACCAAGTTAAACAATCTGAACATCCTGTCAGATCTGCATGCTTTTACCACTTACGGCGACCATCTGCAAAATTTGTCAACATGGGTCAGTTCGATGAACTGAGCATGATAAGCACTAACTCTTAAAACAATTGCAATCCACCAACTATTTTCATTAAACAACCTGTTTAAATGAGATCAATTCACCAAACAAGTATACATGTTTCAGACTATGCCTTTGTAATACAAAAATGACTACAAATGTGTAACTCTATTATCGTTACAGAATAGTCCTAAATACTTCTCAAATATTTCATCAAAATATTAGGGATCAAGAAGAACGAAAGTATTCTAATCATTTATCCATCTGAATTCCAAAAAAAAAAAGCAAACCTCAGACAGATCATTTCATTCAACAGTAGAAGGAATATCATATTAAATCATGATTCCATCAATATGTTAAAAACAGTTCCAACGGTTAAATAAAAATATCGACATATATTTTCATAACAGAAGAGAAAGAAAACAAGTCATTCATATTTCCCTTGAACAAGTTCATGACTGTACCATCTCCTCAATTGGAAAGCATTCACCTTACATGCATACGAATAAGTCAGACGAGCCACAAGGAGAACCACTGTTTTGATAAAATCAAATATAACAAAACTCCCGTACAGTAGCTAACACGCCAATAGTGATGACTATCAACCAAACAGACTCTGCATGACCTCCCACACAAAGCGACATATAAGAGGATATTAACTGCCATTGCCTGTTGAGGTGCAGCCGACGACTCCTAAGTTCAATCAAGCTCATGAATAGGTATACATGCAACAGAAGATGTAAACATGCCAACAATCCCTTACATCAACCTACAACCCATGCTAGTCCCTACTTAAACACAGTAAGGATTTTTGACCCAAGGTTGAAATCAAAGAACTTCTATTATATCGCAGTCAACAATAGACTCCATGGCATTGAGCAATTGATGTTTCCTAACACTATGCCGAGATAATCACACGCAATTCCCATGACATGCACACCTCATCATCGGGAATAAACAGAAAGGAAACATAACATATCTATTCTTATCTAGACGCATTCGAGTTTATCACTTCAACAGTGAGCAGGACACATGATATCTATCCATACTCAAGGAACTCCAACAGTGACAAAAACAACAGTGTACCAAATCTGGTTTAATTTGAGGCAAAAATACAGGTTACCTTCCAAGGATTCAACTGAATCCAAACAACAGTAACAAGATAAATAATATTAAATGATTCCATCTGTGCCAATCAATGGTAAACATTTAAAAATCAGGCATAACAAAAGCTAACTACTGATTTCACAACAAGGAAACCAACTAAGCCTCATCAATATTTTTCGCACAAGTTTGCACAGAAAGGAAACGTAAAAATACACCCAAAGAGTCTGTACCAAAAATTCCTTGCAACACGAAGGTATTCTTACAAAATAACAGAGGTCGTAATACATGTCACTCCTCCAAGACTCACATAAAAATCAAATTATCAATATTCAAATATATAAAGCTTCCACAGTGGTCCAAAATATACGAATCATTCAATGGACTCTACAGAGTCATTTCAAATACAATAAATACATATATCCATATTGCATACTGTCAACGGGTTGAATCCCATAACCTCAACGCAAGGGAAAAACAACTTCAACAAGGTTACAATGAAATACTGTAACACAACAAGTTATCTATTCACAAATAACTTTAAATTTCAAACGAAACCCAACAAGAATCAATAACCACCACCAATAATAACCATGACAGAGCTTACAAAAAGTTCAATTAAACTGAACAATCAAACAAATGTCCAGCAGTATCCCTTCCGACGAGTATCAACAACAAGCTTCTCTCAGTAGCTTTGAACTCAAAGCAAGGCAAACATGCACGGGTTCTCACAGAGCAGATAAGTACCCTTCAAGCATACGTTTCACAGGACTTACGCCTGAATGTGAAACAAAATAAAATGAGTAACAAATTCGAAATACAACACACACCCATCAAGGGTTAAATTTGAAAATCGAACAGCAAGAAGATACCGTAACAAAATCACCCGTAACTTCCATAAAATCATCTAAACCCATAAATCATTTGAACAGAGTTGTTCTAATGAAATCACTTGAAAGACAGCAAGATTTTTAAAGGTTAGGGCCTAACATGCCTGGATATTTTCTCAAAATTCCGAAGCAGACCACTGAAAGAGCTCGATCCTTCTCTTCCTTTTCCAAGTTAAAGCCACCAACAAAAATTTTCTATTTCCATGACTTATATATTTTCCTTGCCAGAGGAAAGAGCTAGTTACACTCATTCTTGCCATGCAACACCAAGATGACTGGTGTGAATAACCAGTGAATAGACAGAAGGAAAACCGGAGCGCATGCAAAACTAAACAAACCATTAACTTTCCATTTTGCATGCCTTCTCGCGAAATCCGAGCTCGATTACCGAGTTCATTAATGGCATTTACTCCCATTTTCCCGCTCAAACTCCACTGCCACCGACCGCCATAGTTGGCGATAGACAAATGAAATTCAAAGACCATTTCCAACTTTGGCGACCTGCCACGTCGGCTCTAGTTAGCCGTTTTAAAACCTCCACCAAATTACCTATCTCTCAAGCTTATCCACGCATTTAATAACATAGAAACTGCCGCCCATGGTTCGCACCCCTCCATAGGTCCCCTTAATCCTTGCTCATTAGTTAGGTTAGTAACTTAGGTTAGGATTTAGGATAACACCTAGTCTAACCTCTTAGAACATAGATACTAACTTAGAACATTAGCTCTCACCTAGGTCTACGTTAGATTATCACTAATCTAACCCCTAGGTTAAGTTTAGTTTTAGGTTACTAACATTAATAATTCCAGCTTAGGTCTAACATTTCATATGCTCGTAAAAGACCTACAACATGCATTCTCAAACAGGGTTCACTCTGTATCGCCATTAGGCTCTGACAGAATTATATGTAATCGAATTATTACCTGGTCCACGATCAAGACCTTCCGTATATACTTGATATTGGGACCCAATCCATTTCACACGATCAACCCGAGTTATACTGACTAGCTTACTCAATGCATCCAGACCTTGCAACCTGCTCAAGGTCTGTAATTTTAATTCATCACAAACAAACTTAAAGCAATACTTGGATCAATTCCACTGATCCAAGGCTAGGTCTTATAGATGGATAACTCCATAATTCATTCCGAGATCAGATTAAACTCAGGCATGAAATGAAAGAAATAAAAGAGTCCAATCATATTCCGACTCAGTCAAAGATCTGCAATCTGCAAAGAAGATATAGTACATATCAAGCACGACTTCTCAATCAAAGGAACACATCCTTTTTACAAAGAAATCACATATCAACACTTGTATGCTCAGGAGGAAGTAACAACAGTTTAGGGTGTTACACATATGTCACCTCATCTACTTCATCCCTTAAATTGACAAATCTAATATGATTCCTACACCACACCCATCTCTCAAATCTCATTCACCCCAACATCACCCAAATATAATGTGACCCCATATTTTACCCATCCCCTTCATCTAAATATAACCCATACCCTTCATCTACATATACTAATCTTAAACCATCTAATCCTAAGCCAAAACCATCTACCTCAAAACCAAATACTCTAACCAATCCAAAATAAAACAAATCTACTTCATTCCCAGGCCTAATCCATCCCCTTGATATTTTAAGCCACAACAATCTAATCAAATCATAAATCCAAATAAACTAAAACATCTCATAATCAACCCAATCCTGCACTTTTACTTCATACTCCCCAAAACCATTTAACACAAACCACTTCACTCTTTTAGGAGAATCCTTGACCACCATCTTCCATCATCTAAAAACTTCAACATGATCATCCATCCTCCAATCAAGTCACATGATCAAAACCTTCCCAAACCATCTTTGTTTCGGAACACTATTATTGTGACTTCCATCACACTATAGACATTCGACCTTTATCATTGTATGTAATTTAGGTCTTATTCAAAACCTCAATAACCAAGGGCTTCTTATTATTGTACCTCCTTATCCACCACCTTTCTATCCCAATCCTATCTAACCACCATCCACCATCTAAACCCCACTTGACATCCAAACATCTTCCGCCATCCGAATCTCATTGTACATCCAAACGTCCCTCACTAGCCAAAACCAAAACACATCTCACTTCTCATCCTTTGTTAATTCCGACCTCTTAACGGATGAAAAAACTACAACCCCCTAGTCTCATGATGACCATATGGAATCATCTTCCCCATCCACATCATATCCTATAGCCAAAAATATGTTCGCTAATATGAATCATCGAGGAAATTTTTCAGTTATCCATTAATAAGGCATTCACAAATCCATCCCCATTCATCAAAATCCAGGTCATTTAGTCTTAGGGTATAAACCTAACACTAACAACATCCCTCCCACTACTCCATCATAACCCATTTATATCACGCCTCTTGTTGATCCTACCATCCCAACAACTCAACCCAATCACAAACCATTTAATCACTTTATAAATACCAAACACCTAAAAAGGATTGAACATATAATTCATCCCCTCAATGTGCGCAGATGTTATTTTCTTCCCACCATCCTCCTTCCATCCAAAACCAAATACCTTTTTGTATCTAATCCATTCTTATCATCATATCCATTCATATCCTCTTCTAATCCATTCATTTCAACACTTGATCAACTTTCTCACACATGTTGTAAGTCAACACTATTATGTGACTTTGATGTAGTATAACCTTGACATTTGAAAGAAACATAACACGGGAAAAATGAAAGAGAAATGGAGGCACTAGTGATTTTTAACCCCTATTATCATCTCTATCCATAATTGTCCATTTGTATGTGAGCTATAGTTTAAAATGCCAAGAGATACGAATGAGACAATTGGCTATTATAGTGTCTCCCCATAATATTTCAAATGTGAAATAAAGTGGATGGAAGATGTTGCTTTCCCTTACTAATTTTTAGTCAATATTAAATACATGATGGAATGGACATTGGAAGGGATGCCAAATATTTTCAAATTATTACTCCATTTCGTAAGAGTATTCGATACTTTTGAGATAAGATAGTATTCCATACATTTCCACATAGACTTAGACTTAATTCAAACTACGAGTCAACATGTATCATTCATATCCCTCTCCCATTTTCCATGAAAAATAGTCCATTACAAATACACTCTACCAATCATACTACCACAAATTGTATTGCATTTAATAGACAAGAATCTAGATGGGAATAAATGCAATCCATTGTGGAGTAATCATATAGAAAAATTGTCATCCAACCCTCAATTTCATATTAGGGATGGATATGAAAATTAACTCTCTTTCAGTAATGGTACACATGTGAAACCATCGTATTTGTCTCCATTACCATGTAACCATAGTTAGCACTACGATTCAAAAATTGACTATGGTTTTCTCAATAAATGTAAGTCCCGAGTTGTGCTTCCATTTCATAAGTCAAGGAAGGTCTCTAGAGAAAGAAAGTCTTTATTGCTTCACTTCCGAATCCAATGGAATTTCAAAGAAAATTGCATGGTATGCGATTCGAAAGGAGGCATTTGTGCTTATGGAAATCGTTTGATCCACTTCATTGTGCGTGCAAATTGATGCTCCTGTGGTAAGAGATATATTTTCTCATGCCAAAGAAAAAAATGTTCGATTCAAATCATTACATGACATTAATTGACGTAAATATCTATGGGGATAAATGTAATCCATCCACCAGTAATGATACAATGCAATTTTGTTATAACCCTCTATTTAATATTAGGAATAGATATGAAAATTTAACTTTGGTGGAAGGATGCATCCCTGAAACAATCAAAGACTAGTCCCCATTCCCATCTAATGTGCAAGAACAATTCGTGAGACAAATTTTTGAGAATTATAACATGTATTTGGAAATTTGTACATATTATTCATCTGGAAACAAGTTGTCTCTCATTTGTAGTAAATTATTGGTGATGCTGCCATTAACAATGGATCACTGTAATGTGTTGCACCGAGCGCATCCACTATACCACCACTCTTTCAAATTCCAAGTGCAATCATCGGCGGGGTAAAACCCTTGCACACATCTATAGGTTTCAATATTTTTTGTATTGCAACTTCCATAAGCACCACAGAGGCCATAGACCTCACATTGATCTCTGGGTTGGTTCCAGAGCATCATCCATTAATTATTTTCAGTCCACATATAATCCATATGATGGGTAGTTGTAATTTCCAATCATTTAACCAACATATTCAATTGTTGGTGTCATTCTCAAACTAGGGTTGTGTCATAGGTTGTATGCAATGAAGTTGAATGTAACACAATTGTTTTGGTGGTTCCCTTTTAGAGTATTTCAATTGTTATTACTCTCTTATTTCTCTTCTACACTACAAAAAGTAAAAACAACTCTAACCTACTCAAATGAAAGACAAAATTTAGGAAATACATCTAATCTATTGAAACAATGTTGCTGTAATAAAATGCTTTCAAAGGAACTACTTAAATGGATTGAAATTCACACACAAATTGAAATACTCACACAAATGAAAATAAGAGAAAGGAAATATACTAAATAAAGGAAATAGAATACTACATTCAAATAACTATTCAAATCAAAGTACTAAACTTAAGATTATTATGAATAACGATTATGCACAAAATATCAACCCTCCAATCTCCTTAGTTAAGCGGGACCTTTCTCTCCTTCAGGATTGAGGTACTTAAAACCAATGGATACTTAAAACAACATATATATTATATTAATTTAAATAAGTTCAGAACATGCTTCATCATCATACTATATAAATAACTATTAACTGGTACATGGAAATGTACTGAAAACTACTAACTACTAATTATGAAACAGTTTTAAGAAGGTGTCTTATAGACACAATTAGTTACAGATCATGCCACAATGATATGTAATGGATTTAACTAACTAAAAACATCATTAAATATCATTGACACCTGTAATATAGCTAAAAATAGGGTCCTTGTTTGTAGGCTACTATGAGAAAATCCTCTAGAATGACATAGTGGCGAGAGACTCGGTCTTCTTGATTGTTACTTCCTCAAAATTGGAAAAGAATGTGCTTTATCAACCTACACATGTCATCACATTACTCACAAAATTAGTTAGTTGGAATTCCTACAGTCATTAGTTCACATGAGACAATAACAAGATAAATGTGTCAATCTTACTTAGGATACAACTATGTAGAACATCCCCATCCATTAATTAACATAATTAGGAGTAAATTAATAGTCATATGAATGATTTAATAAGTCAATTTATGCACCATCATCTCCCCTCCACTTTACCTTTTGCATGTCCCTATGCAAACTCATCTCTTTCCTACTCTTTGTCCAATATGTTGTGTCATATCATACTCCTCGAATTGGTCTGCATATTGCTTCCTTGTCCCCTTACACCCCTGAGTTTCCAAGATAACATCCACCCATGATTTGAAAATGTCATGTGATTGGGTAGTAGAATTCTGCCAAGTAGTCATGGGACTAGAACAAGGGAGTTCTTACTTGCATGCCAACCAATTCATTACTTGTATTTTTTTCACCCTTTTATACCAACTTCCTGATGATTATAACAAGTGCATCTCTCCTCCTCATACTCCAACTGAGGTTTGTGGAGAGATAAATTCCCTTCTCTTCAATGGTAAGCTCAAAGTGTCCCATCTTTTGTCACAAGCTTTCAAAGCTTCACCAAAATTCTGCTGACAATAAATTTCAAACTCCTGAACACATTTGGTCAATATCTCTCAAGTATTATTTCCAATACCATCCTGATAATACAAAGATCTGAAATCATTTTTCATTGAAAATCATCATTGTGATGGGTAGGCCTAATATAGAAACCAATAGTTTGGGTTGCTTGATTAAAAAGGTTTGTTTTCTCACCCGATACAATTCAATTCTGATCGATCAATGATTAAAATTCCTTTAATTGAAATTTACCCACAAATAAATTGATGAATAATTCAGGGACATTGGTAACCAACATGTTATGAAGATAGAATTCACATAATAGATTTTGTATTTCTTGAGTACTCCCTTGATAAATTTTTTAAAAAAATGCCATCTGGCACCTCATGGGATTCTCCACAACACATCCTTTATAATTTCCATGCATAAAATTGTTCTTGAAGAAACACACTGTAAACAAAAGAATGTTTCCTACAATCTATAAGTTTGCAAGCTAGAGGACAAACATAATCCATAACTGATTCCAATTTCTTTTTAGTATTTGATCTTGACTCAACTTCTTCCTTAAGTTTCTTATTTTCTTGGACCAATTCCTTGTTTTGAAAAGACAATTGGTCACAACGAAAAGAAAAATCATTCCATGATTGTAATCTAATATTCTTTTGCCATTTTAAACTATCAACCTCTATTTTTAAGATTGTTATTTCTCTAATTTTTCCACAATTAAGCTGAAAAAATCATTTTGCATAGACAATTGAGTATCTTCCATACCTTTTAATTTATTCTTCAAAGCAGTAATTTCATCATGATATTATTTTAGGAATTCCTCTTCATTTGATTCCAGGTGACCAACCTCCATTGCAACAATTTCTGGAGCTCCAATCCCGAGTGTCTGGTGCTACAAACATTTCTAGAGCTATAGACACAGTTTTAAGAGCTTCAACAATGTTAGACATATTAGTGTCAGGGCACTGTTCTTCAGGAATGGTTGTTGTAAATTCATCATCCTTCAATGGTTTAATAGGAGTAGACGAAGTACAAGTCTCATCAATCTATTCCAAAATGGGGGTTCATTAAACAATGCAAGGTATAATACCCTCTTGGTCTCAATGACATAGCAGCATGGGCTAGTATGGTATTTTCTCCTTGGAAAATTGTGACACATAACGTTGGTTTTCCTTACTTTCAAATTCTTCCATAGCTTCATTTTAAGGACGATGAGTCAAATCAAACTTAAGATGAACAATGGGAGGCGATTCATTATTGATTTTATTTTGTTTCAAACTCTCCCCTATGTTCATATTTTATATATTCCTCTTAGGCCTACAAAAAGTATGATGGGTGCATATTAATTGAATGAGGCCTAGGTGCTTTAGGGAAGCTTTAACACCTCCATTTTTATATTTTTGACCTACTTTTATGATAGTGACTGCAAGATATTCTTGAATATTGACCTTTAGCTCAGGGTTTTTATGACCCTTCTTCAAATGAGTGAATAATTTTCAATGTGTCACCCCCAAGCACCGATGGTTGGCCATCACAAATAAAATATTTGTTAACCCATGTGGAAATTTCCTTCTAGTGACCCAAAAAACTCTCCCGCTTAATACCTTTTTGAGTACCATAGGAAGTGAGGATTATTTCGGAAGATCTTTCCTTCATCATGAAACAATGGTATTAAATCCTTAAGTGGGGAATTAGTTACAATTTTGAGCCCAAAATATGGGAGGTCGGATATGGTAGCAACAATGTGGTTGTTTATCTCAATTATTTTACCTCTTATCCGAGAGAAGGTGGCCTCAAAATTTATCAATAATTCATCAACTAAATCTTCATCAAAACCCTAAATTTTTGGATAAAGTCTAACTAACCTGAGTCATGGAATACCTAGGAGATAATAGCATTTTGCGCAGGAGAGGCTCTGTAGACTCAGGTTCCAATTTCTTCTTTTGCCCCATAGCTTAGAAAAGTTTGGATGGAATCTAAAAAAATGGAGAAGGTTTATGTGGAGGAAACATAACAATTGCGTGAAACATCGGTAGTGGAAGTTTGAACTATGTTTTGAGATCCAAATAACATTGATTCGATGCAAAACTGGAGGTGAAAAAGTGTGATAGTACTTAATTGGGACATAAAGGTTCAATTACTCATACAATTCCCATCCGATCATCATGAATACCTATGTCACTTTTCCTTCTCATAATAATATGACACATGTCGGTTATTTTCCCACTATTACTCATTATCTCCACTTCACGTCATGAGATTTGATTTGACATCCACAATGAATGCATTGGGAATGGGACTTTCATTTTTCATATTTAAATAAATACAATGGGGAGTTCTAAAGAGTTAATATCCATAGCAAGGGATGAATGCACTTCACCTTTCCATCTCATCTCTCCACTGACCGGTGGCACTCCATGTCTTACATTCGAAGAATAATTGTGATTAATGCACATTTTAATAATTTATAATCCTAACCTTTATTGAAAGCATGAAATAAAACAAGACAAACTATGATCTAGGGGAAGAGGATCGAAACTATGATCTTCTTCCTTTATTTGAATTCAAAACAAACTATTCATTTTGGGAAGAGCTATAGTCTTCCAATGGATCAATTTCTTCGTATAACAAGATGTCTTTAGTGAATGTCTCATTATCCTATGGTTGATACATTCTCGATACATTCTATTCACCGAGGTCCTTCTATCACCATCAATTGGTAGGTCTCATAGATCCATTATCATAACCATTTCAATTTGATAAGGTCCCAACCATCTTGTTCTCAACTTTTTTGAATTGCTGCTACTTTTAGTCAAACAAGTCAAGATTTTCATTGAACTTCCTGATGTTGAGAATCATTCAAGCTTTTATTTTTTGTTTTGTTTTTTTGTTGTACCCCCATCCACATTTCATCAAGTTCATTCAGCTACATTACTCTCTCATTTTGAGATTCATCTAGCTAAATTACCATCTTAAATGTTGTCCTCTAGGTTTGTAGTTCAAATTATACTGGTAGTAATGGATTTTTCCCATATACTATTTCATATGGGGAGAAACTAGTGGTTATCTTTCAGGTGGTGTTGTATTCCCAAACTACCTCAGGAAGCCTCGGCACCCAATTCTTTCTAAATGCATTGACAACTTTAGCTAAAATATTCTCCATCTCTTTGTTTGTGACTTCCACCTACCCATTAGACTGGGGGTGGTATGGTGATGATTTCCTATGCTTGATTTGGTAGATATTAAGGAAGGATTCAATCATATTAGACATGAAATGAGGCCCTTGGTCATATATAATGGCTCTAAGAGCTCCAAACCTTAGCATAATCTGATTGTAAAAAAAAATTTAGCTACAACATCCTCATTGGCAGACACCAATTCTGAACCTCGGCCCATTTTGTAACGTAGTCGCATGCGCACACACCAAGGTACTCTTTTCCATAGGATGGGGGTTCAAAATGTCCAAAAAAATCAATTCCCCACTTTTGAAAGGGCCCTAAGATCAGCTGAGGATTGAGGGGCATTTCAGTAGACAATGTAAGCTTCCCCATACACTGACATGCATCACATTGTCATACATACTTCTTAACATATTTTTGGAGAGAGGGCTAGTATTACCTAGCTCCAAGGACCTTGTGAATTGTCCTCTTCACTGAGTAATGTCCTCCTCCAGGATTATCATGATAAGCCCAAAGTGTAGCATACACCTCATCCTCTCAAACACACTTGCGAAGAACCATGTCAAGACAACATTTAAATAGAATTCCATCACACCATTTATATGAAGCATTGTTTTTTATAATATTTTACGTTATTTATTAGTAAAGTAAGTTGGAAAATTCTCTGTAGTGAGGTAGTTGGAAAGATTAGTAAACCATGGAGGTTGTGCTGATACTTGAAAAGAAGTGCTCATCTCGAAAAGTGATCTTGGGTGCCTCCTCCGTTATCCTGAAACATTCAATCTTAAAAGGAAGTCTGCAACAACATTGGCCATTCCAGGCTTATCAATAATAATCAAGTTAAATTCTTACAAAAGAAGTAATCACTAATAATTCTACCCCCTACTACTATTTTATTCATCAAATATATTTTGGCTGAATGGTCAGTATACACAAATATTTAATATCCAGTAATGTAGTTTTTAAATCTATTTAGAGAGTAAACAACAACTAGAAATTACTTTTCCATAGTGGTGTAGTTCTTCTCTGTGGGGGTCATATTTTTTCTGATAAAATAGATGGCATACATTTTGTCTTCTTTGTCTTTTTTTCCAAGAAGAGCTCCCATTGCTATGTTAGAAACATCAGTGTGAATATGAAAAGGTTGTCCCCAATTACGTCCACTCAAGAACTGGGGCAATGGTTTATTTATCCTTTATAACTTCAAAATCCTATTGACATTGAGGATACCATTCAAAAACACAATATTTTTCTAGCAAAGAGAACATGGGTGTAGAAATCTTACTAAAATATTTTATGAATCGTCTGTAATATCCTACATGTCCAAGGAAACTCTTGATATCATTTGATTTGTATGTGTAGGAAATTTAGTAATGACTTCTATCTTCTTAGGATCAACTTGAATGCCCTTAGAAAAATATGATGAACCAAGACAATTCCCTTATCAACCATTATCAAACATTTTTCATGAGTCAAGGAAATTTAGTGTTTCTCACATCTGGTTAACAATTTTTCAAGATTGCTCAAAGATTCATCAAAAGTAGACCCGTGGATAGTAAAATCATCCAAATAAAATTCAACATAGACATTGGTGAGGTCTGTAAAAATATCCAAAACCACTCTCTGAAAGGTTGCATGTGCATTACAAATTCTAAATGGTAGAACTCTATATGAAAATGTACCCCAAGGATAGGTGAAGTTGGTCTTATCTTGATCAAGGCATGTGTTATAGTGATTTGGTTATATCTAATGAAACCATCCAAGAAAGAGAAGTATTTCTTTCATGGTAGATTTTCCAAAACCTGATCAATAAAGGGAAGGGGAAAGTAATATTTATTGGTGGATTTATAAAGATCCCTATAATCTATATGATTCTCCACTAACCATTTTCTTTGGAACTATAACTAGTTGTAATAGCCACCGACTATCGGATATTGGATAGATGAATCCTACCCTCAATAGTTTTCTATTTCATTATTGAAAATGTCTCTAAGTGTTGGAGAAGGAAAAGGAATCTCTTTTTGTATAGAGGGAGTGACTATTGTGAAGGGAAAAGGGAAGAAGAATTGAGATGGGATGGAAGAATAGGATATGGAGAAGGAAACTCAACATTTGGAGCAACATATAATGGGCTTGAATCTTGACAATGCTCAAATGGTAAAGCTTGGGAAGGAGAGAAAAAAGAATAAAGAGATGGTGATTGACTTACCCATTGAAAATTTTGTCTTGTACTTCACTCATATGTTTCAATACCTCGATCCATTGTATAAGTCGGAAACATTTCATCCAAGAAATCAAATTTTTCGGCAGGCTATAGTGTCTTGGAAAAGGGCCTTCCCATGGACAAGGCACCCTATAACCAATCCTGGATGCCTTCATCTATGTCGTAGCCCAATTTTGAACCATAAACTACCTCCATATTTTGGATCTTTCCAGTGAGGCCAACGTCCTCCATTTGAATATTGTCATCATACGCATACCCATGTTCTTGATAGGTTTCAAATTTGGATTGGTTTTGGCATTGCTCATATGGGTAAGCATAGTGGTTTTGAATTTGATCATAGTGGTGATCTAAAGGAGTGGAGAAGCTCATTTGAGGCTGATTGTACTACTGAAAGTGTGAATTCCATTACAGGAATGAATTCATAGTTGCACAACTTCATAGAATGAAAAGAAAGGAGAGATATGGAAATAAATATGAATGGGAATGGATGGAAAAAGGGTCTAAAATTTAGAAAATGGGCTGTTTGGATCATGAAGAGTCACCAGATGTGCTTTGTATGTGTCTCCATAGGCTGAATCTCACCAAGAACACACCAACTTGATGAAACAAAATGATAGGATGCTTTGAATGTGTCCCACCAGGTGTGCTAGGAAAACTATTGACGATTATCCTTGTGAATGAACCGTCGAGTCGTTGGATACATTAGGTTAGTGGGACGTGCACCCTAATGTAACCTCAAAATTTTAAAAAGGATGGCTCTTCTCTGTGGTATTATATGAGGGTCGAAAAAGTGAAACAAAACATAAAAATTAATGGGGGCGATGCACTTTGAAAAGTTTAAGGAGTTAAATCAAGAACGTAATTGCACTAAATGAAGAAAAGGTGAGCCACTGAAAAGGGTGGAAAAAATACACCATAGGCCAAATAATATCACATGGAACACTACTTCAAACTACTTGAGCACATTTATGCTGATTTGAACTTTGGGGTCGAAGTCCATTTGTGTTGAGTCCATGTGGAGGCTAAGCGCATCTCTAGGGTCTTCCACTTTTCTTGCACCTTTTGAAAGTGCACCGAGATGACACATGGAAACTTCGTGGGTTCTTTTAAATTTTAATGAGACTCGTTGTATTATTAATATGAGGAGCATTTCCTCAGTTGGCCCCTTACTATTGATTCCATGTGGAAACCCCACGGGGTTTTGGGATTTCACTCCTCCCTCTTGGCATTTTAAACTATGCAAGGCCAACACTTAGCATCTTCCGCAAGCTCTTTTACTTTGCTTTGCCGACTCATCCCTAGCCTATTTTTGACTTGCCGATTTGGAAAATTCTTTCCCCTTATTTTCAAAGACTTGATTCTTTTCATGTTAGTCTAAGATCCTATCTATCTTGATTTAATCATAGTAGGAATTTTCTTGTTATCTAATTTCAGCGGGTGGTGGAGGAATTTAGATAATAAGACCTTTTCAAAAATTGGACCAAGTAAACCAAATTTAAGAAGTAAAGACTCATTGCCTTTTGTAAAGTGGGTCTATAAGAATCCTTTGTATTTTTAAATAGAACCATGCTTCTCACTCTCTAAAAGAACCAATGCATAGGAAGGGCCCCTAAGTTGTCCTCAGGATGTTCAACCATATTAAAATCAACATAAAACACCTAATAAGAAAAAGGTAAATTATATCCTAACCAACACCATAATGTTGACCTTTCCAAGCCATCATTAGGAGCATAAAGATTTAGCACACAAATCCATTAAGATCAAAAATAACCCACACAACCCAATTGTTAGGATCATGACCCGTGGCAGAGATCATGGCAGAAAATCTAGGAGAGACAAAAATATAAACACCACATTCCTTCCAAATGAGAAGAATAATAATATGTATATTTCGACGCAATGCACATTTATGAAGTTTGAAGAAGAAAACCAGTAATTTTAAACTCTTGCAAACAAATAATATTTAAATTACCAATTACTTGACAAACATGCTTCACAGAATATTTTCGGGAGGATTTTGTGAGTCCTCTAACATTCCATGAGAGACAATTCATGGAATTTCAAACATAAAAAACTCCCCCTGTCCCTCCTGCAATTCATCCTTCAAGCTTAAAATATGAAATTTATTGGAAAGAAAGATAGGTTGGTTTGAGTTCTAGGTTGATTCATCAAAATGATGTGGTGTTTAGCCCCATTTCGTCCATGCACCTCCAAAACATTATACCTAAGATGACTCTGGGAATGACGTTGGGAGAAGGATTGGTAGCAACCATCCCAGCTTACTATTGTTGCAGAGTGGGTTGGCTCTACATGGGCGGGGATGGCTGAGTGGGTCATGGTGGAACTTGTGGCATGGTTGACAAAGCTAACTATTGATGATAAGAGGGAAGGGGAAATGAAGAAGTGGATTTAACCTCCATGCCCTTCTTTTTCTCATGGTGGTTCATTCCTTAGATGTATCCTCTTGTGTAATAGTATCAGGTTGAGCATTAGCAGGTTTAACACGCTGAGTAAGAAGGTAATATAAAATATGATGGTTGGGGGCTTGACAGCAAAAAAAAGTGTTGGGAAGGTTGAAATAGACAATTTTCTGCGAGATATGCATGGACCTAACCTCAATGTCGATGTGGTATCGTTGATCGGAGGATAAATCAACCTCAACAAAAACCCATTTATGCGGACACACGTAAAAGAAATGATCATGCTCATGACAGATAACACGGCCAAAGGGATGGACAATATCATTCAAAAAAGGCCAAAGTAGTAGGGGCAACCCGCCACTAACTCCACCCATACGGTGATTCAAAGTGAAACTGACGGGATGTATTAAACTCAAGTGTCCATTTAGATAAAAAAGAAAATTATTACCAATATACGAGCAAGTAGAGCACTCAGTAAAATCTAGACTTGTGAAGGATCGCAAAAAGTAAAGAGCTAAAACCCTTTGGTGAGATTCCAAACACCAATGACCTGGATACCAACAGTCTCCCAATGGTTCCTAATCCATTTTTGTAAATACGACTTAGAAGAAATGCGTCCATAGAAATAAGTTATCAAACAATTATTATGATTAAAATGGACAACATGATCTACATACAAAAGATCAATAGTAACATCCGGGGAGTTTCAGATATGTTACCTCATCGTAGACCTTGGGAAAAAATTTTCATGCGTGCTTAGGAGCCATCTTCACCTCCATTTGCAACTATTGTTGCAACGGGAGGGTTAGAGGCCATTATAAAGGTAAGCGCAGCCTAAACGGATGAAATAAATGCCCAATTCACAATGAAAAAATATATATATGCTAATAGTGATAAGATACAGGAGTGAAAAGACTAATGCAAAAATATTGCACGAGCGAAGGCATGCCAAAAATAACCCTAGCAGAGCCAAACCCCCTCTTCCACCATAAGGTCAAAAAACGACATCGAAACTCTCAATATTTTCAGCAATGTTTGTCTTTAATTTTGTGTTTTCTTTTGCATTTTTGAGACAATGGATTAGTGTAGAAAATAATAATAACAATTAGTGAAGCTCATTAGTATATTAAATTAGTGTGACCCATTTGTAATTCAACTTAGATACTAATAATGGAAGCTAATACTGAGAATGTAGTATATAGAAGAAGAATTTGTAATTTATTTTTTAAAATTGCAAGCATTTCTAAGTTAAAAATATGAAAAACATGTAAATGGATGTCAAATTTAAATCTTTCCTTCTTGTATATATTTACATAAGTATCTTGATTCTTCCTCTTATTCACCATTATCGAATCTAACATCTAGTTCAGTTTAATTCTCATTATTGAATCTTATATGTAATTCATTTTAAATTTAGGTTACCTAATTTTTTTTTCATTATCATTTTTTCTAAATGTTATGTTTACACTTATTCTTGATCTTTGTCGATCATTTTTTCAACATTGTTATTGATTATATAATTGAATTCTTAAACTAGAAAAATACTATTAAATTATGTTGACATAAAATATTGTGTATGTGTTATTACAACAATTCCTCTAATATTTTATGCTTGCCACATGGAAGATATGCCTTTCAAAAATTCTATGGTAGTTCCATGTTGGAATCAATTTTCATGGTATTCCCCTTTCTAGAGATTCCATTGATTTACACGCTCATATTTTTAAGAAAGTAAAATTATCATTGTGTAAGACATCTTTTGTAACCACATTTGAACTTAGTTTTCATGGAAAGATTTTAAAACCAAGTTCCTATTAGATAATGATGATAATGAATCATGTGAGGATATTATTGCCCCTATCCTTGATGTGATGCTCTTTAAAATTTTACATGACTTTCGTGGAAGGAATGAAAATGGTATGCTAAAACATCATTTCAATACTATATTTTCAAGAAGGGATATGAAATGGTGTCACCTCAACGTCCCATGGTTGATAGCCTCAATGTCCATTGGTCCATCTACTTTGTTTCCCACTCTTGAAACATGTATGCTTTCAAACAGTTCAAGGAATGCCATTCTTGAGCCTAAGATTGCGCACTTCACATTATTAGGGCCTACCTTTTTGCCATTACCTTATTCATTGAGAGAATACCAAGAAAAAGTTCCTAATTTGTGGGCACTTTGAGACACGTCTTCACTTGTGTTGGTTACATAATACATCTTAAATTTTGTAGATGTAGACCCATGATTTTTTCAAACCTTTTTAGCTCCATCCCTTTGTCTCGAATAATATATGGGGACGTGCCTCTATTTTGTGTAGAATACACATGTTTGGCATATACTTTTATAGTGGAAATTCTTAGTTTGGTGTGATTAATTGTAATGTATTCTTAGTTTAAGGACTCTTTTTAATTCATTTTCCACAACACGTGGTGACAAATTCTAAATTCGTTTTTCCATCCACAAAAACGGAAGACTTCATACTTATTAAAGTTTTTGGTCCATGTTTGAAAGAAAATGGCGACTTCCTCTTCTTATAAATTAATTTTCCACTCTTTGGATTCGCACCGTTCTCCAATCTCGTAGATCTATTTCACTTTAATTTTTGGTAACTTGCTTTTCCTGTTGATTCATTTTCTATTTCTTTTTAAATGAAATAATGTTTATTCTTAAATTTTTGTCTATCATCATTTATTGAATAAAATGGAGAAATACTTTAGTTGTCTTTGTGATGTTTTTCATGCTTTCCACATGAGAGGGATGCCCTTCTCACTTTCAAGAATAACTCTTCAATTGTTTGGCAGGGGTTTAATTGTTGTGGTGGCGTGGAGTTCACTACAGTGAATACACCTCCCATGTCATCCAACTCCGTTTCTCCTGCAATAAAAAGATTGAGATAGGTGGGATACGTTTCTCCGTAGCTCCACTACAATCATTTGATCCAGTTTTGTTCAAATTAAAGCACCTAGAGTATCTGGATTCAAGCTACAACTCTTTCGAGGGTACTCTTCCCAGAGGTATTTTCAAATCGCAAAATTTTATATTTGTAAATTTAAATCGTTTATCAATTTAAAATAAAGTATAATATCATCTGGTGTTTTTGATGTGCAGAAAATTTTGGCCTCCAATATTTGAGACATCTGGATCTCACCTGGAACAATTTTGAAGGTGAAATTCTGAAGGATGTTGGCTCCTTGCACAGCTTGACTTATCTCAACTTGAACAACGTAGGATTCGAGGTAGAATTCCGTGGCAGCTAGGGAATTCAAGTGTAATTTTTAGATCTTTTTGATAAAAAAGGTGAAATAAATACTTCCACTTTGGCGTGGACAAAGAACTTGCAAGAATTACAATATTTGGATCTTTCAAATGTGGTGCTGAATATGAAAGGTGAGTAATTGCATGTATCCATTTCTCATCTCCATAATCTCCACCACCTCTGACCTTTCATACTTGTTGTCTGGTCCCATCCCCAATTCCATCAAAAACCTCACCTCCCTCTCCCTTCTTGATTTAAGTGGGAATGAATTTAGTTCGATAATACCTTCTTGATGGGAAATATGACTAGTTTAGTTTCACTGGATCTCATGGGATCTAATTTAAGGGGCCCATTTCCTCTAGGTTTCTCTCTCCCTGCCTCATTTGGAAAAGCTTAGTTTGTCTTCTTATTTCCAGTTGAGTGGAAATATAAGTGAAATATTATGCGGTGGATGGCCACATCTCACCATATTTTTGTTATCCCGTAAAATTAACAAGGGCAATTTTACCGATAACCATACTGAAATTTTGTTCGATCCTCGTTAGGGATCCTTGCGTCAAACGTTGTAAAACCCCTTCCCGGGAAATCTGGTTTTTCGAACTTAGTCTTTTGAGCCTTTTTTGGCTGGGTGCATGAAATTGCTATGTAACACCAACTTTTGGTGCGCCCCCTTTAAAACCTTTGGCGCATGATTTTCAGTGTCAACACACCTTTTGGTGCGCCAAAGTATGTTGAGCCTTCCCTGCGTGTGCCAAGGCGCATGCGCCTTTGTGTTGGCACAACTTTTGTTGCGCCACTTTTTGGTGCGCCAAAGGGCGCACATAATCTTATTGCAACACAATGTTTTGGTGCGCCAAAGGGCGCACATAACTTCATGTCGACATAGCTTTTGGTGCGCCAAAGGCGCGCTTAATTTCCTGCTGGAAAACATTTTCATGCGCCAAAGGGCGCATGCTTTTCCCTGTCGACAGCAACTCTCATGCGCCCTTTAAAAAGTGGGTGGCACATTTATGACCAGCTCACCTATATATATGTGTTTGCGCACCCAAATGTCATTTTCACTATTCACAGAGCACGTGATTTTCTTTCTCTGAGCCTGTCAGCCCCTGCCTCATCGTTTTCAATGCGTTGTGGACCCGTTCTCAAGATTTTCTCTATTTATCCGGGTAAGTGCTCTCGTCTCTTCCATGTGTTCTGTTTCTGGTTCTTCTTGCTTGCGGGTTGGTTTTTGAGTGCATGTTTTGTGTTGAGCTTTTCTCCCCACCCGTGTTGTCATTCCCTACCTTACTCTTTCCATATCTGCTGGAGGAGGATGTTATCCTAGAAACAATGGTTTGTAACCCTCCTGGTTTTAACCATTTCATTTACCCAAATGACCTGTCAAAAAGGAAAAGAGGAGAAGAAGAAATCTAAACCGTGTAAGGACCCCTTTGAGAGTGATTTAGTTCATTGTGTCTCTCTTGCCTTCGGCGCATCTACCACGCCCGCAACATGAACAAAACCCGTGCAATGGCACACCCATCATACTTGTTGCATCATGAACTCCTGCGCCCTAAAGGCGCACCTCTTTCACATGCTTCTGCAAGCGCTAAACTTGCGCCCCTTTGGTGCACACCATCCTTCATCTTTGCATCACATTTCCATGCACCAATACCCAGCATCCATACAACACAAGCTTTATCTCAAGCGCTAAGTACAAGTCTTTGAAGGCGCAAGCGCATCCCTAATTATAATAACATCATGTTGTGTAAACATTTCGTGCGCCATGCCATGCTCCCTTTGGCACACAAAAAGACCTTGTTACACGAACCATCCATGTGCCAAAGGGCGCACCAAATTCCAATGCAACATGAAAATTCCATGTGCCAAAGGGTGCATCCTGTCACTATGTAACACGCAATTTTCATGCGCCTTTATAAAATGCAATCAGTAAATGCGCATGCGCCATGCGCCTTTGGCGCCAGTTTTATCCTTGCAACACCCTCTTCCTGTGCGCCTTACCTATTTAGCCCTGTAAGCTGCAATTTTCATGCGCCCTGCGCCCTGAGCCTGAAAATAACTAACTCTTTCTTCTGTTAGCACTTCAATGGGAAATCAAATGACTGATACAACCTTTCTACGTTGGGTTTCGCTTCTTCTTCATGCAGATCAGTAGATAAACTTAGAAGAACATATGTCAACATCCAGCAAAAGACCTATCAAACTGAAAGGAAAGGCTAAGCCGATGGAGGAAGAAATGAAATACAAATATCAGAGGGTCAGAATGCCCAAGTCACGGGCGAATGCAGCATGGACATCGAGACTCGGGGTTGGGGCATATCGACATGGAGGAATTCAGGCTAGAACTCGAAAAGTTACAAGAAGTCCATGGATGGACAAATTGATCGCGGTGCCACTGCACTTCACCGAGTAAACCCCGTCAAGGCTGCCGTTAACAATGAATTTATGATAGTGGTTTCCCGAGTCTTACAAAAAGACACAAGATGTGTCAAAAACAGCAAGGGTGAGGTAATCATTAACCTCACTACCCGTCATTTTGAGATCATACTCGGCATCCCACGCCACCGGTACTTTGTGGCCATTAGCCAAGCGGAGTGCATCAAGGCTCACGGGAAGACAATGAAGACCAATGTATGCAGCTAATGAGCGAAGTCTATATGAAAAACAAGAAGGTAGTAACCCGGTGGCCCCCAGATCATCCACCGCGGTGACTTCTCGAAGAGCTCAGGCGATACCATTACCTTCTGAGACGGGTCTTGAGTGCTTTCGACGCCCATTACTTCCATAAATGGATGCTTTGCGCTACTTGGCAACAATGAACAAGAATTTGCACGATCGGTGCTTTTGCTAGGGGAAATTATAAGCGGCACCATCTCTGAGCACTACAACAATTCAAAGACTGGGGAGTATTCCATATGAACTCCTACGTGGTCTACGCTTACGGCGTCGGAGAGAGATTATCCGGCCTAACACGAAGTGAAATTTGGCCTCGGTCAAAATATATGAATATTAGCCGAATCGAGGTGGAGAATAGCATCGCCCAATTCACCAAAATCAACGATGCATTCTTTTATCACATCATCTGCCTATTGAGGCCGAATCTGACTCATGGTCGTACGACCAAAAACATAGTGGCAGCCACGGAGAAATGGGGGCCCTGTTCACCCAATTTCCCACATTCACCTATCTCGAGGGGTCATCAACTTTTTGGGAGAGCCAACCACCTACCAAGGTATCTTTGGGCCTAAACTGATTCTACTAGAGCTATCAAGGCAGCTGGTCACATACCACGAAAAATGCCTTAAAAGAAAGAAGGGTGGAACTCCTTTCCCCCTCACAGTGGGCCGATACACATGCTCTACCCACCACAAGGCGAAGGAAATGTTCACAGAGCTGGAGTTACTTAATTTGAAACATGACTTCCCAGCCAGGCCTACCTTCGACCCAGGAGCTTCTGCCAAGAGCGAAGCTCGATCCAATCCATGTTCCTCGTTGAGGATATTTACATCGACGTCCTCCATGAGGTAGAGCTCGAAGAAAGGATCATTCTCACCTAGCATTGGCGAAATCATCCATGCGGGATAGCCATTGTCCCCAAAGGCTTCCAAACTACGGAAGATGAAAGTAAAAAGTATATAATGATACAGATGGGGACAATTGGCCCTTTTCGGCTATTGACAAAACAAGGCTCCTCGAGACATTGAGGAGAGGGCCAAGGAAACTCTGCGTGGGGACAGAGCACCTTTGGTGCCGCATGAACGGGATGATCTACCTCGGGTAGATTTCACAACCTCCCCATTGGGCAACGCACCTTCACGGTCCAGAAGTAGCTTCAAGGCAAAGGTGTAGAAGGTGAATCCAGCACCATTCGGAAGAAGCCCTGAAAGTCCTCCTTCCACAACGCCAGAACAAGTCATAACTCTGGAGGAAGAAATAACAGAGGATAGTCCCATAGGCCCATCCACTCAGGATGTCAGCATTGCTACCACAACAGAGGTCCCTTCTATCCCTTCTTCTTCTCTTCCTTCCCCTCCTCGAGTGACTCAAACGACCATCCCTTTGGTCGTGTCCTCTGCCCCTTCTTCTACTCTTTCCCCTACTTCTTCGTCTATCTTCTCCTCCCTCACTGATCTGTCTTCCTCCATTTCTTCCCTCATCTCCGGGCTCCCTTCCCTTCTATGTCTTCTCTGTAGTAGCTGCGGTTTCCCTTCCTCCCGTGGACACTTCTTCGGATATTCTCTCAATGCCGCCGCCGCCTGTTTCCACGTTTTCCCCTCTTCTCGAAAGTCTCTGGGGAAGTCTGTTTCCATGATTGATGCGCCTCTGCAAAAAGCTTCAAGAAACGAAAGAAGAGAAAAGGCTACTCAAGAAGGAGCAAAACAAATATCTCGCCTCAAGCCTTACGGAAGATGGGTAGTGCACCACCCATGACTACCGCCGAGAATTCCCGCTTCTTAGCCAGAGAAAATCAATGAATATGCAAAGATCGGTGAGCGGGGTATGGCCGTTTCGCTTGGAGGAGCCGGATCCTCGGGGACAAGGTGAAAAAGTGATCACCGAGTTTGTCAATTTGTATCTCGAATATCAATAAGGCGAACAAGGAGCTCCAAGCATTAGCGGGGCCAATATCAGAAGAGTTGGAACATGCCAGACTATGACACGAGACCTTTCAACAAATGTTCGACTGTTCGGTCGAAGATCTGGTCAAGTTCGGTGTCTTCGGCCATCCAAGGGCCCTCAACAAAACCATGTCCACTCTGGACTATCGGGTGGATCAGCTTGAATTTGTTCTGGAAAAGATCGACAAGGTAAAGGAAGAGGTCCTGGATGCAATGCATCAAATGGAGTGAATTGTTCTCAACATGTCTCCCGGGTTGCTCACTCCTTCCTTTACCATAAGATCAGCTGATGAAACCATCCGGATCTTCGGGGAGATCGCTTCTCGAAGGAACGGGGCGAGAGGTCACATTTGACACTAGAATCTATCAACAACCTACTAGCCTATAGGGACTTCATCAGGTTCCTCATTGAGGTGGAGAAGGACTATTCCAAACTCCCAGAAAAGCTCGTAGACGAGCGGGAGACTTGTGAGGCGATCAGCGAGTGGCACAAGGATCCTTCCCAGGATCAATTTGCGCCAATGATCAACAAGTTTTTTGAATACCACGCTCGAGTTCCATATCTCGTCACCTAGGCGGCATCGTAAAGCGTGCTACCCCCTTTCGGCCGTAGTATGATGACGACGAGTAGCTTCTCCTTCTTCTTCTTCTCCTTCTTCTTCTTCTTCTTCTCTCTCTTTTCCGACTTTCTTGTTGGAATGTCTAAAGTATGTTGACACAAATGATGATATCATCCATGTTGCATCATGGGATGATGTCATCCATCAAGTTGTCAAAAGTCAACATGAATTTTAGATATTTTGTAAATATCTTTGTAAATAGGTGGTTGGCTCCTTTTTGCCTTCTTTCCTTCTCATCTTCTATATATATTGGAATACTTGTTGTATTCGGGGTGGACATTTTTTAGATGAAAATAGAAGTGAGGAGAGAAAGACTTTGAGCTTTCTTGTAACAGAAGAAAATAGTAATACAAATATTAAGACTTTGTGCTCAATAGCTGTGTTATGCATCAGACCTTTCTTATGTTAGATCTGTATGTGTTTAATCTATTAGATTCATATCTACTTTTCTGTCATTTGCTCATCAGTATTGCTTTGTTTATTTATGCAAGTAGGTTTGGCTCTGTTTACTACCAACCCAAAAACATAAATCTTCCGACCTTTCTGCTTTGGAATTCATTTCTTTTCTCCCTTCAGACCTGTTTTTTCTTTCTCCTCTCTTTCATTCCTTTCTTTTCGCGATCACAGAAACAATCTACTTGGGATGAGATCCCAACCCCCGAAGGTAGAATACTATGAGATTTGCACAAGATTCCTGCTGGTAGAATAGCAATAAACTAGTTTCGCTTTGCTGACTCAAAGAGGGGCTATGCCCTGCACATTGTTGGCTCGTCTATCCATAGATCTGTCTAGGCGACAGATTTTTGGACCAACAGTTTTTGGCGACTCTACTGGGGATCGAACGGATCTATCAGATCTATGAAGGTGGTAGGATAGAAAATTAGAAAAAATCAGAAAAATCACTACCTGTTTGCAAACTTGAACTTTTTGTTAAAAATCCAAAATTTTGCAAAAAATGCTCCAAATTCAAAATTTTCTTCTGAGATCCATAGATCGGGCCTAGTTAAAGAGCTTTAGTTCGCTGAGTTTTTATAAAAATCAGTATTTTTCCGTAGATCTGAATTTTTGACTGTTTACCAAAAGTTTGAAACCCTCTGAAAAAGTCAAAACCAGATCTGAAAATCAGCTTGCTAATCTTCTCTGTCGTTTTATCCTCGCTGTTATTTGTCATTAACCGCAATCGGTTTTCTGAAGAGGATAGTTTTTAAATATTTAGAAAAGTACATGCTGCTGGTTTTTGACAGAAAAACCAGAAAATCAGCAAGTACACCCAAAAAGAAATTTTAAATCTGCGCTACAATATCACAGATCGGGAAGGTACGCTGGTGGGTGAACCTTTTACATGCAGCAGGAAAGCTCATGGAGAAACTGATCTGACTTTCGACCTGCTTCAAAGGCACAATTTTAGCGTAACGCCAGCACGTTTTTCAACGCTAAGCTCGGCCAATCGTCATCCAGAGTGTCTCACCTCCATGGAGAAAGAATCTTTCGCAAGGATCATCCGCATCCCTTTGTAGCATTTTGCTTTGCTCGGTGGGACCACCCTTCCAGCCTGTGTTCTCTTTCCAGCCCTTCAAATGGCAAAGTATACCATGGGGAAATGCTATGGGTCCTCTCGCACTACCACATCCAGTTCACGCGCTCCCTCACGGAAACCAAAAGAATTTTCCCAAATTCAATGGGAGCGGAAATCAAAGCACGGATTCCCACATATCTCGCATTCATTATGTCATGCAGTATTTTGGATGTGACTCACGAAGATGTGTCGGTTCACCTTTTTCTGGAAACTCTACAAGGGCGCGCAGCTGAATGGTTTCAGCATTTGCCGGCCGGATCTATCACCAATTGGGCCACCTTGCGGGAGGCTTTTGAAGACAGATACAAGCCTTCAGAGGATGCATTTGCATTATTATCATGGATCACCCACCTGAAGAAGGAGGCCAATGAGACCATGCGTGATTTTATCACCCGGTTCAATGCACTAATCAATCGTGTCCCTGTTGCCATGCTTCCGGCACGGAGAATCAGAATGTTTCTTCGTGAACGCCATGAGCTCAAAAGTTGGTTTCTTACTCCTTCATGAGCGAGTGGCTACCTTAGTTCTCGCTCGAAGCTTCGCTATTTGGATAGAAGATAATTTGATAATATCTGGCGAATTGAAAAAGGAATCATCCAAGTCCAAATCTTCAGACCCTTCGCCTACTACTTCGTCTGATCCAGCATTCCAAAAGATGGCGAATGATTTGCTCGCATTAAAGAAGCAGTTGGCCCAGGCTCCTAGTTCCTCATACCGGGATGTTCCACGAAGGAGTTTCATTCCCAATAATGTTTCACAAAGGCCGCGTCTACCTGCAACTGCTCCACGGTTGGCGCTTGAAGCTCCTCCGGTCAATGCTCTGGCCGAGATTGAAGAAGAAGAGCAGTACTATGAAGAACCTTCATCTCAAGGCGAAGATGATCAAGATGTCGGTGAGCCGACTGGCGACTCTACTATTGGATATATGGAATTTGATGAGGAAGAATCTGATGAAGAGGAGGGTACTCAAGGCTATGCAAGTGGACAATCATATGTTGTTTTTACCCGTTCGCAAGGAAAAGAAGCAGAAGTTGCTGCCCATGTGCAGAAGGAGAAGGCCGTGTCAAATGTGCCTCCAACCATTGCTAAAAGAGGTAATCCTCTTCCTACTCAACTCCCTGTTAAGTCTTTTACAAAGAAATCTTTTCCCCCCATCTCTCCTCCAAATCAGCCCCCATATTGCTACTAAGATCGGTAATCCTATTCCACCATCGCGAAGCGGGACTCATTCCCTCACCAACGCAACCCTTGGCCGCATTTGATATCATAGATCATGCTAAAAATACCAAGATCCAAATTTCTGAAGCTGAGTACCTTCAGTCAAATCCCGAACAGCTTGTAAGATTGACCAAATATATTCAGAGTCAAGTCATTTATATCTAAGCGAGTTTCCCAGAAAGGAATTCTTTCCACTCCTCCTAAATCCCGCATAAATGTTGCTTCAACATCTCGCATCGAGTAAGATAGAGCCTTTTATCTCTCCCTCTAATCAATGGCCATAAGTTGAGTAAGCGCATAATTGATTCTAGAGCTTCGTATAACATCATGCCAAAGAAAAGTCACCCATGCTTTGGGCCTCACCCTTACCAAGCCTTTTGGCCGATGTTATTCCTTGAAACCAAATAGGTACCGTTGATTGGCAAAATTAAAGACGCGCAATTTACATTTGCGGCATTCCCTGATAAGAGGGTAAAGATGACCATCCTTGCCGCTGACATTCCAGTAGCTTATGGAATTCTGCTGGGAAGAAGTTTCTGCAGCGAAGTTGGTGGGGAAATTCATATGGACTGGTCTAAAGCTAGAATTCCTGTCCAAGGTGTAATGTAGACATTAGAGCCAGAATCACAAAAGAAATACTTGGTTACTAGCTCTGAGGACCCCAAGGCCCAAATCCTTTTTGAATCATCAGGGATGGGGAACTATTTCTTGTCTACCGAGACGGATAAAATGGGTGTTCTCATTCAGGAAAAGGATCTTAATGAGATCTGGACCTTGCAGTTTGATGGCAGTTGCGGAACTAGTGGATGTGGCACCGGGGCTGTGCTGATATCTCCCGAAGAAGAGGTGATTCCTCTCTCTTTCAAATTGTAGTTTTTCAACACTAACAATACTGCTGAGTATGAATCTCTGTTACTCGGTATGCAAGCCGCAAAGGAAAGAGGAATTAAAAATCTAAAAGTGCAAGGTGATGCGGAATTGGTTGTAAACCAAGTCAAGAGGATTTATCAAGTAAAAAATGAGAGGCTCAGGCACTACCGTAATGCAGTATGGGACAGCATCGAAGAATTTGATGCTTTTTCAATAGAGGCAATTCCAAGAGCTCAAAATGACATGGCCGATTCATTGGCCGTTTCAGCATCTCGATGCTCCCACACCCAGGTTTGAAAACAGACAAATACACCATTGAGGTGGTTTTCCGCCCAAGTGTGCCAGACAATTCCCAGCATTGGCAAGTGTTTAATGATGACAATCAACTCATTGCCTTTCTGGAAAAATCAGAAAATTTTAAGGAATTGCATTTCGAAGGATCCACTTCTGAGTGTCGTGAATCACTCACCGGCCAAGACGATGAATCAAAAGAGAACGACGGCATATGTCAGCTCAAAGGAAATAAAATTCCGAAGGGCCTGGTTTCTCTCGAACGGCTGTTCGACAGGCATGACCGTTTTGTGAAAAAGAAGAGGTGAGATGATCCTGACTCATCCCCAGAGACCGAACCAGTCAATTTAGGTTCGGAGACACATCCGCAATTTGTGAACATTGGGAAATGTTGCACACCAGAAGAGAAGCGGAAATTTGTCAAGCTGCTAAATAAATACATGGATGTATTGGCATGGTCCTATGCCGATTTAAAGTCCTTCAAGCCAAAGGACGTTCAGCATGATATCCCATTGAAAGAAGATGTCAAAGCCTTTCGCCAGAAGCAGAGGCACTATAATCCTAAGATCTCGGGTACTATCCAGGCCGAAATTCAGAAGATGCTGGATGTAAGAATCATCTTCCCGATCCATCACAGTACTTGGGTAGCAAACATTGTGCCAGTACGCAAGAAGAACGGTGAAATACGCATATGCGTAGATTTTCGAAATTTGAATCAGGCGTCCTTAAAAGACAACTACCCACTTCCAATAATGGATCAAGTTCTGCAAGCAGTGACTGGATCAGAGATGCTGTCCATGCTTGATGGTTTTTCAGGCTACAATCAGATTGAGGTCTCACCTGAAGATCAATTCAAAACAACATTCACTACTCCCTGGGGTACATTCGCCTACAGCAGAATGCCTTTTGCCTAACCAATGCTGGTGCCACTTTTCAGCGGGCCATGGACCTGGCATTCAAAGGTATGATGGGAAAGGTCATTATGGTTTATCTAGATGAATTAATTGTGTTCTCCAAAAAATGAAGTGATCATTGTGATCATTTGGAGCAAGTATTGGCCAGATGTCGAGAGCATGGGATTTCCCTAAACCCAAAAAAGTCTATTTTTGGAGTCACAGAAGGAAAGCTTCTGGGGCATGTCGTTAGCAAGGAAGGAACAAGGATAGATACTGAAAGAGTTAAGGCTATTCAGAGCCTTACTTTGCCTACAAGCAAGACTGGCGTTCATTCTTTCTTTGGAAAGGTGAACTTCCTAAGGCGTTTTGTTCCCGACTTTGCTGAGAAGACTCGTCACATATTGAACATGATGAAGGGGACACCAACTTTCAGATGGAGTGAAGAGGGGAAAAGGTCGTTTGAGGAAATAAAAGCTTCTGTTGCTCATGCACCGTTCCTGGTATGTCCCGATTTCTCCAAAGATTTTATCATGTATAGTTATGCATCTGAGCATACTGTGTCTGCAATATTAATGCAAAAGAATTCGAAGACGTTGAATCCCCGATTGCATTCATGAGTTCTCCTCTCAAGCCTCACGAACTAAAAATGACTCAACTGGAAAAGCATGCCTTTGCCGTTGTCAAAGCAGTTAAGAGTTTCAGGTACTATATTTTAAATTCTCATACAGTAGTACTAGTTCCTGACACAGCAGTGAAGTCAATCCTAACTCAACAGGAGTTAGGGAGCTTGCGAGGAAATTGGATTGCAAAGGTCCAGGAGTACGATCTGGATATAAAACCAACCAAGCTGGTGAGAGGCAAGGGCCTATGTCAGCTTATGGCTGAAAACAAAGTTTTAGAAAGCCCTAAGGAAAAAGAGGACTGTACCAATGAAGCGCAAAGCCCTCTGGAGGAAACCCATTCTCTAGCCTCTGGTCCTATTTGTTGCAACCAGCGATGAGTGGTACTCAGATATTGCTTTCTTTCTCACCTACGGTGAATGTCCAACCCACCTAACTGCAAAGGAGAAGCGCACTACAAAGCTCAGGGCGGCCAAGTATGTCATCTGGGATGACGGTTTATACAAGCGCGAGAATAGATGGTGTCTTCCTGCGATGTGTCGACAAACCCCAGCAGGTGAGACTACTGGAAAGTTTTCACAATTCAGCCTGTGGAGGCCATTTCTCTTCCTCCGTAACTGCACACAAGATCATTCGAGCCAGGTACTATTGGCCGACGCTCTTCCAAGATACAGCTACCTGGGTAGCAAAGTGTGAACCTTGCCAGCAGTTCGTCGGCAAGCCCAAGCTGGCTGCCTTTCCCCTAAGGCCGGTTATTATCAACGAGCCATTCAGGCAATGGGGAATTGATTTTATTGGTGCACTCAACCCCCAATCGAGTGCCGACATAGTTATGTCCTAACAGCAATAGATTACTTCACTAAATGGGTGGAAGCCATGCCTGTCAAACATGCCACTTCTGAGGTTGTTTGCAATTTCATTAAAGAAAATATTATTGTCAGGTTCGGCGTCCCCAACAAGATTGTTGCTGATAATGCTTCTAACTTCTCCTCACGAGAAGTTATTAGTTTTTGCTATGAATATGGAATAACTTTGGCTCATGCCTCAGATTATTACCCTCAAGGAAATGGTCAGGCAGAATCCAGCAATAAGAACTTGGTGACCATCATACGAAAACTGGTGGAAGCAAATCAACGAATGTGGCACAAGTCCTTATACGACGCTTTGTGGGCAGACCGCATTACTCCCAAGAGGTCTCTCGGTATGTCACCTTTTCAAGTGTTATATGGCACTGATGCCGAGCTTCCCATTTCTGTTGAACTCCCTGCTCTGCACTTGGCACGAGCCATTGAAGATGAAACTTTCCAGAATTCTCTAGAAAAGAGGATCATGTATCTGGCAGAACTTGAAGAAAAGAGAGTAAGGGTGGTCGACAGGATCACCGAACATCAGAATCAAGTCAAGAGACTATTCGATAAGAAAGCCAAGCAGAGGGATTTTCAAGTGGGAGATCTCGTTCTTTTATGGGACAAGCGAAGAGAGCCAAAGGGCATGCACGGAAAGTTGGATTCTCTATGGAGAGGGCCTTTCAAGATCAAACAGCTCAACGGAGAGAATAGTTTCTATCTCTCATATCTGGATGGAACTGAGCTCCCGCTTCCCTATAGCGGGCAGCATCTGAAGATCTTCAGGAAGTAGAGCTTGCTCTCTTCTTTGTACAGTTTTCTTTAAGTTGTGTGTTTGCTTTCGTCGTGTGTTTGCTTTTGGTTTTTGTGTGTTTCCTTTGTTCTCCCTCTGGTCCCCCTTGTTTTTGACTCTGTTACCCAATGGATAGGCACAAGTGATCTGGGATTCTCTACCCCCAAGTTTTCTCAGGGATAGTCCCCAGAAAGAGCCAGCTATTATCCCGTAAAATTGACAAGGGCAATTTTACCGATAACCATACCGAAATTTTGTTTCGATCCCTCGTTAGGGATCCCTTGCATTTGAAATGTTGTAAAACCCCTTCCCGGGAAATTTGGTTTTTCAAACTTAGTCTTTTGAGCCTTTTTTTGGCTGGGCGCATGAAATTTCTATGTAACACCAACTTTTGGTGCGCCCCCTTTAAAACCTTTGGCGCATGATTTTCAGTGTCAACACACCTTTTGGTGCGCCAAAGTATGTTGAGCCTTCCTGCATGCGCGGCGCATGCGCCTTTGTGTTGGCACAAATTTTGTTGCGCTTGATTTTGGTGCGCCAAAGGGCACACATAATATTATTGTAACACAATGTTTTGGTGCGCCAAAGGGTGCACATAACTTCATGTCGACATAGCTTTTAGTGCGCCAAAGGCACACTTAATTTCCTATTTGCAAGCGTTTTCATGCGCCAAAGGGCGCACGCTTTTCCAATCGCCGACAAAGAACTCTCATGCGCCCTTTAAAAAGTGGGTGGCACATTTATGACCAGCTCACCTATATATATATGTGCTTGCGTGCCCAATTGTCATTTTCACTATTCACAGAGCACGTGATTTTCTTTCTCTCGAGCACTCGCCATTTGCCTCGTCATTTTCAATGCGTTGTGGACCCATTCTCAAGATTTTCTCTATTTATCCGGGTGAGTGCTCTCGTCTCTTCCATGTGTTCTGTTTCTGGTTCTTCTTGCTTGCGGGTTGGTTTTTGAGTGCATGTTTTTGTTGAGATTTTCTCCCCACCCGTGCTGTCTTTCCCTACCTTCCTCTTTCCATATCTGCTGGAGGAGGACGTTATCCTAGAAACAATGGTTTGTAACCCTCCTGTTTTTAACCATTTCATTTACCCAAATGACCTGTCAAAAAGGAAAAGAGGAGAAGAAGAAATCTAAACTATGTAAGGACCCCTTTGAGAGTGATTTAGTTCACCGTGTCTCTCTTGCCTTCGGCGCATCTACCACCCCCGCAACATGAAAAAAACCCGTGCCAAAGGCGCACCCATCATACTTGTTGCATCATGAACTCCTGCTCCCTCAAGCGCGCCTCTTTCACATGCTTGCAAGCGCTAAACTTGCGCCCCTTTGGCGCACCATCCTTCATGTGCTGCATCACATTTCCATATGCCAATGGTGCACCCAAAGATCCATTCAACACAAGCTTTATCTGCGCTAAGTACAAGTCTTTGAAGGTGCAGGGCATCCCCAATTACAATAACATCATGTTGTGTAAACATTTCGTGCACCATGCCATGCTCCCTTTGGCGCACAAAAAGACCTTGTTACACGAACCATCCATGCGCCAAAGGGTGCACCAAATTCCAATGCAACATGAAAATTCCATGCACCAAAGGGCGCATCCTATCACTATGTAACACGTAATTTTCATGCACCCTTTATAAAATGCAATCTGCAGTATGCATGCGCCATGCGCCTTTGGCGCCAGTTTTATCCTTGCAACACCCTCTTCCTGTGCACCTTACCTATTTAGCCCTGTAAGCTGCAATTTTCATGTGCCCTGCACCCTGAGCCTGAAAATAACTAACTCTTTCTTCTGTTAGCACTTCAATGGGAAATCAAATGACTGATGCAACCTTTCTACGTTGGGTTTCACTTCTTCTTCATGTAGATCAGCAGATAAACTTAGAAGAACATATGTCAACATCCAGCAAAAGACCTATCAAACTGAAAGGAAAGGCTAAGCCGACGGAGGAAGAAATGAAATACAAATATCAGAGGGTCAGAATGCCCGAGTCACAGGCCGAATGTAGCATGGACGTCAGAGACTCAGAATTGGGGCATATCGACATGGAGGAATTCTGGGCCAGAACTCAGAAAGTTACAAGAAGTCCATGGATGGACAAATTGATCGGCAGTGCCCTACACTTCACCGGAGGAATCCCCGTCAGCGTCGTCAACAATGAATTTATGATAGTGGTTGCCCAGTCTTACAACAAAGACACAAGATGTGTCGAAAACAACAAGGGCGAGGTAGTCATTAACCTCACTGCCCGTCATTTTGAGATCATACTCGGCATCCCTCACCACCGGCACTTTGTGGCCGTTAGCCAAGCAGAGTGCATCAAGGCCTGGGAAGATAATGAAGACCAATGCATGCAACTAATGAACGAAGTGTATCTGAAAAACAAGAAGGTAGTAACCCGGTGGCCCCAGATCATCCACCGCAGTGACTTCTCAGAAGAGCTCAGCGATACCATTACCTTCCTGAGCAGGGTCTTCGGGCTTTCTGACGCCCATTACTTCCATAAATGGATGCTGCGCTACTTGGAAACAATGAACAAGAATTTTCCTGATCAGCTTTTCTTGGGGGAAATTATAAGTAGCACCATCTCTCGAGCAGCTACAACAATTCAGCACAACGGGAGTATTCCATATGAACTCCTACGTGGTCTACGCTGCAGCGTCAGAGAGAGATTATCCAGGCCTAACATGAAGTGAAATTTGGCCTCAGGTCAAAATATATGAATATTACCCAGAACTGAGGCTAGAGAATAGCATCACCCAATTTGCCAAAATCAATGATGCATTCTTTTATCACATCATCTGCCTGTTGAGGCCAAATCTGACTCATGGTCGTACGACCAAAAACATAGTGGCAGCCACGGCGAAATGGGGGACCTGTTCACCCAATTTCCCACATTCACCTATCTGAGGGCTGTCAACTTTTTGGGAGAGCCAACCAGGCTACCGAGGTATGCTGGGCCTAAACTGATTCTACTAGAGCTATCAAGGCAGTTGGTCACATACCACGAAAAATGCCTTAAAAGAAAGAAGGGTGGAACTCCTTTCCCCCTCACAGTGGGCCGATACACATGCTCCACCCACCACAAGGCGAAGGAAATGTTTGCAGAGTTGGAGTTACTTAATTTGAAACATGACTTCCCAGCCAGGCCTACCTTCGACCCAAGGAGCTGCCTACCAAGAGCGAAGCTCGATCCAATCCATGTTCCTCAGATTGAGGATATTTACATCGACGTCCTCCATGAGGTAGAGCTCAGAAGAAAGGATCATTCTCACCTAGCATTGGCAGAAATCATCCAATACGGGATAGCCATTGTCCCCAAAGGCTTCCAAACTACGGAAGATGAAACAGAAAAAGTATATAATGATACAGATGGGGACAATTGGCCCTTTCCGGCTATTGACAGAAACAAGGCTCCTCAGACAATTGAGGAGAGGGCCAAGGAAACTCTGCGTAGGACGAGCAGCAGCGGTGCCGCATGAACGGGATGATCTACCTCGGGGTAGATTTCACAACCTCCCCATTGGGCAACGCACCTTCACGGTCCAAGAAGTAGCTTAAAGGCAAAGGTGTAGAAGGTGAATCCAGCACCATTCAGGAAGAAGCCCCTGAAAGTCCTCCTTCCACAGCGCCAGAACAAGTCATAACTCTGGAGGAAGAAATAACAGAGGATAGTCCCATAGGCCCATCCACTCAGGATGTCGGCATTGCTACCACAACAGAGGTCCCTTCTATCCCTTCTTCTTCTCTTCCTTCCCCTCCTCGAGTGACTCAAGCGACCATCCCTTTGGTCGTGTCCTCTGCCCCTTCTTCTACTCTTTCCCCTGCTTCTTCATCTATCTTCTCCTCCCTCACTGATCTGTCTTCCTCCATTTCTTCCCTCATCTCCGGGCTCCCTTCCCTTCCTACGTCTTCTGTAGCTGCAGTTTCCCTTCCTCCCGTGGACACTTCTTCGGATATTATCTCAATGCCGCCGCCGCGTGTTTCCACGTTTTTCCCCTCTTCTACTATAGCTGCCTCCTCCTCTGTCTCTGGTCCTTCTTCCATAGGACCAGCCTGGATCTCTCAGCAGCTGATCCAGCAAAAGAGGAAAGTTCCCATCACTCCGATGGACTTTTCAGTGATCCCAGCCAAAGGGGCGAAGAAGTAGAAGCTCACACATGCTTCTCTAAAAGTCTTTGCGGTGAGAGAATCATGGAAATTGCATACCCCGATCCCCTCAAAGAGAAAAAGGATATGTCTCCGATAGATTTTACTGTGACCCAAGTCACAATGGGGACATCTTCTGAAAGTCTCCAAGGGGAAGCTCTTTCCGCAGTTGATGCCCTCTGCAAAAAGCTTCAAGAAACAAAAGAAGAGAAAAGGCTGCGAAGGAGCAGAACAAATATCTGCCTCAAGCCTTACAGAAGATGGGTAGTGCACCACCCATGAGTACCGCTGAGAATTCTGAGCTTCTTAGCCAGGAGAAAATCAATGAATATGCAAAGATCGGTGAGCAGGGTATGGCCGTTTCTGCTTGGAGGAGCCAGATCCTCAAGGCAAGGTGAAAAAGTGATCACCGAGTTTTTCAATTTGTATCTCGAATATCAATAAGGCGAACAAGGATCTCCAAGCATTAGCGGGGCCAATATCGAAGAGTTGGAACATGCCGACTATGACACGAGACCTTTCAACAAATGTTCGACTGCTCGAAAGATCTGGTCAAGTTCGGTGTCTTCGGCCATCCAGGGCCCTCAACAAAACCATGTCCACTCGGACTATCGGGTGGATCAGCTTGAATTTGTTCTGGAAAAGATCGACAAGGTAAAGGAAGAGGTCCTGGATGCAATGCATCAAATGGAGTGAATTGTTCTCAACATGTCTCCCGGGTTGCTCACTCCTTCCTTTACCATAAGATCAGCTGATGAAACCATCCGGATCTTCAGGGAGATCGCTTCTCAAGGAACGGGGCCAGAGGTCACATTTGACACTGAATCTATCAACAACCTACTAGCCTATAGGGACTTCATCGGGTTCCTCATTGAGGCGGAGAAGGACTATTCCAAACTCCCAGAAAAGCTCGTAGATGAGCGGGAGACTTGTGAGGCGATCAGCGAGTGGCACAAGGATCCTTCCCAGGATCAATTTGCGCCAATGATCAACAAGTTTTTGGAATACCACGCTCAGTTCCATATCTCGTCACCTGAGTAGCATTAGAAGCAGGCTACCCCCTTTCGGCCACAGGATGATGACGACGAGTAGCTGCTCCTTCTTCTTCTCCTTCTTCTTCTTCTTCTTCTTCTTTTCTCTCTTCTCTGACTTTCTTGTTGGAATGTCTAAAGTATGTTGACACAAATGATGACATCATCCATGTTGCATCATGGGATGATGTCATCCATCAAGTTGTCAAAAGTCAACATGACTTTTAGATATTTTGTAAATATCTTTGTAAATAGGTGGTTGGCTCCTTTTTGCCTTCTTTCCTTCTCATCTTCTATATATATTGGAATACTTGTTGTATTCAGGGGTGGACATTTTTTAGATGAAAATAGAAGTGAGGAGAGAAAGACTTTGAGCTTTCTTGTAACATAAGAAAACAGTAATAGAAATATTAAGACTTTGTGCTCAATAGCCATGTTATGCATCGACCTTTCTTATGTTATAGATCTGTATGTGTTTAATCTGCTAGATTCATATCTACTTTTCTGTCATTTGCTCATCGGTATTGCTTTGTTTATTTATGCAAGTAGGTTTGGCTCAGTTTACTACCAACCCAAAAACATAAATCTTCTGACCTTTCTACTTTGGAATTCATTTCTTTTCTCCCTTCAGACTTGTTCTTTCTTTCTCCTCTCTTTCATTCCTTTCTTTTCGCAAATCAAACAATCTACTTGGGATGAGATCCCAACCCCGGAGGCGAGAATACTATGAGATTTGCACAAGATTCCTGCTTTGGTAGAATAACAATAAACCAGCTTTGCTTTCTTGACTCAAAGAGGGCTATGCCTTACACACTATTGGCTCGTCTATCCATAGATCTCATCCGGGCGATAGATTTTCGGACCAACAATTTTCTATTGTAGGTTCCAGTCTAACAAGAAGTATACCACACCGTGTTGGCAACATCTCTACTCTTCAAGAATGGATGTTCGAGCAACTCATTAACCAGAGAGATTCCACTGTCACTTACACGCTTACCATCTTTGTTGTATCTTGACCTTTCTTCTAATCAACTAAAAGGTAGTATTCCCACTTCTATTGGCCAACGTTCATCACTAAGGCATTTGTTTCTTTTTGACAATCAACTAAACAAGAGTAGCATTCCCACTTCTATTGGATATCTTCCTCGCCTTGAAAGGATGTACCTCTCTTCCAACAACTGCATGGCAACTTTTCTCTTGTTATTATTACAACTTGTAAGAACCTTAAAGTCCTTGATCTCTCGTACAATCACTGACTGTCTAAATTGAGCCACAATGGACACCCCCATTTAACTTACAATTCCTGTACTTAACATCTTGTAATATTGAAGGTGTTATCCCTCCATTCCTTTCAACACAATATGGATTGGAATATTTGGATCTCTCTAGGAATAGTCTTTTGGAAACATTCTACCTTGGCTAGGGAGTTGCGGATCTAAGTTACCTTAATCTCTCGTACAATAGCTTGCAAGGTCAACTTCCTTTCACCTTTAGCATCACCTCTTTTTCTATGTTAGACTTGCATACAATTTTTTTGAGTGGTCACCTTCCACTTCAATCCATGTCTTCCTTAAATTTATAACTCTTTGGATCTCACAAAAATGCATTTACAAGAATTATCCCTATACAAATTGGTAGACTTGTACCTAAGATTGTGTTCTTGTCCTTTTCAACAAATAAGCTTGCCGGTGGTATTCCAACCTCCATTGGTCTCCTGCAGAGGCTTGAGGTTTTGGATCTCTCAATGAATAAATTATCTTGTGAAATACCTTAAAGCCTTACTAATTGCTCATCTTTGAAAAGATTAAACTTGACAAATACTTGATTTGACAAGAGAAATTCCTACTCGAGATAGGAATGCTCAACAATCGAAGACACCGCACCCGAATAACAATAAGCTTAAGGGAAGGTTACCATCAAGTCTTGAATCTGCTCCAACTTGGAGATTGTAGATCAGGCAAGTAATTTATTAATGGGAAACATACCCCTTTGGTTAGCACAATTTTCTAAGTTGATGATACTTATTTTTAGATCAAATCAACTTCAAGGGAACATTTCACATCAACTAAGCAATCTTTCCAGTCTCCATGTTTTAGATATTTCACATAATAATTTGATCGGTGCTATCCCACATCAACTGAAACATTAAAAGCTATGATGGATCCAAAATCAAAATGCCAAATGCCAACACTCTCAATATTATTACAAAGAAGAGATCCAAGTGAGAACCAAAGAAAGATACTTGGAATATGTTAGTTCTATTTTTTTACTTATAACTTGCATTGATCTATCTCGAATCAACTATCGGTGAGATTCCTCCTGAATTGGTAGCTTGAGAGGTCTTCACACCTTGAACTTATCAGGAACATTCTTTTAGGGAGATTCCAATTACTTTTGGAAAGCTAGAGGAAATAGAGTCACTAGATCTTTCCAATAATACATTGCATGGAAGGATTCCAAAGGAAATTCTAAATGTTTCCTATCTAAGCCACTTCATTATGTTTGACAACATGCTATGTGGAAGAATTCCAAAAGGGCATCAATTTGCCACATTCAATTCTAGTTATTTCTCTGGGAACCACGATCTTTGTGGATTTCCAATAAATAACAAATCCTATAAATGTGGGAGAGATCAAATTTTGAAACAAATCTGTACTTCCGAAAAAAAAGAGGAGAGAGAAGAAATTCCATGGCATTGGTATATAGAGTGGATGGCAAGTGTTGTAGCTAGATTTTGGAGCATGTTTGGAATCTTGATTGTGAAAAGGCAAAGTGGAGAAGAAGATACATTCAAATTTTAGATAAAATAGCCTTCAGTTTGGTAGATAGACCGAAAGGTGATCGTGGATAATAAAATATCCTTTGGTTTAGTAGATAGCCACTATTTGTGTGGTCATGACGTGGATTATTTATATCCATAAGACATTTGCTGTCGTACCATGTGATAATTCAAAATGCTTTTCCAATTTTGAAACTCATTTTTTTTTGAGTAAGATGGTAGGTTTTTCCCGATGAAAAACATAATTTGTTTGTGAAACAATTTAATGTTTATAGTTTGATTTGAGTTTTAAATCTTTGTGTTAGAGCGTAGAAATTCCTTGAGGCCGAGAATACGTGTACGGCTTGAAAGGAGAGCACCGAATTTTTGAGGAAGATGCCAACTAAGAAAGAACATAAATAGGACATGAAAAAAAGGAGAAAAATCTGGTAGAAAACAATTAATACCCATGAATTGAGACAAATAATACGTGTGAATCTTCTTGGTGAAGGATTGAACTTTTTGGCCTCTAATATTTGAGACATTTGGATCTCAGCTACAACTATTTTGAAGGTGAAATTCTGAAGGAGGTTGGTTCCTTGCACATCTTGACTTACCTCAACTTTAACAAATAGCAGATTCGAGGGTAGAATTCCATGGAATCTTTCTCAACTAAAACTTTTAGATCTTTCTTTTCCAAGAAGGGAAATACATACTTCTAGTTTGGCATGGGCAGAGAACATGCAAGAATTAAAATATTTGGATCTTTCAAATGTGGCGCCGAATATGACAAGTGAGCAATTGCAAGTATCCATTTCTCATCTCCATAATCCCATCCTCTACCTTTCATATTGCCGCTTGTTTGGTCCCATCCCGATTCCATCAAAAACCTCACCTCCCTCTCCCTTCTTGATTTAAGCGAAGCGACTTTAGTTCGATAATACCTTCTTGGATGGTAAATATGACTAGTTTAGTTTCACTTGGATCTCATGGAATCCAATTTAAGGGGCCTATTTCCTATAGGTTTCTCTCTCCTACCTCATTTGGATTAATTTTTCTTATAATTTACGATTGAGTGCAAATATAAGTGAAATATTATGCGGTGGATGGCCACATCTCACTATATTTTCTATTGCATATTCCAGTCTAACAGGAAGTATACCACACTTTGTATTGGCAACATCTCTACTCTTCAAGAATTTGATGTTTGGAGTAACTCATTAACCGGAGAGATTCCACTATCACTTACACAAATATCTTTGAGGTATCTTGACCTTTCTTCCATTCAGCTAAAAGGTAGTATTCCCACTTCTATTGGCCAACTTTAATCAACGAGGTGTACTCGTATCTTTCTCGACAATAAACTAAACAATAGCATTACCATTTCTATTGGATATCTTTCTCACCTTGAAGGGATGAAACTCTCTTCCAACAACCTACATGGCAAATTTTCTCTTTTTATTCTTATAACTCCTTAAACTCTCTCTCGTATAATCACTTCACTATCCAAATTGAGCCACAATGGATACCCCCATTTAACTTACAATTCTTGTACTTAACATCTTGTAATATCAAAGGTGTTATCCCTCAATTCCTTTCAACACAATATGGATTGGAATATCCGGATCTCTCCAGGAATAGTCTTTTCGAAACATTTCACCTTGGCTAGGGGAGTTTCTGGATCTAAATTACCTTAATCTCTCATACAATAGTTTGCAAGGTCAACTTCCTTTCACCTTCAGCATCACCTCTTTTTCTATGTTAGACTTGCATAAAAATTTGTTAAGTGGTCACCTTCCGCTTCCATCCACGTCTTCCTTAAGTTTACAACTACTGGATCTTTCACAAAATGCATTTACAGGTATTATCCCTATTCAAATTTGAAGACTTGTCCCTAAGATTGTGTTCTTGTCCTTTTCGGAAAATAAGCTTGCACAAAGGTGGTATTCTAACCTCCATTGGTCTCTGTAGAGGCTTGAGGCTTTGGATCTCTCAATGAATAAATTATCTTGTGAAATACCTTCAAGCCTTACTAATTTCTCTTCTTTCACAAGATTAAACTTTGTAAATACTAATTTGACAGAGAGATTCCATCTCGAGATAGGAATGCTCAAATCTAAAGACACCTTGCACTGAATAACAATAAGCTTAAGGGAAGGTTACCATCAAGTCTTGAACTGTTCCAGCTTGGATATTGTAGATCTGGGAAGTAATTTATTAATGGGAAACATACCCCTTTGGTTAGCACAATTTTCTAAGTTGATGATACTTGTTTTGAGATCAAATCAACTTCAGGAACAGTCTACATCAGCTAAGCAATCTTTCAAGTCTCCATGTTCTTGATATTTCGACAATAATTTGACCAACGTTATCCCGCATCAGCTAGCAACTTTAAAAGCTATGATGGATCCACAAGTCAAAATGCCAAATGCCAGCTATGATGATACTTTTTACTCTATTAGTTAGAAAGTTATTATTTACAAAGAGGAGATCTATGTGAGAAGCAAAGAAATAAAGAGGGCATATATCGGTTATGTTTTGTTACTTATAACATGCATTGATCTATTTGTGTATCAGCTAACGGGTCATATTCCTCCTCAAATGGGTAGCCTAAGAGGTCTTCACACCTTGAACTTATCAGGGAACAGTCTTTCAAGAGAGATTCCAACTACTTTTGGAATGTTAGAGCAAATAGAGTCGTTGGATCTTTCCAATAATGCATTGTATGGTAGGATTCCAAATGAAATGTGAAATGTTTCCTTTCTAAGTCACTTCATTATGTCTAACAACATGTTTTGCAGAAGAATTCCAGAAGGGCGTCAATTTTCCACATTTGATTCTACCTATTTCTCTGGGAACACTGATCTTTGTGGATTTTCGGTAAATAACAAATCTTGTAAATGTGGGAAGAAATAAAATTCTGAAATGAATCATATTCTAGGAAAATAAGAGGACAAGGGAGATGAAATTCCATGGCATTGGTATGTAGAGTGGATGGCAAGTGTTGCTACTGGGTTTTGGGGTGTGTTTGGAATTTTAATTATAAAAAGGAAATGGAGAAGAAGATACATTGAATTATTAGATGAGATGGCCTTCAATTTGGTAAATAGATTGAGAGGTGGTTGTGGTAATAATATGTGTAAATTTCACAAAGATGTATTGTCCTTATTCCTTGTATATAATCATTTGTAATGGTTTTTCAAGGGTTATCATCAAAATGAGCAATTATATAACACCTATAGATGTTAGATGTAGTCGTGATAGTTAAATTAGTAAAATTCACATCCTTAAAATTTATCTAAGTTTTTAGCCCTCATCCAACTTAACTTTCAATGAACATCTTGATAGGTGGTGTAAGTGTCGTTTTGGTGTTGTTTTCCTAGATAAATTGAGATCTAAGTTATAATAGTTAAAAGATGACATTATGAGTGATATCCATAGATTGACTTCAAGAGAACTTATGAGTGATGTGGAATTAGTTACTAGGTGAGATTCCTCCCAAAATCACCAATCAAGAGGTCTTCACACCTTGAACTTTTCGGTAACAGAGACTTTCGGAGAGATTCCAATTAGTTTTGGAATGTTGGAGCAAATAGAGTCATTTGGATCTTTGCAATAATTCATTGCATGGAAGGATTCTAAATGAAATGCTAAATGTTTCTTATTTGAGTCACTTCATTGTGTCTCATAACATGCTTTATGGAATAATTCTAGAATGGCGTCAATTTGCCACATTCAACTCTAGTTATTTCTCTAAGAACCATTCTCTTTGTGGATTTCCATTAAATAAAAATCCTGTAAATGTGGCGAGAAATTAAATTCTGAAATGAATCCTGTACTTCCGAAAAAAAAGGAGACAAGAGAGAATAAATTCCATGGCATTGGTATGTAGAGTGGATGGCAAGTATTGCTACTATATTTTGGAGAGTGTTTGGAATCTTGATTGTGAAAAGACAATGGAGAAGAAGATACATTCACATATTAGATCAGATGGCCTTCCGATTAGTAGATAAACTAAGAGGTCATGGTGGGTAATAATGTGGGTGAATTTCATGTCCACTTTGGAAAATTTATTGTTCTTTATCCTCATGTATGATCATTTGTAATGATAGTTTTGCAAGAATTATTAATAAAATTAGTAATTATAAAGCACCTATAGATGCTTAGGTGTAGTCGTGGTAGTTAAATTAGTAAAATTGCCATCCTTAAAAGTTATCTAAGTTTTCCGCCCTCATCCAACTTAACTTTCAATGAACATCTTGATAGGTGTTGTTTACTAGACAAATTGAGAGGTAAGTTCTAATAATTTAAAGAAGATATTATTTTTATATGCACATATTGAAAGGTCAATGATAATAGTTGAAAAATTAGTATTTAGTATTTCTTCTTAAGCTTCCTTTTTTTTTGTTTTGGCTATTATTTTTTTTTTGTTTCTTCACTTTGTTTTGGCTATTATTTATTTTAAAGATGTGAATATATTGAATTATTGTATTAATTATGATAAGAAGTATTTTTATAATGGAAATTAAAGGTGTAATGGAGTGGGTTGTTTGATTCTATTCTCGACATTAAAATAATTTTGTTGTTGTTTGAATCTATTTTTTTGCACTGATTTCACCCGGGCATCATCCCGTCCTCATTTCTTATTACAATATCTTAGCAAGAATTGAACCCTAGTGAGTTCTTTGTGAGCCAAACACAACTTTGCCAATGGGTCAATGGTCGCTCAATAAAATATGTACATAATTAATAAGCATTATAATTATTATTTTATTATAAAATATTTTAATATATTTAATTATTAAATAGTACTTTTTCTCAATATTAAATTTGATGTTGAGTTAACCATCACATAACAATTCATTCATAAATTCAACTTCCATTAGATTGTCACTTTTTTTGGGAGAAATCAATCAAAAATAATAATCTCTTTTAGATATATGTATTTAAGATATATATCCTAATATTAAAAATACATACATAATTAAAAAATATTATAATAATTATTTTATTATAAAATATTTTAATATATTTAATTATTAAATGATATTTTTCTCAATATGAATAAATAAACCTCCTAACAAAACAAATAGTTTATGACATTAGTGGGTTTTGATGCAAATTTTTTATTAAATATTAATTTTTGTGGGATTCTTATATTTGTGTGAGTTTGAATCATTATTACAATGAAATTCATGAGTAGTCATTGAACCAATTTCACTTTACCACAAATTTTTAGAAAGGGGAGAAATAGTGACTATAATTATTCACTTGAACTTCTCAAACTCTAACCTCTTTCCTCATTTATTAAAAAAGTGTTAATATATTTAATAAATCACAATTATTAAAATTTAATTATAGACATAGTATTATGCATAATTATTTTATAAATTTACAACCTTTAAATTTTTCTAAAATCTATCATATATTTGTTGATTAAAACATAGATTACAATGCATAATATAAATTTAATAGTTACTCCAAAAATCAAAGTGAGATCATCTTATTCTTATTCCTACAAGGGTCCCTTAAATGAAATCTATTTTATTTAACATGATAATAAAACTAGTTTCCCATTACAATTTATCGTAGCACAATATTTATCGCCACTTTCCAAGAAAAAAATTAATTATTGTCATCTTAATAATTATCTATATGAGCATATGGTTGTCATCTCTAATTTTGTTAACTCATTGTCATGCGCATATTATGTATTTCTTTCAAATAAAACATTATATTGAATGTTTGTTGGTCTATTAGTGGTGAAGTTGTTTGACTCATAAAGATCCCACCGGGTTCATTCTTGTTAAGTGCAAAGGCCCGGATATACCATAATAAAGGATGAGGTTGGGATCATGCCTCGGGTGAATTTTGGCAGAGAGCAGAAACCCCTCGATCCTTGGCATCTAAGCCTAATAATTATGTGTAGGAACGCTAAATGTTTCTTCTCTCTTTTTGGTGTCTAATAACACTTTTTATATAGAGGGTGAATTACAATTTTTTTAAGAGAGATGTTGGATATTTTTGGAACCATAATTATATAATATATATGATACCATAAGTATACATTATTTTGGTAATAAATTGAGATGTACATATAAAATTTCAAAAAAAAGTATCATTAATTTATAAAATTGATCTAGAGATACTAATAGTTGAAAAATAAAATTTCTACATTGGTGATTTGATAAAATTAAATCTTAATTAAAAAAACTAGGTATCAAAGCATGTGTATGTGTGTGTGCGCATTAAATACTAATGGAACATATTGGATCTAGACCGTAGATGCTTTGTCTAGGAAAAAAAGATCTACAAATCTTCTAGAAAATAGTGATCGAAGGGACGAACCACCTTGGGCCTTAGTTTCATGTACTAGGTGCTAGTGTCCTTGAAATGGCTATGGATCTGATCATTTTAGAGTCTAATCACGTCTCCTTAACTTTTATCTTTATCACTTTGACTTTGTTGTAGGGTTTCACCGTCACACTTAAATTGGCGAAACAAACCCAAACTACTTGCACAAGACTCAAGCACACATTAGATCGATTAAAGAATGTATATGCTTGAGTTAGAATGACCTCAGTGGGCACCCCTATGTGATTTTCACTGAGAGTTACACTACATTTCAAACTCATTGTAGTTTTGGCGTTTGTGATAGAATAGTGTCCCTTGAAACTAGGTTTCCCTTGTGTTATTTGCACTAAGATAGTGGGTTATGACTACTTTTCCCCAAGATGAATGTGTGTGATAAAATTTAGAAACTTCCCTTCCTATGTAGTGGGTCTATCCCAAATGTAGACTCTTTCCCTTGAATAGTGCCTTAGTTGTTAGATATGTCCTTAGTAGCTCCCTTAGTCCTTACTTATCTATTGTTTGTTTGTCTCTTATTGTATTAATAAAAATGAATATATATATAATTCCCTTATTTGAATTTCATCATTAAAAATTGAAAGGCTCACCCAAAGTGATAATAGAATTTTTAGAAAACATAATATTCAACGTGGCATTTCAAAACATAAGATAATATAAAAATAGGAATGAAGTGCCTAAAGGGAATAGAAGTGCCTTGGTTCTCTTTTCCCTACTGGGTGTTAGTGTCTAGAAGGTTCTAGGGATAAAATAGGTAATATTGACTTGAGCCACATGTTGTATAATGTTTGAAAGTAAATATGTAGTTCCAAAAGAGTAAAAGGATGAAGGCATAGTAGAATAAAACAATGTAAAACAAAACAAGTGTTGTTAATGTCTAGTTTTCTTGCTTTAGAATCATATATAATACCATAATTTGAGACCTAATGTAATGTAACTATTTTCAAAATTTTTACCCCCATGGAATTTTGAATAACTCATATAAGTTGGGACTTAAATATTTTTTTCTTATAAAATACACAAAACACTATCTTGGTATTTTGTGAAATTCAAGAACTTAGTGTTTCATGAGTTCTCTTAACCCACGAGTGAAGGGAGCAACGTGAAGGAATTAAGAGGATTTTGGCTAAGGAAAATTCATTTAATGGTATATCCTAATGTTCATTGGAGTGCATAAACGTAGTGTCCTATGGGTTCTCCTAACATGTGGAACAAATGATTTTGAACTCGGGACTTAGGTGGATCTTCGATGAAGTAGAGTGCTTCGTAGCCAGGAAAATCAGCGTTGCATGATCTTATGAAATTAAATGTTCCAAAGGTTTTTAATTCCATACATCATAGAATGAAGTCCGCTCTAGTGAATCCATTATGCATAGAAGATAAGTTTAAAGAACCGCGAGGTAATGGAAATGCAAGCTGAAAAGTGACCAAGCCAGAATTTTTGAGACACGACTTTAGTGTCCCACGAGACTCTCAAATAACAATGTTCTAAAAACTTCAAAAGTATGTGACATAAATAAAAGGGTCACCAAGTCATAATTTTACGCAACAAAGGATTAGGCCTCCACAACATGTGGAGGAGGAAGGCAAGATTTTCACTGGTATGTGGGAGCTATTGTCTCACGAATTTCTCAATCTACGGAAACATTCAAACTTAAGAGCCACAAGAAAAGCCACATAGGATTCAAAAATGTCCACAAAGGGCTTGACAGAGGCCGTGGGACATTCAAATTTCATAAAACAAATATGCTTCACGGATGAGGAAGGTAAATTCACTAGAAACCATGAATATCATCCAAGTTCGTGGACTACACACATAAGTCATGCCTATATTTTTTAAGGCTACATCGAATCACTTCACCAACCAAAACTTGATGATAAATGGTGCTCATGCATTCTCCTATAAATTTGATGACATGGAAGAGTGGCCCTGTCAAAAACCTTTGTGCATTGGCAGAATTGATTGGCATTTAGTGGGAGGTTAGCATAAGGACTTGGCACATCTCTTTTTCTTTTCCCTCTTTCCTTCCTATTTTCTATAAGTATGAGCTGATCCATTTGAAAAAGGGATACCTATTTTTTTGTAACAACACCATACCAAAATGATGGTCAACTTCCCATGAGTTCTAGACCTCATATTTAGTCTCTACAATGTATTTTCACCTTCTACTATGAATGTAATGGTTTTTGCATCCTTTAAGCAATAAAATTTTGTGTTCGAACTCTTTTCTACTCCATACTCATGCTTATTGAATTTTTCCTCTCTCTGTTCTTTCTTTGGTATGATGTGCGTGTCGCACTTGTAAGATTTTTCATTTTTCTATGTTATAAATGTATGAGAAGTGTTACTCTATGTGGTTTTAGGTTTATGGAATCTCTTTCTTCACTTTCCTCTTGTATTTTCTTCCCTTTCTTCCCCTCCTAGAGAGTTATCGACCCTTTCTTTTATTTTTATCACCACCCCTTTTAGCTTAGGTTTTCATTATCTACATTGCTCTCTCCTGGTCACTTGAATGTGTTAGTGTAGGTTAGTTTATAGGTAGTATTAACACTAGGTTAGATAGCTTGAAGATAACACCTTCTCCGGATGTTTGTCTCAAGATGCAAGTCCTACACTTGGAGATAGTCCCATGTTGTTCCATAATTTTAAATCTTCCATGTGTTTCACCTTTTTCTTAGATTATTTCTTTAAATCGTTGACGAAACAGATAGGGTAACTAAGTATGAGGAATACCTATTCAAGTATCGGTTGATGAGTTGTTGTGCATGTATGAATTCTAAATCCACAACATACTCATGTGACAGCTTCCTTTTGCTTCAGGAGGAACTACTGCGCAATGAAAACAAGACCACCGAAAGCATTAAACAATATGGGCGGAATTGCCTAGCATGAGCTAGATCCGAAGTATGGTACTTCCTAGATGGTTGTCACCCATTGTTTTAAACAAATTAATGCTGAAAACAAAGTAAATTGTATTGTTACTTTAAAATGATTTAGGTATCTCACTTAAAATACAATAAGAAAATAGATCTAATCTAACAAGCTAAGCTAGAATAGGATCCATAGGTCAAATGGTTGGCTCTGGGGTTTTGCAGTCGATGAAGGTATTGAGTAGGTCATAGGTGAGTGAGGGTGTGGTAAAACAGAGTGAGTAGGTCATTGTTTAAGGTTGTGTAGACAGACATCGAGACCGACATTGGTCGGTGGTGATCAACCGCGGTTAGATATAACCGACGCGTTGTTTCTCGGGTTCTGTAGGTCCGATGAAGGTATTGAGTAGGTCATAGGTGAGTGAGGGTGTGGTAAAACAAAGTGAGTAGGTCATTGTTTAAGGTTGTGTAGATAGACATAGAGACCAACATTGGTCACAGATCAATGCGGTTAGATATAACCGGCGCCGCTTATTGTGAGATCTCGGGGATGTCACGGAGCGGGAGTTGTGGGTCCCCTTTGTGATTGCACAAAGGATTTTTTCTAGTTGGGAGGAGGTATAAGGTGACAAGAGTGGGTTTTACAAGGTTTTGATGGGTCTATATAGGTACGTAATGTTGGAGATGGTCATTAAGGAGTAAGATGGACAATCGGTGCTAAAACAATGATGAAATGAAACAACCAGAAAATATGATATTGTACTTGGATTTAATTTCTTAAAGGCTTGTGTGTGATGGATGGAGGTGATGATGGTGGGTTTGGAGGCTATAAGTGGTCACCAACTGAAGAAAAGCCTCTGCATGGGCTACATGCACACTTCTCTTTCGCTTAGATAGATCCGAAGGTGGCTGGGATGGTCTGTGCAGGAGAAGATGCTCAATCTCCTTCCTTGGATGTGAGTTATTGCTGGAATAGGCTCTCTGAAGATGCGTTATCTTTTTGAGCTCTCATTCTTGTTCATCAACCTTTTCCCAATGTTTTCCAACCTTGAGAATAAGGTAGTTCAAGAGTTAAAAAGGGGTAACCGATGGTGGTCCGGCTTAACCGGCGCGGTTAGGGGAAACCAACGTCGGTCAAGGTGGGATTTTCTAGGTTTACCAAACTTAGGGGAGATCCTCCTAATTTCCTTGGATCTCATGTCATTATCCCATGGATTAAACTAGGAGCTTCTGTGAGCATGCGGGAATGTGGTTAGAGGGAGTGTAGGCATTGATTTTTAGGGTTTGGGTAAGTCTTAGTTAGTTATGGTAACTTGCTAAGAATAGGTCTTAAGGTGAGTTAGCTTGATGAGGTGTCTGGGTGAAGTGTTTGTGTGGATATTATTTAAATTAGAATATTTAAATAATAAATATGGTGAGGATAATGAATTAATTTAATTAAATTAATACTAGTGAGGTGAAGGGGGCCATGGCTAGGTGAATGTGATGAAGGGTGCTTATATGTCAAAGGATGAAGGGGAGTGTGACCTAATTTTTGTGTCTACATTTTGACCCTTTTTTTTTGCGTAGCTTGCATTGGTAAGCGATGCTAATAAAAATAAGGTGTGGTTAGCCCATGCGAGGTGAAGGTGATCCCCCTCAAACCAGAATTGACGTAAGTAGCCGGGCTGAAGCGGTGAGTGGGTTGATAAAAGGTAAATGTGAAGGAAAGGTAAACGAGTGTGGGGAAGAGGATGAAAGGTCTACTCAGAAATTTAGGTAATGGGTCGGGTCAAAGGTAGCAGCAGTCAAACACACACACACACGTATAAACTGCAAAACACTACCGGGTTGAAGAGCTGGAAAACTCTACATCGTCTAAGGTTGATAGGTTTATCCAAACAAGGGTAAAGTGAATATGGTATCCAAGGTATAGGATAAGGTCAGGAAACATAATGTAGGTTATGTGCAGGAATGTTTAGGTATGTTCATATACACTAAAGGTAGGGTCAGATAAACAATCACAAAAATAGGCTAGGTAAGGTCATTAGGTCAATCAACATAGGTAACAATGCCGCAAGGTATAGCAAACACACAAGCTCAAAGGTCACTAGTGTGCGAGAGGCCATCTCCAGGTGAGGGGCCATCAGCAGGAGGTGAGGTAGGTGCCAAACCCCGGACACGTGCAACGAGGGGGATGAGAGAGACACATTGATTTGTTGTGGGTGACTCCGCATGCCGAGTCATTTTTGGATGTATAATATATGAGACCGGTCTGCATGTCGAAGAGATATTGTATGTATTTTTTGTTCACGATACCACCTACAAGTTGAAGACATTTTTGTATTGGATAGCGGCCTACAAGCCGATGATGATTATTTTGGAGATACACATTTATGTGATATGGGTGTACATTTTATTGATACACACATGTATATATGAGGAGATAGATGATATTCAGGTGATGTTGTTGTGATGTGTATGAGTTTTACTTTATTACTATATGGTAGAGTCAGGTCATAGGCATGGATCAAGTCGAGTTATTTTTAGGCATGGATTGAGTCAGGTTGGTTTAGGCATGGATTGAGTCAGGTTAGTTTAGGCATGGATCGAGTCAAGTCAGTTTAGGCATGGATTGAGTCAGGTTGGTTTAGGCATGGATGTTTATTTCGGTATTTTAGTCACAAATGGCAATGTAAATGCATGAGATAGTGTAAAATGTGAAAAATGTTGAGAATGTGAGATAATATAGGTGGTAAAAGGTATGTGGGATATGGTTCAAATGTCGAGGTTTTTGAGATGAACAGGAAAGTAGGTAAGGGTGAGGAAAATGGTTAGGGTAAAGAGTGGTCGACTGACCTTCCAGGGGCCCATGCCCTAAAGTACTTGCGCCTACATAGTCTTGACGAAAAGGGACCTCAGACCAATGTAGTTCTCCCATAATCTGGGGAAGAATATGATAAGATCGAAGAATAGGTAGGGCAGTTGATAGTTAGGTTGGGTTCGAGGTCCTAAGTATGATGAGTTCAAGATCGATTAAGTGAGGTGGAATATAGGTAGATAAGTATGGGTTATTTTAGGTCATAGGTATAATTAGGTAGAGGGCATTAACGTTGGGATTTGAGAATTGGTAGATAGGTAGAGGTGATATGAGGTTGATGAAGGTGGGGTAAGAGGGGGCAAGAAAGCCACCCAATTGGCAAGGATCAAAACATATGAAACACATCTTTAGAGAGGCCAATGAACATAAGACCCGAAAGACATTACACGATTGATTATTCTAAGAGTGACGAATAGGCACAAAATCACCAAATGTCATAGGTGCAACGGGTCCCTTGAGGCAGTATGAGGTGAAAAGACAACGGGTAATGAGGTGTAGCTTATTGGGTCATAAAATGGGAAGTAGAATGCCTTGGGCAATAGAGCCAAGATCACAATAGGCAAGTCCATGACGAAAAGCTTATTTTATTATTATATTATTATTTTATTTTTTTAAGATAGACTGATTGATGCGGGAAGTCTATATGGGATGAATACATGGATCCTTGAGGTCTTTGTGAAGCTGATCGATGCGGGAAGATTCTGAATTTTGATTTTTAAGAACATAGTCTTCTCTTTGGAAAAACTATGTAGAGAGTTGTGAGCTCTATGTAGCTATCCTTCGAGGGAATGGTCTACTTATAGAAAAAATTGAAGGCGGAAGATGTTCTTTTGAGGGATTCATATTTTATATATGAAGTTTGACTCAAGGAGTGGATCCCTTATTTTTGAAAATGCCCTTCTGAGGGATTCATCTTGTTTGTGTTGTTCTTTGGCTTTTAAGTCATTGATGAGACTATAACAAAGAATTTGGTTCTTGTTGAGAATTAGAAGGTGAATGACCATGGGATCTCATCTAAAAAGAAGATGAAAAGTATCCATGAGAATCATGCCATGTGCAGAGCTCTGGTGCACATATTTAAGAATAGGAAAAAGAGTGACGGGTAATCACAAGACCCTTATTTAGTCGTTGGAGATGAGGTATGGAAAAAGGTAAATGGCACTCAAGGGACGAGCATGAACTAGATAAATAGTGATGTAGGACTAGAGGTCAACAATAGAACGGTCAAATATGTAATGCATTAAGGGGCTTAGGTTCAGGTTTACCCTCAAGCGAGGACAACCGATAGGCACCTGATCCATAGGTATGAGTTACAATGTATGGTCCAATCCAATTAGAAGCAAATTTCCCGTTTTCTTTTCTCTTGCTTTTGTTACGTGTTGATTTTCTTTCAAAACAAGGTCACCAACTTGGAAGGTATGTTCATGAACACGTTTGTCATAGGCACGCTTGATGCATTTTTGATAGACTTGGAGGTGATCCAGAGCGTTAAGATGACATTCATCTAATAACTCCAGTTGTGCTAAGTGATCCTGACGAAATTCATCATCAGTAAGCATGTCCTGGAGAGAAATGTGGAGTGAGGGGATCTAGACTTCGAGGGGTAGAACAGCTTCTGTACCGTAGACCAGAGAAAAGGGTGTAGCCGCAGTGGAAGTGTGAATACTAGTACGGTATGCCCATAGAGCAAAAGGAATGTGCATATGCCAATCCTTCCCAGTATCGTCAACCACTTTCATGAGAATTTTATTGAGGGTTTTGTTAGTGGATTCAGCTTGGCCATTGGTTTGTGGGTAATAAGGTGAGGAGAAACTAAGCTGAATGCCAAAGGCGTCGCAAAGTTTTTATAGTGTTTTGTTTTTGAATTGTTTTCCATTGTTAGTGATGAGGCGATGAGGGACACCAAAGTGAAAAATGATGTGATGGTTAATGAACTCACATATTTTCTCAACTTTCATGGAGATGAGCAGTATGGCTTCTACCCATTTTGTGTAGTATTCAAGAGTTGTGCTTATGATCCATTGATGGTGTTGGGAAGAATGAGGATTGATTTCTCTGACAAGATCTAAACCCCATTGAGAGAAAGGCCAAAGGTCATGAGCGACCTATAAGGCATGACTGGGTGTATGATGAAGGTTGGAATGTTGTTGAAATTTCGTGTAGTGTTTGACATAGTCACAACAATTATGGTTAAGGGTCAGCCAGTAATAGCCTAGACGAAGAATACACTTAACAATAGCAAGGCCACTCAAGTGACCTCCACATATGCCATCTTGAACTTATTTAATGGTGTAGGGGATTTCGAGTGGTGAGACATTGTAAGAGAATACTCACAAAGCCTCGTTTATAGAGAAGATCACCCATGATGACATAATGAGAGACCTTTTTGAGAAAGGCACACTATCCATTACATGTAAGATCGAAGGCAATATAGAAAAGGAAAGGCAATCCACAAGCTGCTTATACCAAAGATCGTGTGTGTTTAGTGAGGTAGTTTGGATGAGGTTAACATAACAAGATTTATAAGAAGGTATTGGTATGCATTTTATGGTAACAAAGATGTCAAATCGTCAGGTGAAGCGTGTATTTGAGAAGAGAGGTAGGCCATGGTATCCTTGAATTTATTGGTGGATCACGAGAATGGTTTGAATTTTATAGTGGTCAAAGGTAGTCAACATGATGCCAACGTAGTGATTATATTATTGAAGTATTTCATTATGACATTTATAAACACCATTGACTTGGTTTACTACCAGTTTAGAATCACCAAAGATATTAATGGACTTAATGTCTAAGGCATAGACGTTCATGAGACCCAATACGAGTGCTTCGTATTTGGAAAAATGTTTGGTGCATTCAAACTCAAGTTTAAATGATAAATGCATGGGTTCACCATCAAGAGGAATGAGGATAATGCCTACACCACCCCCATGCCGACATTTGGAACCATCGCGAGAATAAGGCCATTTGGTAAGGTTCTTCATCCAAAGAGAGGTTAGCAATGGATTCGTCAGGGAAATCAAAGTTTGAGGTTTGGTCCTTGGCAATAGGTGCGTCAGCCAATTGGTCGGTGATAGCTTGGCCCTTAATGGAATTTTGGTGGATGAATTCAAGGTCAAGATCAGCTAAAAGCATAAGCCATCGTGCGGTGCACTGATTTTGATAAGGTTTAGCATACATGATGTGTAAAGGGTCGGTGTTGGTCACAACATAGGTTTTGTGGTTGAGTAGGTAATGGCGGAGTTTGGTGGCAATGAAAAATAAGGCTAAGCATAGTTTTTCAGGGTGAGTGTATCAGGTTTCGTAGTCCATAAGGGTACAACTTATATAATAAATTGCTTGCTCCCTATGTTGTTCATCACGATGAGTGAGCATGGCTCCCAAAGAGTGATCGGTAGCTGATATGTATAGGTAAAAAGGTTGGTTGTCTTTAGGTGGGATAAGTATGGGTGGTTGGAGAAGGTATTGTTTTAAGGCCTCAAAAGATTTGTGGTAGTTGTCATCCCATTTGAAAGAGACATCCTTCCTAAGTAGATGATGAAATGGTTGACAACGGTCAGAGATTTGGGAAATAAATCAGCGAATGGACTGTAATTTACCTTGTAGGCTACGAAGTTGTTTGAGGTTTGTGGGTGGAGGCATTTCCAGAATGGCCTTGACTTTTGCTGGGTCAACTTCTATACCACGTAAGGAAATGATAAATCCTAGGATCTTTCCTGAGATAACCATGAAGACACACTCTTCTTAGGCTAAAGGTAGACACAATATTTAATGATGCAGTTAAAGATGGTTTCAAGGACAGTGAGGTTCTCGATGCAGCGTTTAGATGTAGCCAAGAGATCATCCACATAATCTTCCAATATGCGATGCATGATATCATGGAAGATGTGAGTCATAGCATGTTGATATGTAGCAATAGCATTTTTAAGGCCAAAAGGCATGACTCGATAGTAGAAGGTCCCCGAAGGGATAATGAATGCGGTCTTGCGCTCATCCTCCGGGGCAAGCAAAATTTGGTTATAAGATGAGAAACCATCCATGAGCAAGAGCATATCGTGACCCATGGTAAGGTCTACCAATTGATCAATACCAGGTAGGGGAAAGTCATCTTTCGTAGGTGAGGTTGAGGTCACAAAAGTCCGAGTAAATGTCGAGTGCCCCCTGTTGCTTTAGTGATAGGAAAATGTTTGAATTCCAATGAGGATAATCAATGGGTAAGATGAAGGAAATGGAAAGAAGGCATTGAATTTCTTCTTTGACGAGAAGGGTAATGTGAGGGTGCATTTTCCTCAGCTTTTGTTTGATGGGTTTGGCATCGGGAACGATTACGATATTGTGGACCACCGTGGTGGGTCAATACCGAGCATGTCTGTGTAAGACTAAGCGAAAGCGTGGTTATGTTCTTGGAGAAAAGAAGTGAGGGCTTCTTGTTTAGCCGCATCTAAATATTGTCTGATCTTTAGGATGTGCGGGTCGTCCTGAGTATGAATGTTGATCTCGATAGTCGATTCATTCAACATGGTTTGTGTCTCAAAGGGTAATGACCGATGAATATATGAGTCTTCTATACCAAGTTAGGTGAGTATGGATTCATCATCCCGACATTGAAAAACATTAATGGAAGAGTGGAAGGGACCTCACCTTCGGCGTTGATAAGTCAAAGGCCCCAAGGAAATGGTTTTTATAAAAAAGAGTTCGAGGTATAGATTCAGATCCATCAACTCCATCAAAGTGAGGGTGGTGATGAAGGTGGAGAAGGGTTGGGGTCCTCAATGTATTCAATGCGGGCCTGTTTGGTAGGGGGTTTGGGGAAGCCAATACCACTATGGTCGTTATGTTTGTGGGTGGTACATGGAATAAAGGTATGGTGACCTGTTCGTAAAAGCTGAAACAAAAACCCTTCTAAGCATAGTGGTGTAGGAAGGTGTGGGCGAAACAGGATTTGTAAGTGATTGGAAGTCAGTGGAAAATGGGCGGGGTTATGAAGGTGGTTCAGTGTGTAAGTGGTAGTATCAAGTCCCCATAGGTGGGACTAGTACGAAGATGAGGAGGATCATAAAGGATGTGTTCTCCAATACGGTGATCAAAGAGAGGGTTTTGGTGAAGGATTCTATACTTGTATGGAGTAAGGAATGTGTTGACACTATATAGGCAGTACTCCCCCAGAGTGAGGCGTTGAAAAACACCTTCCAAGGGATCAGTGGTTGGTATGTGGGTAGCTAGTATGGATGATGTGTCGGAGGTTGATGCGGAGGTGGTGTTAATGGATTGGGAAGCTAATGGGTCAGTCGTGGAGGTTATAGCAGCGGTAGGCATGGAGGGTACGTACGGTGAAAGCGAAGCGGCACCGTAATGGTAGGTGTGGGTGTAGGTGTAGGTGAAGCGGTATTGGTTGCGGAAGTAGATGGCTTGACCAGTATGAGTACATCGTTGGGTCGGTAAAGCATGTTGCATGTTTTGAAAGGTGATGGGTCAATTTGGAATGGTATAAGTGTGTCCTTCATGTTCAAACTTTACACAATGATGCAAAGTGGAAGGAACACAACCCATGACAAGGATCCGTGGTCTACTTGAGCAACAAGTTATATTGGAATTCCCCCTCCAAAACATAAAACAATTCTCGGATGGTGTGGGGGCCCATGTGAATGTGCAAGATGACAAAGCCTAATGTGGAGGTGATAGCGTCATTAAATGAACGTAACATGACCGGATGTTTGTGCATGTAATTTTTAGGTATGCACATTTGAGAAAATGCATGGGATGAAACGATGTTAATGCTAGCACCTCCATCAATCATTACACGGCGTACCGTATGTCATCAATGTGGACATAGATGAAGAGGGTCTGGGTCCAGTCCTTGTTTTGGTAGGGTGTGATCTCCTCCTCTGAGAAGCTAAGGGAGGCCACTTGGTGAACAAGGTGAGGTGAAGATGAAGGTGGTAATTTGGTGAGGGAGACTACATGATGGGGTGTGATAATGGATCCTATGGTTGTAGGGTCATTGGGTAAAACCTTGATAGATTAAAGAACCTCCATGAGGGCTTGCTGATGGGATTCCAAGGTTTGGGTGAGGTCATATAAGGACATTTAAAGGGGAGATTGGTGTAATTTTTTTGAGCATGGTGCGATGTGTGACACCATTAGAAATGGGGTATGTGGGGCTGCGAATAGTTATCTTAGGTATGGGTAAAGATAGTATGTTGGGTATAGGATTGGTTGGTGGGTCACCTACTTTTTATTTACCCTTACGTGCATGTGTAGTGATGTGTACCATGTTGATTTGAGGGAATTTTTCAAATGGAGAGGGTGTAGGGTATTTGGTATAATGACATGAAGAGAAAAAAGCTATGGGAGGAGAAAATCCTGTAAGGTCGGTTGGGCACAAAGTGACATTTGGTTGGTGGCGTGGCAAGTTCTCGTCGATGCAAACCATGTTAATTTCAAATTTTGTGTGTGGTTTTGGGAGTTGTGAGGGTGGAGGTTTTGGTTGTGGTTATTGATTATGCAGTGTGGGAATGGGGGTAGGTGAAGCAAGATCCTTGTTGAGAAGGTCGTCATCATAAAAGTTGATTTCAGGTGGACACAATTGGAGAAGGACGGTTTTCAAAGCCTTATAGTTCTCCACATCATGCCCTAGCACATGATGGTATGCAAAAATTTTGGTATCATCAAACCCTTTTGGCTTGGGTTTGAGGGGGTCGTAAGGTCAAAGTGGTGGTAATGTAATAATAGATGTCTCAAGGAGGTTGGTTAAAATCTTGGCATAGGATCCTACTAGTGGATCACAATGGGAAGTGAATGTGGGTTTGGGCATAGGTGTGATTGGTTGTCTGGGAATTATTTTTGGAAGTGTAGGAATAGGTCGAACTATGGGTTTAGGCGCCGGTGTGGTTTGAGGTATCGGTCGGGTTCGTTTAGGTATGGGTACAGTAGATGGATGGGTAGGAAGGTGTGGTTTTGGTTTGACTACCTTGTTGTGGGGTAGTGGGGTTTTGTTTTTGGGGTGCACCTTCTTGGGTAAAGGTGATGTGGGCATACGAGGTCTAGAAGGAAAAGCAGATGGAGGAAGAGGGCGAGTTACCCATGGGGATAACGGGGGTGCTATGAAGGTAGATGACGTAGGTCGTGCTTGGGGTGTGAGGGAAAATGACTGAAGTGTAGTAGGTAGTGAAGCAAATGGTTGAAGGTATCAGAGGTATTGGTGGTAAAGAGGCTACAGGTGTGGGTATGAGTCATGTTGTGTGACTAGTAGGTTAGAGATTTGTGAGGCAGGAATGGGTGATTGTGGTATTGGGTTATGAACGGGTGAGGGTTCTTGACCATATTAGGTAGTTCGTGTCTTAAGTTAGAAGGGAAAAGTGTGGGTTTGATTGGTGTAGTAAGGGTATGAGGTTGATGTTTTTGTTTCTTTAGATAAGGTGTCAAAGTAGGTGTGGTTTTGGAGGATGTAGATAAATCCAATTTAATAGGCTGGATGAGTACGGTTGGTGGGTAGGGTAACCCCTAAAGTAGTAATAGCTTTAGTGGAGGTAAAAGCTACGGTATGGGTTTAGGTTTAAGCGTAGGTCGGGTTATGGGTAAGGGTGTGGTATGAGTGCTAACGGGTACCATGGAAGGGGTTGCAACAGTAGTGGTTGTATGTGGTTTGATAGGCGGAAGTGTGCTTGGGTAGATAGTGGAGGTGTCATCGAGGGATTGCTGCATTTGTGTTGGGACAGGGAGTAAGAGGCACCCCCATAACAAGGCTCTATCCACATACTCTAAGTGATTAGCCAAACGTGAGAATGGCACATTTGTGGGTGGAGTTGGTGAGGACCTAAGGGGAATCCTGTAAAATGCATCTTAGAGATGGGGAATTGGCCAGCTTCAGCTTTTGTGGGTAAAAGAGATGAAAGTAGGTCTGTTGGATGTCGGGTAGCAGATGCGAATGTTATCCACGTGGTAAAGGTATCTCTACTTTGGGTCTATGATTGGTGGAGGAGATGATGGGAGATCATTTATGAGTGGAGGAATTGATAGGTGCTCCTCTCGTGGGTGGAGGAGGTATTGGGTGCTCCTCTACGGGTGGAGGAGGTATGTAGGTACAATTTTGCTGAGTGGAGAAGCCAAGGTTGAGATGGTCTCAATGTTAGCAGCATACTCCTCTGTAGGAGATGAAGGGTGTTCCTCTATTGGTGAAGGAACATTGGTGGTTGGTCCAGGACATGGAAGGTGGATTTCGGGCTAGGATTTCCTCTATAGAAGGGATGTGAGGTAAGTGAGATGCGACAGTACCTTATTAAAGATCACATGAACCTCACGAGTATGGGTATTGTGTGTGCATGTCTCACCTGTTTTATTAGATGAAGGGGAATGATTGGGAAATTGTTTTTAAAAATTTGTAGATTTTGGTTAGGGACGGCATTAGGATTATCCATAGTTAACTTGCCTTTCTCCAAAGCATTTCTGGACAATATTCTTAAAGGTGATGTAGTTCCTATCACTATGACCTTTCAATCGGTGATAGTTACTGAAATATTGTTCCTTATACCATGCGGGCATGGGACGAGCGGTGGTTAAGCCAAAGGTGTGTGGTTTTATGGGTGGAAGGGTGATGACACCAACTTTGATCAACTTTTCTAAAATAGAAGAGTAAGGTTCCCCAATTGGGGTATATTTTTACTGCTCTTGTCTAAATTGAAAATCCTGTACATGGGTGATAGATTAGATTAGGGTGTGGCTTGATTGGATGGATGAGTTGGGCTGGCCTTGGGTACCACTTGTGTAGTGGTACATTTAGCCTTTAAATAAATAGTTAGGGGTTTTGAAGAAGAAGAGGTTTGATCGACTTAAATCTCGAATTCTTATTTCATAATTAGATTTTCTTCTCTTCAATAGCCTTTGAATTTCTAACTTTCGTGTCATAGTAAATGCCTCATCGAATGTTCTAAAAGTTTGGACCTGCAAGGTCAAGGAGATATGTCCGGAAAAAGCTTGAGTGAAGAGCTTGATGAGTTCATTTATGGCAGCTTGAAAGGTAAGTTGATTGATCGGGATGTGCTAGCAAGTGACAAAATCTATGATAGATTCATCCGCATACCGACATGTGGAATATAGATCGGTCATGGTAACTTTCTTGGTGATGTTGACGAAAAATGATCCAAAAAGCTTGGGCTACTGATTAAATGAAAATATGGAGTGTTTGGGTAAACCACTATACCAGTCTAATGCTCGTCTAGTGAGGGACATGGGAAAATTTCTCAAAAGTAAGGCATCATCATGAGCAATCAAGTAACATCCATGTTTAAATGAGTGAAAATACTATTGTGGGTCTTCCTTACTATTGAAATGATTGAATTTTGGCATTTCCCAATGCACGAGGTATGAAGGGATGGGTGAATAGGCTCATTGCAAATCTCATCATAAGTGAGAGTGTTGTGGGAGCCGAAACCGATGCCTCCATCGTTTGCATCTTATCCATCATCAATATAATTAGTTCATTGGTGGGATGTGATGATTGGATGCCTCCTATAGCTTGAGGAGATTGGTTTTGGGTGTATAATGGGTGGGGCATTCCAGTGTATGGGGCTGCCATGTAAGGTGGTGAGGAAGAAGGAAATGAAATAGGGGATACGTCCTCGGAATAAATAATAGATGAAACAGGTGGTTGTTGGTAATATGCATATGGGGGAGGAAGGGTTGTGGTAACCCTAGTAGAAATAGGGGCTAGTGATTGTGGAATGGAAAGAACTACGTTCGAAATGGGTTAGGGGTCACCAACACTAGAGGTGGGAACATAGCTACGGTATATGTGAGACATGAGGCATGGGTGAGGTTGTGTTTAGGGTAATCATTGTGGGTATGGTAGATGTAATGGGTGGTACAGGGGTAATAGACGTGATGTGTAATAGCGGGTATAGGGCCTAACTGCAAAGCAAATGAGGGTAAAGTGGAAGCGGGTAGTATGGAGCCATATGGGGATGAGGCGAGGGAAGTGGTGCGTGTGTTGGGGGATAGATACGGGCATGCCGTAAATCAAATGACCCGAGGCACCTTGAGTGGATGAATGGGAGAGGTAAAACTGTAAGGTAAAGCAGGGTTTTGGTCAAGGATTCGTGTAAAATCCTCATCCCCGGTAGTGATATTGGTAGGTTAGACGGGATCCATTGCTGGTGATAAAATAGGGGTTGTGAAGGACTAGGTGGGAGCGGTTGGCAATCGGTGTGGAACATAGGGGAATTTTCTTGTCTTTGGGTTAGTACCATGTGAACCATTACTTGATCAAGTGGGGCTACTCTTTTTAAGTAATACAAGGAATAGTAGGAACAGTGAATCTGGTGATAAAAAAATGGATGAAGTAACAAATGGTGCATGGAATGTGAAACAGGGTAACCGACCGTCTTTGGCTAGGGATAACTAATGTTGGTCAAGGGTAACCACTTCCTAGCCTTGTGAAAATACATAGTGATTAAACAGTGAAGCAAAAGGAAAAATTTGACAAGTATGCCAAATTTGGGGATGTGTAAAACGTTAATGGAAAAAGTGACAGTGATAAAGACTGTGGAAAGTGGAAGAAAGTGAAGTGAAACTGTCCTTTTAAATAGGTTAGCAAAAGGACTCAGGCGGCGTCGGTGAGCATAACTAATGGTGGTTAGAAGTAACCGATGATGGTCACTATGAAATTGAAACAGTGATGAGAAAAAGTGGTTGTGAATTAGAATTTGATGTGGAATCAGACCCAAAATTCTAGGAATGATGGTGATATGGCCCAAGCACACTCAGTGGGGAGCCGAACACACCAGCTATGATGGGGAGTGTGTAAGGAAAGACAAAAATAATGATCGAAAGATTTCACCTCAAAACGTAAATCAAACAAAACACTAAGAAAGAACGTTCCTAGAGTGCCTATTCTATTACGTTTGTTCAAATTATGCTATTTAGGGACTTGACACATGAATTGTGAAATAGATTTTTGGTGAGGATGGCTTCCTATAAAGAAGGAGATCTAAAGGGTGAGGTTTCAGGTTTGTTATGGTGGGGGCGGGATACGCTCACAAGTATGTCTTGACAGAGTAGCGAGATGAGTGCCCACTGCTCCGTGATTGTGTGATCACCTACAACTTCTTCCGTAAGATGTTGTTTAAGAATGTATGTATTTTGAAATTTTGTGTGGTTTGGTAAGACTTAGAGAAAGAGAAAAGGATAGAAGTGCTTTTCTATGATTCATTTATCAACTATCAGCTGGTAATGACATCCAGCGTATAGGTTGCCCTCAATTAATGTGAGATAATGCAGAAAATCAGAATGAAATGCACTTATTTTAAACCCAAATCGAAAGTATGATATTCGATGACAAAAAATAGATGAAAAGGAAGAGGGATGCTCTTTCACTAAAATGCAGAAAACATGAAGAGATGATTCTTTTTAAATACACCAAAAGAAAAGTTTCCTTTAGGGAAAATAGAAAGAAGGAGTGGATTACCAGGGAAGAAATTTAGTGTGTATGCTTTTTAGAAGGGAAACAAACACACAAATTTTTCCTAGGAATGAATGAAATGCAAGGAACCCCGGATGGGTCCCACCGGGCATGCCAAAATGTTTCACCTTTTTCTTAGATTGTTTCTTTGAATCGTTGACGAAACAGATAGGGTAACGGTTGTAGGAGGAATACCTGTTCAAGTGTCAGTTGATGATTTGTTGCACGCGTATGACTTTTGAATCCACAACTGACCATGAGAGCTTCCTTTTGGCTAGGAGGAACTACTTGTAATGAAAACAAGGCCACTAGAAAGCTTTAAACAATATGGGTCGTGAACTACCTAGCGTGGGCTAGATCCGGGAAGTATGGTACTTCCTAGATGGCTGTTAGTCCACTATTTTAAACAAATTAATGCTGAAAAAAAAGTAAATCCTATTGTTATTTTAAAATGATTTAGGTATCTCAATTAAAACACAATAAGAAAATAGATCTAATCTAACAGATAAGTTAGAATAGGATCCACAGGTCAAATGGTTGGTTTTGGGTTTATTCAGAAGTAAAGAAAGATATTTGTATAGTATTTTGGCTCCTTAATCCATTTCCACATGGGATCGGCTAGGAGAAAAACTACACAACTAGTTCAAGGAGAATGTAGATTTCCTTTTTCTCATGGAACATATTAACAAAATACAATGAGTTTCAATGGATTTTCTATCACATTACAAAATATTATTTCCAAGGAAATGGTTCATAATCCCCCAAAAATTTAGATCCTTACAATTTATGTAATTCTTTTATTATTTAAGTTCTGTGATGCTGATTTAGTTGTATTAATCTAAACTTTATGAGGCAATATTGTTCCTTAGGATTTTACAATTACATTGTAATATGAGAAGATGATTATTCATTTTTGTCAAAGGAAAGCTATCCCCATTTCTTCCATTCTTCCCTCACGATCTTAAATTATCCACACCCCTTATGCAAATCAAGAAATAACCATCATCCCATTCCAAAAATAGGAAAATCCTTTACTTCCTAGTTCCCCTTGTAGAGCTCTATAATTTTATCATGCCAAAAATTATTCCTATGATCTAAAAAAATTTCATCATCTCTACCCAAGGTATTGTCCGATTCTATAAAACCTTTTCACAATGTTTTGAGAAGTTTTTCTAAAATTTTCCCCAATGTCTTACCGAATCGCATTGAGCCTAGTTATCATACAAGGTGGGTAGATCATGATGTTTTTACTTCCATGTAGTGGAGGAACCATGGAGATTTTAATATGTTTTTAGGATCATTTTTATTCCTCAAATGATCAAATCAAAAGTATGGAGCCCAAATCATCTTTACTTGTAAGTGAATTTAGGGAACAATCTCTCCCTAATGTCACATCTCTAAAAATTTCTTCCAAGGATGATAACTACACATTGATTGAATATTTGTTTGATTTTGTATAAGAATTTGAGAAGGATGAAACTCTTCAAAGAGAATTATCTAGCGAAAAAAAAGTGCATGAATGTTTGGAGGCAAAAACTAAAATGGGTCGTGGGTTGAGGAGAAAGTGTTTTTAACACGTTTTGACATCCATGGGTGTGAGGAAAAATATTTTCTAAGTGAGAAAGGTGAAAAAACTAAGTGCAATGACCCACATTTCTCTTTATGCATTAGACTTTCTTCATTTTTGGTGGAAACTCATACTGGGGTAGAGAATGAAGAGGCAGGAAACTAACGCACCAATGTGGAAACAAATATGTATGTGCAAATTTTAAGAACTACCAATTCCATATAAGGAAAGTGTTTCTACCAACTCCTTTTATGGATATAAGGTTGAAGAAGATGGGAAAATTGTGCAAATCATATTAAGTATTGCAAGGAATATCTACCCATTAGAATATTTTGTTGGTTTGGAGTCAATTTCATAGTTTCCACCAATTGTGTTCACTTATAAGCATGAGGAAGATCATCAAAGAGACAAAGTTTAGCTTCAAAACTTTCATAAACTAAATTCAGAACAACCTAAGGAGGTATATGTTCTCATTTCAGCTGATACTTTGAGAAACAAGGAAGCGAGAGTTATGCTTTCATTTCCACCATGTGATATTTTTTCCAAATCGATCACATGGTCTCATTTTGAAAGGAAAAGAAATTATTTCTCCCACCCAATATCAAGTTTTTTTAGCTTCATTTTCCTTTAGTTAGAGTAGGAGTAGATTAGATGTTTTTATTGCAAAATAAGTGCTTGTGCACAATCTGCATGTTTCCTCTTGCAACATGTATGATTTTCATGTTTGTACACGCTTTCATGAGCCCTTTTTCTATTACACAGAGTTCGGTTTCAGAGCGGGTTCTATGGTAGAAATTAGGTAGTTGGAGTAGTCTACATTGTATACTCTTTCATCTCTATAAAATCAACTTTAGTTCATGTGGATTCAGGAGACATGTTTTTAAAGGAAAAGATCAATTTTATTTAATGTTATACTTGACTCCATGCCCAATGGATGATTCAAGGCTACTAGTATTAATTATCTAGTAGGAATATGCCTCTTGGAGATCATCAAAATGTTGTCCAAAATTTTACTCCCATGTATGACTTAGTGTATGTCTTTCTCTTTTCCCTCTTTTTCTCCTTCCCGTTTTCTATAAATATGAAGCTCGCTATTATAAAAAGGGATCCCTCTTTTGTTGTAACGACACCATGCAGTAATGGTGGCCAACATCCCACAAGTTTCAGACCTCAAATTTGGTATTTGTAATGTATATCTGTCTTCTACCATGAATGTAATTATTTATGCATCCTTTAAGAAATAAAATTTTGTGTTTGTGGCTCTTTTCTACCCCATACTCATGTTTGTTGTGTTTTTCCTCTCTATTCTTTCTTTGGTATGTTGTGTGTGTTGTACTTATATGCTTTTCCATTTTTTTGCATTATAAATGTGTGGGAAGGGTTAGTCTATGCAATTTTGGGTATGTAGAATGTCTATTTTCCCTCTCCTACTGCATTGTATTCCCTTTCTTACCCTCATGGAGAGTGATTGACCCTTTCTTCTGGTGTTATCACCACCCCTTTTAGATTAGGTTTTCATTTCTTGCATTTCTCTCTCCCTAGTTGCTCTCTTCTTCTTTCCTCCTCTCTCATGTTCTAATTCTTTATTAAGGAGGTATTATTCACTATTTCATATTATTCACTTAAGTGACATATAGTCTCATTGTAATGACTTTCTTTTAATTAATGAAAAAGGGATCACTTTTGTTTCCTAGGAATATGAAAGGTCACAAGTGATAAGGGGAAGTGAAAATTCATGTGGGGGTAGATGAAAAGAATATTTTTAAAGCTATATATTTGGATGATCTCTTCATTCCAAGGGTTTTTCAATTGTAAGTTTATAAATATCCATATTTTCACTACTAAGATACAAGAAAGAGATTGCATTCTTCTATTTTCATCTTTCTCTATGTTTCCTCTATGTCCTTACATGTTCAACTTTGTGTACATGATGATCTTGTAAAACCAAGGAAGGTGTTAGTTCCTTTGATAAATGAATCAATATAATTATGTGTCTATGATTTATTAGTATTGTCATTGTTAGAAACGTTGTATTACTCTAATTGAGTGTGGATTGATTCTAGTTAATTTTGTGAAACTTTGTCAGTGCCTATTCACAAATTTAACCCTCCTTCCCTAAATTCTTACTCCCCTTTACCTCACCTCACTAAGAAAAATCCTCTCTTCCATTAAGTGCAACCAATTTTCCATGGGTCTATTGGAGTAGTTCTATGTGATCCTCAACTTCAAAGCCACCCACATTTTTTTATACATTTAATAAAAGGAGCCTCCTGTTACCAAGAAGAGGGACTTAGTCTTGGATCATTGGTGAAAATTCACTAATTTTTCCTTAGAAATTAATTTTTCCAACATATGTAAAATGTTGTGAAAAGGCCTTGGAAAATTTTAAATACCAAAATGGAAGATTTAGATTATGCACACCAAGTGTTTGATCAAATGAAATAGCATGACATTTTTTTATCATACTCATAAGATAATGCATTTTTTTGGTGTAAAACCAAATATTAAAACCTTTTCTAGCATCCTCTTATCTTACACTAAAATGAAAACTTTAGAGTAAGTCATGGGTAACCATCGAATCATATGGTAGTGGAGTTTTGTCAAATGTATTTGCAATTTATTTATTTAATAGACATGTATGCAAATTGTGGTCAAAAAAACCTCAAAGAATGGAACATACTTTGGCCATGTTATCTTCATTTTTGTTTTAATACTATGTTCTCATGCAAGTTTGGCGGATGAGGGTTATATATTTTTCAATGACATAAGGTTGCAACTTATGTTATTTTTTTATGCAGGAGCATAGAGGGAAAAAGCATAATAAGGTCATATGAGACCAATAACACATGTTCTTCTAGGTGTGTTGAAGTTAAATATGTTGTAAAAGTTTGAATATGCACTTGTAAGAAGGTTATACGGTAATTTTGACTAGGTAAAGGGTAATATAGGCAATATAAAGCCATGTAGGCTATGTAGGGAGATAATTTTTTTTTTCAAATGTGTATATGAGTTGGTCTAGGATCTTGTTTAAGAAAAATTAGTGTTGGTTGCACTTTGATAGGGAGTTGTTGAGTCTATACTTAGTCATTATCCACCTATTCATAGGGGATTCCAATGTAAATGAGTAGCAAGAGATGGATTGAAAGAATAAAATCATGAAAATACATGAATGACATGTAAAGGGGTCAAGGAAGAAGAAATAAAGCTATGGAAGAAGTTTACGGGTAAGGTTTAAGAGTAATTTTCATGAATTATAACTTTTGAATGGACTCATGTGGACTATGACAGAACATTGAAGTGACAACCCTTAATCCCCTCCAAGCTTCAAAATTCCCTAGACTATTAACACAAATAGGATCTACATGTGACAAGGAATGCATGCATAATTTTTAAAAGGTTTTAAATTGTGTGAATTAATTGTTATAGCCAATTGAAGAATCTTGGGTTCTATCTAGGGCTTTGTGTAACTTTTGATTATACAGTGAATCTTGCTAGAAGTTTCAAACTATCTCTATTTTTGCATGAATTATAAGACCTTAATATGTCATGGTGATTGATACAATGTAGTGAAAGTTATCTCTAACGGTTATTTTGAGCAACCCGGTAAAAGTACGAATGTACATAAATGAAGGTAAAAGTCGATTCTTACCATAATCTGGCAAATCATGATTTTAGACTAGGTATGAAGGTGATATTAGGTATGAATGATATATTTGAATGATCTTATGGGTGTGAAGATAAATAAAATTCCATCAGTTGAATGAAATATGATTGTACATGACAATATTAAGTCACAAAAAGGGTTATTAGAAAGTTGAATTGGCAAATTTAGCTATAGAAATACACATGAAGGATCATTGACACTTGAATCATGATGAGAGAGGTTTGTTTAAAAGTTGGTATACCTTGAAAACCTTCTAATTCCATTGAAGACCTTGAATTGGGCATTTAAGAACCTTGAGATACCTAGGGGTAGAATTACAAGAATACATAATTGAAGTTCATTGCTTGAGTATTCATCAGGGAGTCTAAAGGTTTAAATTTGATGTCTTGAACACCTTAACCAGGTGGAAAATATCTTATGGCTACATATAAATAAGGAAGCCATTGTCAATATAGGTATGTTTTCTAAGAACCTCATAAGTGGACTTTATAGCTAGAAACAATCCTTCATGTGAATGTAGGAGACTTGTACATCTATTAGACATTGGCTTAGTGATCACAAAGTGATCACCTCTAATCAATTGTTATCAAGGTAATTATTCCATTTAATTATCTTTCATATAGCTATGAGCATTACTATGAGTAGGTATAACGAAGAAATGTAACTCAAGGTGTTTGGATCCTAGTAAAGGTGCATAGAACCTCATTACAATGATCCTCGAAGTAGGGAAGAGTATAAGTCGGTCTAAGGAGTAAGTTGAGCTCTTGCAAAGTAAAGAACAAAAATTTTGAATGGTAAGTCTGAAATGATGATATATTTAAGTTCAATTTCATAACCCTTGCATCATTTTGTCAAACATGAATGTAGAAGTAACTAGTATGGGTTAATATTCAAATGGTAAGGATATTGATGAATGATAGATGAATTAATAAATATTGCTTTTAAGAAATTTTGTGTGAAAGATGTAAAATAATTCCATGAAATAAAAAAATTACATTGTTATTATAAATTTTATTAGTAATTATACACGAAGCAATATGTAGAAATAGGAACATAATAAAAATAAAGGATTCTTAAGGTTTATCTAGTCATCATATAATTTGAGTTATTGCAATGTTGTCTACTATAATCTCCATCTCTGTCCTCCATCCTCAAGGGTAATTCTCCTCTCCAATTTTTTTCTCATTGTGAGGTGTATCCTCAATAAATTCTTCTTCATCTGAAGAATAATCATCTACACCTTCAAAGGTATGCCCCTTAAGAAATGTTTTTGAATTGGTACCCCAACCTAGAGGTCACTCTATAAAATTCATTCCCTTTGAGAAATTATATCTTTTTTTCCATCCTCTTGTCAATAATTGCTTCCCTCCTCTATTGATTGCTTCTTTCCATCCTTTCATTCAATTTCCTCTACTAGAAATTTTATTGTAAATCCTATAAAACCATTGTTACAATGGCCAAAAAATATAAAAAACAAACCACTCATAAAATGCCCACAAACCTACAGTAATCATGTGTAAAAGTGGCCCACAAATCTGTTAAAACCCTGTAAAAATTATTCATGTTACCCTACAAACAATGATAGTGATTACAAAGTTATTTGGAGGCCCAAAAAGTATCCCAATGTGAATGGAAAGGAATGATACCAATGTTTTTGGTGTGTTAGGGTTTATTTATTGGTTATTTATTTTTAATTTTTGTTCATACACTAGGGATACGTTAGCAAAGACTGTTAGAATATGTTGTATATTTTGTATATTCTATACCCAGGCGTACTTATATACCTATGCCACGAGTGTTCGAATACCTATTTTTCCAAGAGTATAAATATGCTATTTTTATCTATATGTATATATGGGTGGTGTCATAATCCATGAATTATGGGGAATCATTATGGGTGTTTATTAGCCCATGGTTTTGGTACCCATTGTATTGTAAATGCTTTGACGGTTTCTTACTAATTTACTTACATATAGTTGGAGATGAATTGGGGTAAAGAATAACTTGGAATTACATTATTGTATTGTAAATTGTTAAGTTAATGTAATAAGAGAGAGAAGTTACGGCACTAGGTTTTTCCCCAAAAGGGTTTCCCGGATATTTGTGTATTTTAATTTGATTTATTTGTTTATCTTGAATATTAAGTGAAGTATAGCTTCTTGTTTATTATTTTATCAGATTGATTCTCTTCCTTTGGTATCGAGCTAGGTTTTATCTTTTATCGAAGATATAGGGTTTTTAAAACCTTAGATAAATGTTTTCGAGTGGGAGCTTTGGGGTGAATTTTTAAGTAGATGAAAATGACATGAAGCGCGAGGATCGAGATCAAAAACATTAATGGAAAACATTTTGATTTATGGAAGCTAAAGATGGAATATATTATTGTGGATATGGGTATGAAGGTAGAGGACTGGAAAAATATCGATAGGAAAGAAAAGATTTCAATCAATCGGTTTGTGTCACAAATTCAGTTTTGTTGAATGTGTTAAATGAGAAATATGTTTAAGTGTTATGAGAGAAGTTGGGGACTCAGTATCGGATAAAGCATATGGTGAACAAATTGTTTCTCCAAAAGAAGCTATATTCAATGAGAATGAATGAAAAAGACTCTATTATAGAACATCTAAACGTATTTAATATTGTGGTAAGTCAGTTACTTTTTGTTGATATTAAAATGGAAGAAGAGGATAAGTGTATTAATATTTTGTGTTCTTTACCTGAGTCTTGGGATAATCTAGTTATGGTTATTACTAGTACTATGACAAAATTATTAGTTGAGGATGTAGTTGTGGCCTTACTATCAGAAGAAATGAGGCAGAAATCCATTGAGGATTATCACTAAGGATGCCTTGTATGTAAGAGGTCATACCCAATAGAAAATAAAGAAGAGGCAAGGACATTCAATGTCCGTAGTAAATGAAGGACTAAAGAAAAAGATAGGAGGAAATTTTGGAACTATGGTAAAACAAGACATTTCAAAAAAGACTGTAGATATAAGAAGGTAGAAAAGGGTAAGTCATCTGAAGATGTTAGATCTTCATATATAAAACCTTCTAATTAAGACTCGGGAGATTTGTTTTCAAAAGATTCTAAGTCACATGCATGTGATGTTGCATGGTTGATTGATTCAGTACCTCCTTTTGTATGACATGATACAGACCTAGAATTCATTGTAAATGACCCAGCGCATTGACACATCACTCACCCTAAGTTGAACATTCACCAGAAGCACACACAAGCATCGGGTTAATTTTTAGAGTTTTTGTATAGAATGTTAGCATTATGATGCATAGGTATATTTAGATTCATAACCAATAGTAAACAATCCATAGTACATAAACCAGATCTAGATCTTCGAATGTATGAGATATGAACTAAACAATGACTATAACAAGATTTACCATATAAGAACTAGATTCACCATGTTCAACACTATTATCCAACCAACAAAGATAACTCTACAATAATTGACACAACCCAAACCATGTAAATCAATACATACATATATATATATATATAGGGGTGGGTAATTTCCCTTCACCGCCTATGCACTTTCTCAAAATAGGCTACATGCTAATAATATCCATTCGCCTTTACAAAGGGATGCAAAACATGCAAGTGCTCTAACAATAGACTTCCTATAGTTAACTGTTAGTAGAAATCCTATTATTAGACTAAACTATGCATGGCACTAAACCGATGCTTGTTCTCAAAATACCATTAGTGCGAAATCACAACACCTCCAAATGAGTTCTAAAAATTTTCTTTTCTAAGGAAAGGTCATTTGGTGTGATTGAAAAACATTGAACTTTCCCAAGGTGTGGGACCTTGCAAAAGTGGGAAGCTCTCCAAAGAAGGCTAGTTCCTCTTCCTAAACTACCTACCATAAGCTCTTTGCAGGTGCGGAAAAATAAATCTAACCTAATCTAACCATTTGAAGGAACCAAGGAGAGAAAAAGAGGGAAAAACAGATCCTACACTAAAGCGGTGATAGACCAACAAAGGAAACGAGATATTCTGTGAGGGAGAAAGAAACAGAGAAAATGGAGATGAGGGAGGTCGATGGCAGAAGTGACATGGCCCAGATCTTCAAACTCACCATTAAACTCCATAAAACACAACATCCTGCACTGCTGCAAATGTGAAATACATACACGAAGAACAAATCGGAAGGGAGAGGCATGGAGAAACAACAAAATGATGCAAAGGGTTGAAGAACACCACAAACAAACATTTTTATTTCTCTAGAAGGTGCACAGACAATTACATTTCTGGAATAGAGGAAAAATACATTTTTCAGGCATAGGAGAAGGTTCACTACTCAAAAATGGCATCAAGAAACAAATTTGATAGAGTTTATCTATGCCCAAAATGTCTCTCCTTCTCAAACAAGAAGTGTTATAGTATATATAGAAAGAAAAGAGAGAGAAGCGGAAAATTTTAATCCTACTTCAACCACCGTGAGAAATGCATCCTTGGATCAAAACAGACAAAACTTATATACAAAGACCAAATCATACATGCCTCAAATGAGTCATGCAGAGTATGCATAAGCACTTCTTTTTCTGAAAGTAAAATATACTCCTACTCCTAAACTAACTAGAGGGAAGAATGCTAAAAAAATCCTGCAACTAGTTGTGCAAAATAGCTTCCTTTCCTCAAAATTGGCAGCCATGAAAATGATTTGGAGTTGAGCATGATTGTTATTAGGAGTGGAAGGCTAACTAACAATTATTTCTCCACTCCCTCCATCAAGGTATCAACTGAAACAAAATAAATACCTTTTCAATCAGCTGCTCACTTAGTTCCCAAAGGTATTGTAGCTGATCCTTGGTACTTTGATGCTCATCGTCATGCCTTGGAGTGGGCATGACTGGTTTTGGTTTCTCCCTTGTCTCCAAAGAATCCAAGTACCGATTAGGCATGGTCTCGATCTTTTGAATGTGCCCCTTGTTCTAAGTTTCAACTCCAAGAATGGAGTTTTCTTGTGGACCTTCTTGGATGAATGGTGTGGAAGTAATGGTGGAACCTTTTTCCCTTTCTCTTCTTTCTTCTTCCGAAGATCATGGAAGGTTTAAATCTCCCAAGCTTGATTCCAAAGAGCCATTATGGAATGCAGGTTGTTGCACTTGGATGTTCTCCTTCATGGCAACAGGTTCTTGTGCTTGGAAGGTTAAAGATGGAGGAAAAATTATGTTATCTCCTCAAGCTCCTCTTTATTAAAGCAATATTCCAAGTCTGATAGGAAGTCTACCTCCTTTTTTTCCTATTGCATGTGCTCTACCTCCTCCATGGTGCCTTCTTGATCTACAACTTGATCACCATGGATCCCTTCACTCTCAAACATGAATTTTGAAAGATCAAACTCTTCTTCAACATCAGATCTTGAAGGGGATGAAGTGGGAGGAAGAACTGAAGGTTCTTCTATAGCCTGCTCCACACTTGGGGCCTCTAAAACTGTATGGTCCTCCTCCTCTGCTGCAAATTCAAACTCAGCCACCACTGTCTCTTTGAATTTGACCTCCTCTATTGGATTGACCATCAAGGGGATCTTTGTAGACCCAAATCTATTAGCCCAACTCATCAGATTATCGGTTATTTCTTTTCTGTTGGACTCCTCTTCTCATTTTCCTTGACTAGATTCTTGAGTATCTTCCCAACATGGACTTGGGAAAGCGAGAGGGTGGAAGGTTGGGGTTTAACCAACTTTGTAATTTTTTTGGTGGGGAGGGAGGTGGAACTTATTGTTTTTCTCGAGGGGATTATTGTTTGGAAGGGAAAAGGGTAGAAGAAATGAGATGGGGTGGAAGACTAGGGAATGGAGAAATGGAATCAACACTTGGGGCAGCAATCGGGAATCTTGGAAATTGGAGCTTGGGTTGAGATGGCGCTACTTGTGAAAAAGAAACAGAAAAACTATGAGATGGTGGACTTACCCATTGACAAGGTTGTCTAACACCAAATTCATAGGCCTCCATCTCCTCATCCATTGTGCAAGTTGGGGCAGCATTTCAACCATGAAATCTTGCTTCTCCCGAGGGTCAATGTCTTGGAACAGGGCCTTCCCATGGACAAGGTGCCCTGTAACCAATCTTGAAAGCCTTCATTTGTGCTATGGCCCCGGACGCACCATGCTAGCCTCCATTTTTTTAATATTCTCCAGTAGACCAGCATCCTTTGCATAACTATCACCATTATATACATCCCCTTGTCCTTGATAAGCTTTATAGTCAAATTGGTTTTGACACTGCTCATATGGGTAAGCATAATGGTTATGGATCTGATCATAATGTTGATCTGGAGGAGTTGGGAAATACATTGGAGGTGGATTGTATTGCTTTGTAAGTGTGAGTTCCATGAAGGGAATGAAGTCATGATTGTACAACCTCATGGAATGGGAGAAAATGGAAGAGATGGAAGAAGAAAATGGAAGAAAATGAGTGGAAATGGATGGAAAAGGTCTATAACTTAGAGAATGGGTTTTTGACCAAATGGAGTTGCCAGATGTGCTTTGAATGTGCCTCTAAAGGTTGAATCTCACCAAGAACACATCAATTTGATGAAATGAAATGAAGACCTCTTGGTCCCATCAGCATGCCAAAGCATTAGTGCAAAATCACATCACCGCTAAATGAGTTATGGATCTGCTTTTCTAAGGCAGGTCATTTAGTGTGATTTATATAACATTGAATCATTCCCGAAGTTGTGGGACTTGCAAATGGTATTGATTCTCTAGAGAAGGCTGGTTCCTCTTCCTAAACTTCCCCGCCACAAGCTAGTCCAACGTAAGAAAGCTAATCTAATCTTTATCTAACATCTAAGGAGACAAGGAGAGAAAGAAAACTAGAAAAAATAGAGCCTACACTAAAATGGTGATACACTAGAGAAGGAAAATGTTGATCATCTATCAAAACTGTCATGGAAACAAAGAGAGGTGAGAAATGGAGAGGATGGACAAGTGCATCATAGACCAGAGATGGACTTCACACAAAAATGTTCTAAAATCCCTAAAAACATATCTCTAAAACCTGCAACAATGAGAGACAAGAAGAAACAACCAAAAATGAGCAAAGGATGGACAAATGCATCACAAAAACACATTTTTATTGCTCCAGATTTACACAGTGCACCATTTCACAAGAAAGAGGCAAAAAAACACCATTACAGAGTAGGGGAGGAGGTTCCAACTCCATTTTCAACCCTGGGGAAGAAAAGAAGAGGGAGGTAGAGAAGAAGAGTGAACAACCACTAACTAACTTCTTGAAAATGTGCCTCTGTTACAATATATAGCAAAATACGAAAAGAGAGGGAAAATACGAGAACATCTGATTATCTGCTCCAACCACCAACAACATTCATAAATTTGGTTGAAAATTCAAGGCTCCATCTACAAATTCCATTCCCAAATGTATTTTGTCTACTCGAGGGAGAAAAGACCCATATTTCATTAAATTTGGTGGTTGAAAATTGGTTCTACATTTTTTCCATGCCAAATCATGTTTTGCAATTTTATCCCACAAATCTCTACCAAAATAAAAAATTGAAGACTCCATGATGAAGAGAATCTCTAGATCTTTCCATTGGTACCAAGATTGTCAAAAATGGAGCTCTGGATCAAAAGATATGGCCTTCGCATTTTTTTCCTTACGTTTCCTACAAATTTGGCTTCAGTGAATTTTGAAATTTTCCCCACAAATCCATTGATGACGTGGCATCCATTGGGGTTGGCGAGGTAGGGGCTTCCTTTTTTCCATTTTACATTTTTGACAAAAAGTCAAAAAATCTAATTTACCCTCAAGTCCCGCATCCCCGCATTAGATTTTTGATGGGGCCACGGGTTGCATTTTGATTTTATGCCTTTTGGAAGAAAAGGAAAATTTTCACTTTTTCCTCTAATGCCCCACCGGTCCGAGTTCCTTTGGCAAAAAACTCTCCCAAGCTCTGCAAGTCCACCTTGGGAAAATTTTCCCTTCTAACTCTGTGAGCCATAACTCAAAAAATACGAGTTAGAAAGAGTTCTTTACCTTTCTGGAAAGGGGAAGAAATTATCTATTTGATGGAGCATTTTCTAGAAACCTTTGAATGATTTAAATGTATAAAATCTGGATTGAAGCACAAAAGGTAGTAAGTTAACCCAAAAATAAGGGGAGCTTATTTTGGTTAACAACTTTGCTACTCACAGGGGTCATCTGCCTGCTAGATGAATGATCAGTGACCTTTTTGCATCCATTGGGCATGGAGTCAAGCCTGATAACCAATTCTCTAATCTAACTCTAAAAATCTTACCTTTGAATCACTTGGAAACCCACTGAAACTTGAAGTTGAACTTCACCAAAAGCCAACTAAATGCATTGTGCAAGAGCAATACAACAACACCAAAAACTATGTACAAATTGAAAATCATACATGCTCCAAATGGAACATGTAGAGTGTGCAAAAGCACTTCTTCTACTGAAAACAAACCTACCTACACTACTCTAACCAAGAGCAAAGGGAGCTCAAACAAAGCCTACAACTAGTAGGGAGAAATAGCTTCCCTTCCTCAAAAATGGCAGCCATGCAACTGATTTGGCACTAAACATGGCTGGTTGGATGAGTGAAAAACTAACTACAAGCTGATCTTCCACCCAAATCACCAAAGTATCAACTGAAGACAAAACCAATACCTCTTTTAGTTGCTCTGCATTTGGATTGAAGAGGTATGACAGCTGATCCTTGGTGCTTTGTAGCTCATCCTCATGCCCTGAAATGGGCATGACCAGATTTGGCTTCTCCTTTGGCTCCAATGAAGCCAAATACCTGATTGGGCAAGGTATGATCTGTTTGATATGCCCATTGCTATGATTTTCCACTCCAAAAATGGAGTCTTCTTGTAGACCTCTTTGGGTGAATGGCGTGGAAGGAATGGTGGAACTCTTATGTTGTTTCTCTTCTTCCTCCTGTGAAGAGCATGGAAGGTTTGAGTCTCCCAAACTAGATTCCAAAAGGCTGCTATAAAGTATAGACTGCTACAAATGATTTCTCTCCTTCATGACAGCAGGTTCACATATTTGAAGGGTGAATGAAGGAGAAAACAATAGAAACTCAACTGGTTCTTCTCCATCAAAATAGTCCTCCAAATCAGACAAGTACTTTGCTTCATTGTTGTCCTGCTGCAAATGTTCAACCTCTTCCATGGTGTCTTTTTGGTTTGCAACTTGTTCACCATGGTTTCTTTCATCCTCCAACATGAAGTTTGAAAGATCAAACTCTTCTCCACCATCCTACACCTACAAATGTGAAATACATGCACAGAATAAAAAAATTGGAAGGGAGAGGCAAGGAGAAACAAAAAAATGATGCAAAGGGTTGAAAAACACCACAAAAACACGTTTTTATTTCTCTAGAAGGTGCACAAACCATTACATTTCTGGAATAGAGGCACAAATACATTTTCCAGGCGTAAGAGAAGGTTTTATGCTCAAAAATGGCATCGAGAAAAAATTGACAGAGTTTCTCTATCCCCGAAATCCCTTTCCTTCTCAAATGATAAGTGTTACAGGTATATATAGAAAGAAAAGAGAGAGAAGAGGAAAAAGTTGAATCTTACTCCAAACACCATGAGAAATGCATCGAATCCCGCTTTGAAAGTTCAACTACTAAATATCAATTCCTTATGCAAATCCACCCACAATATGTCACTTCTGGTTCCCAGAAGGATCAAATCGAATCGGATCTAGTAGTTGAAGAGCAAGAATATCCTACATTAAAGGCCTAAAGACGTTTCTCCATTTTTCACCTACTAGGGCCATGCGGTAGCCTGACGCTTGTTTGATCTTTCCTTTTTGGATTCATCTTTGGAGAAGCGCCATAAGGACATGTGGCTCTCTCTATTGGCTCTGCTCCTTCATTTCTGAGCTCACCTGTAACTTATTTGTCATCCTGGAATGTGAGCTCATGGGTCCGAGTCATTTCCTTCATAATTTACTTATGTGTAGGAGTTTTCTTGACCAAATTTTGCAAGGGGTGAATTTGGGATAACAATACCCTTGCATGAACCACAAGTTTTCATGTCCTTGTGTTCTCAATCATGTCCTTGTGTGCTCGGCATGCTAACTCTAAAAATAGCCTTCATCATAAAACAACTAATTCTTGAATTCAAAGTGTTACGCACGTGCTTGTTTAACTATTCTTCTGTGCCTTCAAATGTGTTGTGCTCCAGCGTGTTCATCCTTTATGTGTCTTCACCTCAGAGAAATATTCCATCTACTCAACATTACCCCACACTAAAGTACATTGTCCCTCGACGCAGGGTAATTCCTTATTATCTCTCGAACAATAAAGAATAAGGAATGAATTAATAATTGTACAAAAATAATGAATTTTTACTTTGTAGTCCCCTCTTCTACATGCAGGACTAACTCTATATATTCATTTTTGAGCTCTTGCTCCAATGTTTGTTAGTCACTTAGTGTGATCCATGTTTTCTCTAGCATGTTTATCACTATTGGATCCTATTCATCCTGAGTTATCTTTTCTTTTTCATTCTGTAACACTTAGACAACATTGGTCATACCTGACATCATTCCTTCCATGAAATCCATTTTCTGTGCTATAAGCTTCCCAATTTCATTGATCCGATCCTTATGTGGATCTTGGGCTGTGAGGGCTTCATGCTTTTGTTTCACCAGAGCTAACCTTTATGCACACCCAAGTGTCTCATCCTTCATTGCTTTCAGAAATTCATTATCTTCTACTATAGTTCTTATCCTTATTATTGCATTTGGTGCCACACACATATTTAGAGCTTGATCTGCTTTCTTCAACTCATCTTTCAAGGTTTTGAGAAAAGACTCATAACTTGAAATTTTTCTAACAATAGTGGCCTTCACTCTTGTTGCTTCTTCTACAAGGTATTTTGGTGCAGCCATACGAATGGGCCCTTCCTCTAAAACTAGATTTACCAGGTGTGTGCATAATGCATTACGAAAGGGAAAATTCTGAGGAACTTGAGATTCTAAATGAGGCCTTACCTTAAGAATATGGTCACCAAGTTCCTTAGTGATACTAACAAAAGCCTCATTATTTTCCTCCTCCTATTCCTTCTCTTCTTTTAGGTGCTTTAATTCTGGCTGACTTATCCTTATTGTCTTCTAATAGCGCTCTATTGGTGTTTGCACCTTTGATAGATAATATATAATATCTAAGCATACATGCAAATAAAATTGGATATTCTACCGGAAGAAATATAAAAAACAAGATATATAAATCAACACCATATTTAATGTGGTTCACCTAGTGTGGGCTATGTTCACCAAGAAACAAACCAATATATTATTCAAAGATTTGATAAGATATACAATAAATATTTCCAATCTTCCACACCTCTCGGATGTACATAATTTTTCTCTCTCAAGATTTTACTTCTTCACTAAGAATTCTCTCTCTCACAATTATTCTCACAATAATCATCAACTTTTTCAAGTTCTTCTTAAAAAAATTCTAAACACTAGCTTTCATGTTTATATAGGTGTATAAAAACTTAAGATAACTTAGCCATGTAATTACAATCAATATATCTGATTTAATACTAAAAGTAGATCTAATTCCCTCGAGTTAATTAAAACACTCATACACAGTAACCAACACCGGTTAGACCTAACCGATGTCGGTTCCTCCTTTCCCGAATGATGCCAGGTCATAGGTGACCGATGCCAGTCCCTTCATAAATGATGATGGTTCCTGTGTTTTCTTGCAAGTTTCATATTCCATGCTAATCAAGTAATTGAGCTCTACAATTTAACAATCTCCCACTTAGAGATTAATTACTCCACCATACATGTACACCATCATTCTTGGATCCTTCCTTATCTTTGTTTCTTCCTCTTCAAGCCTCGGACTCAAGACCGGTAGAATTGGAGTGTAGCTCCAACTTCTCCTTTGCTAATGGCTTTATTAGCATATCTGCAAGGTTCTTAATCATATGAATCTTTTCCAGATTCAACTACCCATCCTCCAATACCTTCCGTATGAAGTGATACCTCAACTAAATTTGTTTCATTCTCGAATGAAATGCTGAGTTATTTTCCAAATGAATTACACTCTGACTGTCATTGAACAATTTTCAATCATCTTGCTCCTTTCCCAACTCTTTCATGAACCTACTCATCCATATCATCTCCTTGCTAGCCTCTGTAGCTACAACATACTCTTCCTCTGTAGTAGATAAAGCCACAACCTTCTATAATCTTGAAATCCAACTAACTATTGTCCCACCTACTATGAAAATATATCCAGTAGTGCTCCTCCTACCATCTAGATCTCCACCATATTTGAATCAACATAGCCACATAATGAAATATCTGAACCTCCATATCATAACTACATGCTAGATGTCCCTTTTAAATACTCGAATATCCATTGGACTGCTTTCCAATCTTTGTTTACTTGGATTGGCCATATATCTACTCACAACTCCCACACTTGTGTAATGTCCTATGCTGTATAAACCATAGCATACATGAGACTCCCAACTGCTGAAGCATATGGCACTTGTGTCATGTATTTGACCTCCTCATGTGATGATGGACATTGATCTTTGCTCAGTTTGAAGTGTCCAGCCATAGGTGTACTAATAGGTTTTTTCTTCCGCATATTGAACCTTTATAACACCCCGTAGCTATAATCTTCCTAGGACAAATACAATTTCTTTTTCTTTCTATCTCTGTGTATTTTCATGCCAAGGATTCTTTTTACAGCTCCTAAATCCTTCATAGAAAATGTGTGAGCTAGGTTTCCCTTAAGCTCACCAATGTCCTGCATACTAGATCCTGCAATAATCATATCATCCACATAGAGTAACAAAATAATATAGCTCCCACTTTCATGATTCTTGAAATAAACACAATGGTCAGATTCACATCTCAAGTAACCATGCTCATACATAAAACTATCAAACCTCATGTACCATTTCCTTGGAGCTTGCTTGATCCCATATAAACTCTTTTTTAACCTACACACTAATTTATCCTTACCCTTGACTTCATACCCAAGTGGCTACTACATATAAATATCTTCATCCAAATCACCATGAAGGAAATCCATCTTCACATCTAGTTTCTCTAAATGCAAATCCTCTACTATAACTAAACTCAATACAATATGAATAGAAGTCATCTTTACAACAAGAGAAAATATTTCACCAAAGTCAATACCTGCCTTTTTGTAAATCCCTTTATTACAAGCCTTGCCTTGTACATTTTCTCGTCCACCCTCTTCTTCCTTGATCCCGTAAACCCATTTTTGGTATAATGTTCTTTTACCTACCGACAACTTAACCAAATCGCAAGTCTGGTTCTACTCCAAGGAGTCCATATCCTTATTCATTTCATACTCCCATTGGATGTGGGTCTCATCCTACATTACTTCTTCAAATCTCTTTGGTTCACCATTATCAGTCAATAATAAATAAAACAGATAATGTGTAAATATTTCTAGAGGTTTACTTACCCTTTGTGACCTTCTCACATGAGTTTGGGGTACCAGAGGCTCATTCTGGACCTCCTAGACATTTGTATCCAAATTTGTTAGTGACTAATGCTGGTCACCTATAACCAACGCTAGTTCTACCAACCGATGTCGGTTTGTCTCTTCTATAATCGATACTATTTTAGCTGACCGATGTCAATCGGGTTCGACCAAAACATGCTACTATGTAACCCTATCGGTATTACTTTTAAATTCAAGATTTCATTTTCATTCACAAACTTCTCAACCGGTTTGTCCTTGCGTACCAAAATTTGATCCATGTACATTATCTTTTCATTCCATTCAATGTCACGACTCCTAATAATTTTAGAATTCTCTAAATCCCAAAAATGGAATCCAATATCACGGATCCATAGCCAATAAAAGTGCATCTCTTAGATTTTGCATCCAACCTTTTCCTATTTTCCTTGGCATACCAAGTGAAAGAAAAACTAGGAGGAAGGAATCCATCTTGGTATACCAAGCCCAAGGGGCCTACTTTAGGTCATAGATGGATTTCTAAGTCTATAAAATAAGGATGAATACTTAAAAAAACCAGGTCATTACTCCATGTAGATCACCTCATGTAGGTATCCATGAACAAAAGAACTCTTCACATTCATCTAGTGCACACTACAACCATGTGTTATGGCTAAAGAAAGTCTGAGTATAATCTAAATCATCTTGCCTACAGTGAAAAGTTCTCTAAGTAGTCTATGTCGGCTACCTATGAAAACCATTGGCTACTAACCAATCCTTTTACTTATCAACTGAATAATCTTCTCAAAAAATATGATATATCCATCGACATCAAACCATCTTCCTTTCCTTAGGAAGTGAATTCAAATTCCAAGTGTGATTACTGATTACAAAATTATATTCCTCATGCATGTCACTATCCCACACAGTATGCATGATGTCTCTTAACTGTATGTGGATATTTCACTAAAGAATAGAAGCTAAGTGGCCTACACTAATATTCTTCCCGAGTACATATGTCATCCTATGGATCCCTTACCCAATTGTTTGCACTCTGAAGTGTCTTCCTAGCCCAAAGAGGGCCTGAAGTGGGTGAGTCATGTGCCAAATCCTCATCCTCTAAAGTATGGATAAAATTATATGAGGATGAATCCTCATTACTTTTCTCATTGTCATAACTCGGAAGAAGTCAAAGACTCGACTTAGTAACCTACTATGGATGATCTGAATCCTCAATCTACTCATCAAAACTGAGTGAAGCCAAAGTAGATGGAGAAGGGTCAAGTAAAGAGTCAGTAGGACTCTCTTGAAACTTAACACTTCTCTTGATGAACAAATCATGAGTATTTGGATTGATAAGTCTATATCCCTTGACCCCCTATGAATACCTAATAAATATGCATGCTTTTGATTGAGGCTTCATTTCCTTATATTTATTTTTGGGAATGCATGCCATCATCGATGATCTAAATAACTGAAGTGCTTAAATTCTAGTTTCTGTTATGCCAAGATTCAAAGGGAGTTATACCTTTTAAATATTTATGGGGATCCAAGTTCTATATATAACAGACAAAATCAATGGCTTTTGCCCAAAACTACAACACCAAATATTTATAATGTATCATACAACTTTTCATCTCTTTCAAGGACCAATTTTTGTGTTCTGTCGCACCATTATGTTGGGGATTGAAATTCATTGTCCACTATAGATCAATACCATATGTGGTGCAAAACTACTCAAATTTATTACTAACATACTCCCCCATTAAATGTTCAAATAACTTTGATGTTTTTCATAGATATTTTCTCAACGAGTCCCTTGAAGTCCCGAAATTAATTAAACACTTCATATTTTTTTCCTAAGGAAGTAGACCCATGTATATTCGAAAACATCATCTATTAATGTGAGAGCATATTTTTCCTTGGAGAATGAAGGATGGATAATTTCCTTATGAAATCACTTTGTGAATCAACTCTAAAGGTGTTGAACCTCTCCAATTTTGGAGAACAAAGTTTGCGAACCACCAAGTTTGAAGAAAAACATTTTTAAGCACGTAGTACAAAGGGGAAAGATGGGAAAATAATAGAGGATCAAAATGGACACCAACATTGGCTCCTGCTCAGGGATGGGAACACCTAGTGAGTGCCACAGGAACAATAAGTAGACCAAGTGAAAAAATAATCCATTGGGAAAAGGAGTCATGAGCCAAAATCACCAAAAACTAGCTGAGAACCCGACAAAAATGGCTACCACACAACAAGGCAAACCACAAACTGACAAAACACCAAAAATAGAGAAAAATCCAAACACTATACATTGTACAAGTGGTGCATACCTCAATTTTGGGGATTAATCCAAGAAATGCTTCAGATGCCTATCATTAATAGGTAGTTCAAGCAATTCCCCATCTAAATGTTTGAGAAAAAAGGTATTCTCACCATTTCTGATATTAATGGAGTAAGGGCCCATCCATAATGCATCAAATTTTCCATGTTTGCCATTATCCTCATTTCGTTGTCCCATTAAAAAACCAAATCTCTAATATTGAAGGCCCTAGGAGTGACCTTCTTATCAATTAATCTTTTCAACTTCTCTCTAAATCTTACATGCCTCTAGTGGGATGCCCTTCTCTCTTCATCTGGCTCCATAATATGATTAATCCTTGTTTCATATGGATGAACTCTTGATCCTCAAGCTGTTAAACAAACTGAAATGAAGATAGTTGTAGATGTAAGGGCAACAAATATTGAGTTCCATACACCAATTCAAATGGCCTCTTACTAGTAGCTCTCTTGGCGGTGATTCTATCTCGCCCAAACTACAAATTTCAGATTGTTCACCCCAGCTTTCTCTTGTTCAAATCCAAGGTCCTCCTAATGATCTTCAATAAGTTCTTATTACTAGACTTAGCTTGTCCATTCCCTTGAGGGTTATAGTTTGAAGCATAACTTAGATTGGTTCCATACTCCTTGCACATTGCCATTAAAGGCTTAGCTCAAACACATGACATTATCAACAACAATCTTGGTGGCACACAAAATCTACATATGATATTATTTAGCAAGAAGTCCATAACAACTTGGTGTGTTGATTTCATGGTGGGGATTGCCTCTACCCACTTGGTGAAGTAATCAGCAGCTACAAGGATCCATTTATGTCCAAAGACTAGAAGGGTTTGAAATCTCACCAATGAAGTCCATCCCCCACTATTTGAAAGGAGCTTCAATCGATACAGGCTACAAAGGAAGGGAGCCTGAATCTTTCATTCTTCCAAATAAATGCTAACAACTTTCACATTTTCTAATCAAGATGGTTTCATCTTTGACGAGAGTAGGCCACCAATAACCAGCTCTCAAAACTTTATGTGTTGTAACCCTTCCAGTAAAGTGTCCTCCACAAAATCCCCCATGGAAATCAGCAATTACTTTGGGAGATTCATCTTCAGTTACACATTTCAAGAGGTAACATCGGGGTTCTTCCAAGCCAGCCCAAAGTCGGTGATGATGTAATTTTCGAGGCCAACTTGAGGTCTCTTTTCTGATTTTTATTTAAATGATCAGGACAACATAGGTGTCTGAGGTAAAATATTATATCCTTGTACCACTAATAACTTACCAATTTCCCAAGAACATCTGCCCTTTCTTCCTCTACTTCATTCACTTCCACAGTCTGCAAGTTACTCTCAGCCATGAGCTTGGTAAGACCCAAACCTCTTACCAACTTTGTGGTTTGGATGTCCATATCATACTCCTACAGTTTGTTCACCCATTTAAATCTTTTACTTGAGATCTCCATCTCTTATAAGATGTCTTTTACCATGGTGTGGGGAACATAAGCAACAACTTTTGAACTTAAATATAAGGCCTGAAAACCTTTGTTGCTTTCACCAAGGAAAATTCTTGTTTTTCCATGATTGTATATTTTAACTTAGCAGACTTGTAAATCCTTGCTAAATAAGGCAATAGGCCTCTCAGCCCCATCTTCATCCTTTTGGAGAAAAATAGATGCAATAGTATTTTCGAAGCAAAGGGAAGATTTGGAAAGGCTTTTGTAATTTAGAGCTGCCAAGATAGGAGCATGTTTAAGTGCCTCTTTGATTCCCGTAAAAGCTCGAATAATGACCTCCTCCCACCTGATAACTTGATATTTCTTCAACATGCACGTGATAGGAAGAGTCAACTCAGCAAAATTGGACACAAACCTTCTAATGAAATTGATCCGCCTAAAGAAAGATTTGATGCCCTTCTTCGTTCTTAGAATTGGCACCCTGTTGATTACTTCTACTCTCTCCAAATCAATCATGACACCAGCCTTTGAAACAATATGACCAAGAAGCTTGGCCTTTTACACCCCAAAGTGACACTTCTTTGGATTGAGAGAGATTCCAAATTCTCTACATCTGATCAACATCCTTTCCAAATGTTGCAAGTGATCTTTTCTACTCCTTGAAAATACAGTCACATCATCCTGATAAACTGCAATGAAGTCATTTATATAACCAGCAAAAGCAACATCCATTTCTCTTTGAAAGTAGCTCCAACATTCATGAGACCAAAATTCATTCTCACATAAACATATGTTCCCCAAGGAGTGGTAAAGGAAGTTTTAAATCTTTCTGACTCCTTGACAACAACCTGATTGTAGCTAGAGAAACTATCTAAGGTGGACAACAATTTAGATCCAGTCACTAACTGCAGCATGTTCTCCATGTTTGGAAAAGGATAATTGTCTTTCAATGAGGCTCTATTCATATTTCTAAAGTCTACACAAAGTCTGATATCTCCATTCTTTTTTTTGACTGGCACAAGGTTTGCAACCTAAGATGAATACCTTGTGGGCTGAATGATCCCTCCCTCCTTTAGTTTCTTCAATTCATCTTGAATTTTCATGGAGAGGAGTGGATTAATTGGCCTCTACTTCTATCTAAATGGTTTGGCATTTTTCTCAAGAGGGATCTCATGTTGCAAGAAATCCTCTCTATATGCTTTCAGCTCTGAATATGACCAGACAAGGCAGTCTTGATATTGTTTCACCAATTAGAGGTAGGACTATTTTTCTTTCTTTTTTAAACTACTGCCTAACCAAAATTTTATTGGTTTTTCCTTTGTTCCCAAGTCATGCTCTTCCACATCCCCTGAGGAAGATATGTTTCTAGTTATGATGAAATCAGCATTGCTAAAATTTTACTAAAGAACAACAAGACCTCTAGGAATGGTGTTAGTTTTCAATTGATAATATCTTTTCCAAAAAAGTCTCTCTTCCTTCAGTCATACATACCATTGATTCCCAATATATATGCTGATCTACAAACTCACCTTGATTTTGTAAGAACCTTTGTACTTGAGCATCATCATTACACACTTGCCAATGTTTGAAGTTTGTCGGGACAACTCACCTAGTTAACACTTCAACATTGTACTCACAATAAGGTGAAATGGTGCAAACTCCAAATTTTGACCCCAATATTGCCAACTTGTAAGCAGAATCATTGAAACTTCAGTCATGGTGCACAATATTGAAGGAATCAAACATCTCAATTATATCCCAAACTGCATGTTTATACTACTTCATCCGCTAATTTTTGTAGCATACAGTTTTATTATTTGTTTGAAAAGTAGCTCTGAATCTCCCTTTGCAATGATGTCCTTGACACCATACTTCCATGTAATTCTCAGACCCAACAACAAGGCTTCATACTCAACAATGTTGTTAGTACATTCAAAATTAAGCTTGAATGAAAAAACAAATTATTCCAAGCTAGGAGAAATCAGAATTACACCAACACCATTTCCAAATTTGGAGAAAGTTCTATCAAATAGCAAGGTCTAAGGATAACATACCTATTCAAGGAAATTTGAATGATCCATTTTGTGTTCTTTTCCATCAGCAAAACCAATAAAATTATTAGCATCAACATCAGCAAATAATACTTCATAAGAAGCATTGTTTGGGTCCTCAATTAGATGCAACATTTTATTTTCTCCATAGAGCTTGACAAGGCTGCCCTCAATGGGAATGGTGGCAAAAGACATATCCATTTGGACACTCCCTCCAACACTTGCAGCCCACTTTCTTGACAATAACATACCCCATTTGGTAGGGCAATCAACAATCACAACATCCAATTTTAAATTCCTCTCGGATAAGATGCAAGCTGCACAACCAAACCCTTCACACAACCAACAACCGGAACTTCTCTTGATTCCATGGCAGTACATTTTCCATAGGCTTTTGTCACTTTGATATCCAACTCATTCATGACTTCTAGAGGCATGACATTACATGATGCACCGGAATCAAACATACAATTGTGAAGTATCCTATCCTTTATGATCAAAGTTGTGAAGAATGGATCAACATTCAATTGGGAATCAACCAAATATATCCCCAAATATACCTCAGGTGTCTCTCCAAAATCATCTACTACTGGTGGTGTTTCAAGGATAATAATGACTTGAGGAGGAATCTCTAAAAATTTACATTTCTACCTCGAGTAGTCTTCTCTTCTTTCAACCCCAAGTACTCAAATTCTCTCTTCTTGTGCTTAGGGATCCGAAGCAAATCAATTATTGGAAAAATCAATTTAATTTGGCTCAATACTTAGGCTATGTCATAGGGAACACTCTTTAGAAAAACAACATTGGAAGGGAGACAAGAAGATTCATCAGATGGCATGGGATTCTTGGCAGCTTGGGCATGAGGAGGACTGCAATTTTTATTAGGATAGCGAGATTTTGGTAGGTGCTTCTCTTTCTAGGAGCTTCTTTGGGAATGCTTGTGAGTAAGGGTGTTTTAGGTTTGGCTTGAGGCCCAACTCATTTAACAACTTTTCTTCTAGTGTTATAATATTTCTCTTGAGCTACAACAACATTCATCAACAACCGTCTATCTTCCTCTCAAGGAATACGCCATCGAGACTTCTTAATCATCAAAGCTCTTAAGTATTCAAAGTCATTGTTAGGAATTTCAAAATCTTGCACTACATCAAATTCAAAAGTATGAGGGGGAAGGAAAACTTGTACCTGTTTGATGTAATCTCAAAAGGTTGCAACTATCCTTGCACTTATCACTTCAGTAGATGTTGCTCCTCCTTATGAGCTTGAAGAACAACCCACCATGCAAATATCATCATCAGTACCATCATCATTATTAGCTTCACCTTCTTGTTGGTCCACTTCACATGGAGGATGGGGCAGAAAACACCTATCACACCAATCAATATCAACAACTTCTTCAACAACAACAACCCTAGTAGTTAGGGGATCAGGTAACACTCTTCCTTCACGTGCTTGAGGATGTCTATTTGTAGACCCCATGGGTCCTTTCCCTCTATCATCTACCCTTTGATCACCTCTAGGATGATTGGAAAATCTTTCATGGTTTTGTGCTCTTGGCTGACCTTGTGAAGTTTTCCCAATTCCCTTCTCAGCTCTTGCCAACTTGTATGAGATTTCTTTGACAGCCCCTGCCAAATTTTTCACAACCTCTTCTAAATCAGCACCCTTGCTAGCTTGAGGTTTTCATGGTTTATCAACTTTACTCCATATCTCTTTAGAGGTTTTACAATTGCTTTGATATTGTTTACAATTTGAAGCACCATGGTGAAAGCTTGTCTTAGATTAGTAGGGTTCTTGTCTCTTAGGTAATAGGCTACCTTTTTATCAAATGCATCTGCATATTTGATTAAAAAGGACTCATCACAGGGCCTCAAACCAATAGGTAACTTTCTCAAATTTTTGCTAAACCTTTTGTTAAAGTCATGAACTGATTCATTGAGGTTCTTCTTGATATTCTCAAACTCAGACAAGAGAAATATAGGATCATTCTTTTCACCATATTGCAATCTAAATGCATTCTTCATTTCATTCCATGAATCAATAGAATTATCAAAGAGACTTATACCAATCCCTAGCATCCTCTTCTAGTGTATAAATGAACAATCTAATATACACATCTTCAAACTCTATTTCAAAATCCTCCATCATGTTAACAAAAAGTTTGAGATGTTGATCACCAGTTATTGCATTGTTACCTTAGAACTTTGGCAAACCTATTTCTGACATCTTGTGGGACGGCATTTGGGTAACCATCCATTCCTCTAAAATCTATAGGACCAAAGGTGTTAACAACAAATGGATGTCTAGGCTAAGCCATATTGTTTGGTGGAGGTGATCTTGGGGGTGACACAAGGTGACAAGGAGTGCAAGGTCTTTGGGACTCAAGAATGTAATTCACAAGACTAGTATTCTCTAAGTGCTGATTTTCTTGGAAAGTTTTATTTGAATTGAAACAAAGAGGTGAAAATTGGAGAAGGAACTTACAGTACAACTGAGAAGGACCTTCACTAGATGAGGAGAACAAGTTTATGAGAGGATTTCTTGAATCAAAATCACTGGAAGAAGAGTGATAATCCTCTACCAAAGGTTGATCTCTCTCACCAATGGATATATCTTTTCCTAATGTCTGACCTTTCACAAATTTCCAAACTCTTCTCCCTTCCAAATTTGAGTTTATTGAATCTACAAACAAATTCTTAGTAGAGTCTCTAATGAAGAGAGATCCTCTTCCTTCCAGCTTTGTAGAGATTAGCAACACCAAAGTAAATGACAAAAAGGTTAAGACATTGGTATTTTTCAAGATCAAATCAGCATGGAGTTGCCACTAAGGACTTTCACCCTAGTTGTGCAAATGTACTAAAATACTTTGTCAAATACCTATCAACACTAAAAATCTTGCCAAACTTTATAGATCGAACCTCCTTTTATTGAATTTACCAACCAAAAATGATAATGAAGTGCAACAACCTGGAAACTAGTAAAATTGTGGGCGAACTTATATCTTCACTTAATCCTTACAATTCGATTATAAAATTATGCTTGAACAATGTATTTGCATGCGAATTTGCAAGGAATTCACTGTGGTTTGATATGCATTCAAATATCTCAAATATGTATGCACATGGATCAGATTGAACTAAGATAATAACAAACTCAGAACTCTACTCTTCATTCCAATCTTATAAATCTGATCAGAAGATGATAATCAAATTTGTAATTGTACATAAATCACACAAGAAGGATTACCAGGGATTTGAAATAATGAAATACTAAATAATGTCCCCGTAAATGGCGCCATTTAGGTGTTATTGATAGGCTAAATATACATGGAATGGAAAATGAATCAAGAAATCAATCTCAGTAATGCAAATTATTTCCCAAGAATTCAAAACAACTCCCGTAATGGCACCATTTAGGTGTTGGTACCTGATTTAATCTCCTTCGTAATTGAGTAGCATCATGGATTTTACAAGACACTCGAGGGTAGATAAATGATTTATATGTCGCTTTGTAGCCAGGAAGCAATTTATCCGACTTGTTAGCACTCCGGTTTGAAGAAGTGGGTAGCACCTTGAAAGGATTTTGATCTAATCCTCACTAGTTTAGGTTGTACCTTTCAACCAAGGTAAGAGAACCTATATTACAACCTCTATTTTGTGAAGGAGGTGGAGATAGCCTTATAACATTCATATTGTACGGAGATGGCCTTGGGAAAACATGATCAATTTTCCATTATTCAAACTCAACAAAGTTGTCACTACTTAATGATGGAAATGCTTTCCAGACAAGGCTGAGGCTACTAGAGACATGGTATGATCCTGATTTGCTTTGTGCATTTTTGTAGATGGGTTAGATTCTTTTGTTGACATAGAATGCAATGCAGGGGTAGTATGGGTAGGATTAGTTATTCTGAATGAAATTTTTGGTGGGAGATTTTAGAAAAGACTAACCAGAATTTGCTAAAATTCTTTGAGGACCTTTGCAAGAAATTTGTAAGACCCACACAACGTAGAATGCTTCAAAAGGGGTTAAGGTACTCCTTCAACTAGGATATGTGCACCAAATGGAGGCCCAGATCTACACTCTTCCACACAATATTTGACAACCTGCCACAAAATCTTGAAGCAAATAAACCAACAAAGAATCCAAAAATCTCTATTTTATCATGACCTAAGGTGCACCCAAAGGTTTACAAACAATCTCAAAATTCAAGGAAGGTAAAGTGATTTTAAATCTGTTTATCTCTTTATCAAATGAAAGATATTCTAAATGTGAGGTTGCAGATGCCACTAAACTATCAACAAGAAATGAGACCATGTATGATTAAGAGATATTTTAAACACAAGACTACTACGGGTAGTAGAAACACAAATTGAAAACATTCTCAAAAATAAGTGCATTTAAACTTTTCCAAGAGACAATAAAAAATAATCCAGAAATGCTCAAATCTATTAGTAGGGGAATGTTATAAAAACAATCTCAGAGCTTGTTGATGGTTTTACAACGCAAACCAACTCAACATGATACAAATCTGATGCAAAAAGGAATTAGAAATGGTTCTCAGACTATTTCTCAGAGAATGGGCTTCTTCCCATATTTTCCCATGAATTTCTAAGTTTCTCCGACCTTTTGCATGTCTCAAAAATGCATTAGATATCTCTTACCACATTGGAGCCTTCTTTCCCAAGAAAATAATATGCCTAGCGATCAAGTTTGTTACAACAATTCCTCATGATTCACTGAAAATGACATTTAACAGATTCACAACAAAAATTGCCAAGTGTTTAAAAAGGTTGAATCATTACAAATATTCAGATCATTATCCTTCCTGGAGGCACATTTTTCATCATCAAGGCATGCAGATGCCTTTCTAATCATCATTTCACCTTTTCACCTTTTAAAACTACTTCGCAACTTTCAAATTTGACATTTTGGTGTTTGATAGATTAGGGAAAATTTTCATTTCAAAAACATCTCATATCTACAAATTAAGCCATGAAAGTGATCCCAATGATCCTGGAAGGCCCAAATGACACAGAATCATTGAAAATTTGATGGAATTTGATGTAAAATTCACTTTTCTAAGTTTCCCGGAGCTCCCATGGTGGCCAAAATGGTGCAATGTACAGAACCATTGATCTACCTTCAACTTTAAATCCTAGCCCTCCACGTGGAAAATGTGGATCAAAAAATAAGCTTGGGTTACTTTTTTTAATTTTTTGATAAAGCTAGACACGTGGTGCAATATGATTGGATCGGGCCTAGGTTTAAAAATATTCACTTTATAACCTTTTGAAAAATTGGAAAAAAATTCCATCTTTCCCCACCTCCTTCCTGGGCCTGCCACATGTCCACAATGTGGGTCCCAATGAAACCACGAGACAATTCTACACATTTTACTTCCTTTTGAAAAAGGAATTTTTTTACTTTTTTCCCCACGGGCCCACACCTCTGCCTCTATCCTTGACACGTGTCACCTTGTGGTTCATTCACGGGCCAGCGCTTCAATTTCCACACTGAGTCTTTTTGTCAAAAGGGAGAAAATTCCCTCTTACCTCCGTCGGCCCGCCGACCCACTCTGCCCACCACGTGTCTCCCCATGGCTTCATTCAGACCCGTGGCTTAATTCTTTGTTCTAAGTCCTTTTGCAAAAAGGGAATAATTTCCCCTTTTCCCCATCGGCCCGCACTTCCTTCTACGCCGCCACGTGTCTCCCCGTGGCTTCATTCGATCCATAGCTTAATTCTTTGTTCTAAGTCCTTTTGCAAAAATGGAATAATTTCCCCTTTTCTCCTGAGGCCCGCACTCTCCTCTATGCCTCGCCACATGTCTCCTTTTGCATCGTCATGGACACACGACCCCTTTCTACATCTTTTTCCCATTTTTCCAAAAAGGAAAAACTTGCCTAAGCCCCCATGACCTCCCACTCTGCCTTCACATGAAAATGATACACATGTCCTCCTCTCGGGACTGCGGGGAATATTTGCAAATTTTTCCAAAAATAAAAAACACTAAGTTTTTAGAAAAAACTCATCGAATCTCATCTAACCAGAAGTGACCATGTGTGAGGGACGGCTTGAGCTTAATTTTGACGGGAAAATGACACCCGTATAACCATAAAAAAACACAGAATTTACCAGAGATGCCCAAATTTGATTTTTTCTTTGTGGGTGAAGGATTTTTGGTCAAAAAACAAAGGGAAATTGATTTTATGCAAGTTTCAACCATGGCAAAGGATTTTTGAGGGCAAAAATGCAAAAAATGAACAAACACGAGCTCCATAGGCTGGAAAAATGGAAAAAATGACAGAGGCCCGTGGATTTGGAAATTTAGGGCATAATGTAAGGAAAACATGTATTTTTCTTTCAAAATGGAGAAAAATAATAAGTTTGTGAGCCTTTGAAAGCATTCAATTTGGAGAACAAAGTTTGCACCACCAAGTTTGAAGAAAAACATTTTTTGATCACATAATACAAAGGGAAAAGATGGGAAAATAATAGACAATCAAAATGGACACCAACACAACGCTCTAGGAATCTAATTCCCTCTACTTAACTAGTACAACTACCGTATATGCATGTGTAAATAAAGGTGGGTTTTCCTAGTGGCCTTGTGGCCGGGGATCCAATAGGGGCACTCCACTGACCCTGCGACAAAGCTAGAAATCTCTTGCTAGGGAATAATTTGTCTAAAGAGTGGAAAGGAGGAGTGAGAAATGATATGGGAGAGCTAACGTTGTAGGTAGAAAATCATATTCCTACACACACTAGTTAAAAATTTCAACACATGCATTTACGAGAAGATACAACTCTGCAAATAGCAACAATACCAAATAGAATTTATTGATCACAAAGTATCAAGAAACCCCTTAGTCAAAGAAAGATAGAAACTCATTCTTCTTGTATTGACTTCTTACACATAAATTGTACATAGTGTGGGAAAGGAAGAAATTTGAGAGTGGAGGAAAGTAGAATAAAATGGCTATCTCCTTTTCTTTCTCTAAGTACAATGCACTCTTAAGTTTACAAGATCAATTGCCAACCCTTTGAAATGGGAATGGATTTACAATTTATAGAATGAGAGGTGACTTATCGTTTACCCCCAAATGGCTTTTCATATGTCCTTGTGCAACTTAAAACTTTTCAAATTCTTAGGATAATATTAAGTCCCTTTTTATAACATAAAGGTGACTTATTACATTTGGAACATTAGGGCATGTGAAAAAGTGCAACCCCAATGTGAAATTAGAATTTTGGAAAGTGAGAGAAAGTTTGGGGAAGAGGATAGAGAAAAAGAAAGAGAAGATGAAGAGGAGATGTCATTCCCAAAGTGAATTCTGTTGATATTAGTTGATGGAAATCTCCAAATGCAAAGAATATCTAAATCTTCTAACTCCTTGCACCGAGAAACTCCTTCAAATTAGCTCACAAACGCTCACCAAGTTGAATGAACTAAGATAGATCTTGAATTCCCTATGTAAAATTCCTAGGATGATCTCAAACAATGATGTTCCCCTAAATGATTATCCTTGTATGCCCCATTGTGCCAAAACTACTCTTTGAGTGTAACTTACTATTTTTAGTAAGTGTGAATTGCGAGCCAAGATGACATTTTTGATGAATTTTCCTCTGATAATCCCTTTGGTTTTACCACCTTCTTCGTAGCCTCTTCAAATGGTGGCTTATCTAAAGTAACATACCCCTATGTAGGAATATATGATATTTTCAAGTAAGTGCACCATGGATGTCATATCACTAAACAAAACAAGTCTTGAAATTCTGGGTTTTATTCTAGGCTTCCATGCTTCATGTTTGAGTAACTCCTTCATCTGAAAAAGTGGGAAAATGAGATTTTCATGGTGTGGGAAGAATAATGAAAAAAACATCCCTCCATATCCCTAAAAATAGGGGTTTCATGGTGAAAAAAATAGTTCACGTGAAACTACATTTTTCAACGATCATTCCTTCCAATTTTTGTGTGGTTTCGCCCACTGGAACCCTCGAAGTGAAGAGGTAGTTCATTTCATTTTTCACGATGTTCTTCATGTGACAAGGAATCATACTTAAAAACACATCCCTTCATATCCATAAAAAATATTGGTTTCATGGTGCAAAAAAACTAGTTCACGGGAAACTAGATTTTTCGATGATCATTTCCTCCAATTTTCGGTCTATTTTGCCCATTGGAACATTGAGAAGCGAGAGAGTAGCTCGTTGATTTTTTCCATTACTTTGTGTCATGACAGCCATTAATGGAGCTTTAAATTTTTAGGATTTTTTTTTTTAATCCATTCACAACGAAATCAACTCCATTGCGATAGTTTTTTGCTTCAGTGCGTCGGATAAAATTTTACTTCAATTCGACACCGGCTCGATGGGAAATTCAAATTTTTCTTCATTGATCTGAAACGAGATTTATTCACTTGAACATTCCTTGATACAAACGGGAGGTTTTAATGTGATTTTTAGTTTCATTCAAGAGATAATAACTCAAGAATGTATGGTTTGTCAATCCAAGTAATAGATTTGTAAGATATGTTCAATTATTGGTTTTATGGCAATGGAGTTTTCAGACTTCTTCTTCTATGTTCTTCATTATTTCTTCTTAGTTTCATAAATATTCCTTCTATGACCTATGTGCCATTATGGAGTGAAGGATAATGTGTTGTGATGGATCTGTCTCAAGTTTCATCAATGGTGGAGGGGTGATAGGAAGTTGCTGAGGAGTTTGGAGAAAGAACTGTGCACAAGAGAGTTAGATGTTAGAACTAAGAAGCAGGAGGGATTTTTAAAATTTGAAAATTATCCAACACATGAAGTGAGGTGAAGTTTTCAAGGTTTTATTTCCTTGACATGTGATGGATGTGAGGGACATCAAATTCCACAATGGTCCTGGAGTTGACATGTGGCGACAATTGCACGACAAGGAATGAAGCCTGAAAAATCACTTGAAAGCACTGAGGAGCTAGAAGCTGGTCATATGGGTGAACAAAATTATCCTCTAGGGGATGGATGAATTTTTCAATTTGTGATTTCCCTTACCTGTGAGGGACATGAGGGACATAAAATTCCATGACGGTCCTGGAGCTGACATGTGGCAAAGATCTAATGGCAGGGAATTTGAGCTCCAAATTGCACCCGGGGACTGAATTAACAATCCTGATGGTCGCATGTGGTTCCAGAGGTCACATGGGGGATGGGAAGATTTTTCCAAGGTTTATATACCTGATCCTCAGGGATGTCGGGGACATAAAATTCCACTGGGCTCCTCGAGTTGACATGTATCCTCCATAAATTTGGCTATGTCCTGAACTTGCTCTAAGAGGACGACTTGCGACAATGATAAATTGAGCTCCCAATGGAATTTTTTGAATTTTTTTTATATGATCTTGACTTTAAATGGAATTTTTAATCCAATGGTGGGGTCTCATGTCTTGATTCTTCCATTTTTTTCTTGAAAAATCAGATTTTGTATTTCTTACTCCACATGTGCAGGGAAAACTTGCCTACATACTTGATGTGCCAGTGCTCTAAAAATATGATTTCACCATATTTTAGGGATTTGAATTATATTTATAAGGATATTTTTTTCTCCTAACTCCATCTGAAGCTCCCAAAATCACCTTCCGAAGCTCAGCGAGTTGTTTTGGCCTTGTCTGTGCACCGAATAGGCTCATGAACCATAATTCTAGCGAAACTACCCCAATTACTCCAAAACTTCCCTGAACCTTCCAAAATAAATTTCATGATATTCATATTCCTTTGAATCACTTTCACAACCCTTTTGGATTTTCTTCTCTACTCTATGGATTTACTCTAGTTGTAGGAAGGCTACTGACATCCCTTCCCGTGACCGCCCGAAGTTTTCTTTTTTAAAGAAATCTTAAAATCACCTAGGGGGAATGAATGGAATTTCCTAACTCACCAAGGGGTATGAGATAATGTTAATTGGTAGGTCACTTGGACTGAATGGGAAGACCAAGGGTGTCTTGGAATGATAAGATTTGAAAATATTAACATAGGGGTATAGTTTTCATGCTCAGAAATTGTTAATTTCCTTGTTGCACATTTTCATGACAACAATTGGATCTAGCTTGGGGACATGACATATACTGAGTGTAGAAAAGACATGACATGAGGAATCTATAATCTCACTATCAAACCATATGATCCGTTGACTAGTGCCTTATACATTGGACCTTGAAAAGTCATGTGCAATTACAAGATAGAAGGATAAAGAAGAAGGAGACACATACACACACAATGATGGAAATGAAACACATGCCACACAACAAAAGGGAAAAAAGTAAAATCACCTATGGTACAAGGTGGGGGGACAACCCGATTTCATTGAAGAATTTTTATTCCTCAAAAGTTACCCTTGAAGAGGAAACACTGAATGATGTTGTTCTTCAAGCCGTTAATCGGTTCTAGAAAGTATCATCCCCTCCTTAGCTGCTTATGAAATCCGGGTTCTTCCACATTTGTATGTGCACTTTATAGGAGTGAGCCTACATGAGCTTATTGATTCTCAAGACTTCTCTTAGAAATTCCATTGCCTTCATATTATTTGAAATCAATTTCATAGTGCCAGTTGCCTTTCGTATTTATCTACATTAATGATTCTTCATTAAGCATGCTATCACTATTCCATGGCTGCTTTTCATTCAAATTACTTGAACATTCAGGATTCTTTTCTTTCCCGTGTCTATACTTGTTGACCTCTTTTCCATGTGAAACCTTAAACTTATCCTTTTCTCTACTCCACTGTGAGGTCATTTGAGTACTAACAAAAGGATTGGAAGTGATCTCGTAATTTTCTTATATGTCCATGGCATGAGTTAAGAGATCAAGAATCATCTCGGGTCTTCCTCAACTTCCACTTGCATCCAATATTCCTTGCACAAAAATCTCCTTTGTTACTTCCTACATCTCATATTTCTATACATTCAAAGAATCTTTATTTTACAGCTCAAGGAAACTATCTGGAGGGGTTACTTCATTATCTTGGGAATCTCTACATTATATCAATCCTTCATCAAGAGGAGCTTTAGCTTCAAAGGCCTCAAAACTCCTTGTTTCAATTTCTTCATCGTGGAAAATTTCTTCTTCTTTAAATGGGAAATAAAATATCTCCATTTCATCATTGTATCCATCAATCATTGGCTTAGGGGGCATCATATTTCTCATCATATTTATTTGTTTTAACATGACCAACCTTCACATTGATTGAATCTTTCAAATCAGATTCACACTTATCTTGTAGGTTCATGGATTGCATCAGAGTTTGAGACTGAGCTCGGAATCTTTAGTTTCTTCTATGGCTCTAAACAGTTCTTGTACATGTAGTTCTTTCAAACCTTTCGTGGGTTCATCACAAGATGGTCTTGTCTCTCCATAGATGGCTTGAATGAGGTCATCTTCATCCCCAAATGGGAATGAGAATAACTCCTCATCACAGATAAGCACATAAGCTAATTTTTCTAGCTTGAAAACCATCAAGAACCATTTCCTCTTCTTCATGGTTTACATCATCGGGGCTGCCCTCTTGTAATTCAAATCTCCTCAATGATTCTTCAAGGTCCATGCCTCTCTGGGAAGGCATGTCTGGCCCTATAAAGATGGGAATATCCTCTTCCTCCTCGGTTTTCACAAAGTGATTCATCCACCTGTTATCTTGGTACAAAATGTTAGCTTCGGGCTTCCGAAATTTCATACTTTGTGTAGATCATCTTATTCTCGGGAAGGAATTTCTCCATGTCTCCCTTCATTGGTATCATTGTGGATGACCAATTCATCTAAATTTTCCCTCCCAAGTATCGGCAAAAACTTCTACTCAACAACATTCCGAATAAGGTTGGGACATCTGCAACCAAAATCATCGCTGAAACTTTCTTGTCTGGAAATATGGCAAGAGCCACTTGTGCATCTTTTACCTTCCCTACAATTGATACCTTTTTTGAATCTAGGATTAACAAGAGCCTCTGAATGGAGTCATGGTGATTTTGAAAGCTTTGGCAACCTTCACAGGGCATGACATTATCCAAGGCACCCGAATCTATTATGCAATTGTTCAATACATATTCTCCAATAAGAAGGGAGACATAAAAAGGTTCAACCTTATCAGTCTTTGATGCACTCAAAGAAAGTATGTTCTGTGAGGGGCGTGTAGGTGGGTTTTGTAGTATTCCTTTAGAAGTATAAGTTATAGCATTGGGTGTTTGACTACCACTCCCGATGTATTTTGTATCTTTACAGAGAGGATGAGATATTCATCAAGTTCAAAGGCCATCCTTTGTGCTTCTACAATTTTCCTTGGTTGAACTCTTCGTAGGAGAAAGCCTACCTCTGCTGATTGAGAATTTATGAAGAATCTCTTGATATTGCTCGAGACAGTGAATCTTCTTCCAATATCCTACAACGCAACCTTTCAAGACGAGCCACAAAGTCTCTCATAGTTTCAGTTTGTCCTTTCTTCATTTGAGCCAACTTGCACCACGGAGGTCCTGATAGTCTTCAATTGATTTAAATATCTCTTCAAGGTATCCTTGATGTCATTCCAACCCATAATGGACTGGGAAGGTAAGAGGTAAAACCATTCTGGTGCTTTTTCTTGGAGGGAATCCATGAATAATCTCGTATAAGCATCTTCATGTTGGACACCGAGAATTCCACATGATGTTGTGAATGAAGCAATGTGTTCTTTAGGATGTTGTGTGTTATCACCTTTGAAATTTGGAAATTTCTTGCAAGGGAAATTGTTGGTACATCATGAAGAGGAGGTTCAATACAAAGTGGGAATTTATTTTTCACCATGGAACAATGGGTTGGGGTCTTTCTACTTCATCTTCAATTTTCATTTCTACTTCTACTTCAGCTCTTACTTCTACAAATTCTTCTTCACATTCTTCTTCTTTCAAGAACTCAATGTTCAAGGATGATTGAAAAATGGGAGAATTTTAAGGTGGAGTATCAATAGAGTCTTGACAACATTTCCAGAAAACTGCTTTAAGAGGTGGATGGAGAGGAGGCTTGAGAGAAGAAGTATGGATTATCTATAATTCATTCTTGTTGATTTTGTAAAGCCTTGAAATTGGAATCAACACCACCTCTTGACTGTTCAACCTGGAGTATCTTCCTTCTCGCGATTTTAGAAATTCTTGAAGTGGGAATATGAAAAGACACTATGGAATATGAAATTTCATGAAGGAATTGACAAAGTGTATCTTTCAAAGCAATGGCTTTACATGAAATTTTTTTCAATATTTTTTTGAATTTTTAGACATTGCGGTCATATTTTAGGTGTAGATGTTGCCAAGTCTTCCCCATGGTGGGTGCCAAAATTGTTGGTGAGAAATTTTTTTGGGTGGACAAACTTGTGGATTTCTTACCAACACTCTGGGAATCTAAGTCCCTCTACTTAACCAGTGCAGCTACTGTATATGCATGCATGAGTTAAGATGGATTTTCCTGGAGGCCTTGTGGCCGGGATCCAATAGGGGCACTCCAATGACCCTGCGGAAAAGCTAGAAATCTCTTTCTAGGGAATACTTTTTCTAAAGAGTGGAAAAGAGGAGTGAGAAATGATATGGGAGAACTAACGTTGTAGGTAGAAAATCAGATTCCTACACACACTAGTTATAAATTTCAACACATGCATTTATGAGAAGAAACAACTCTACAAATAACAACAAGACCAAATAGAATTTATTGATCAAAAAGTATCAAGAAACCCCTTAGTCAAAGAAAGCTAGAAAATCCTTCTTCTTGTATTGATTTCTTAAACAAAAGTTGTACATAGTGTGGGAATGGAAGAAATTTGAGAGTGGAGGAAAGTAGAAGAAAATGGCTATCTCCTTTGCTTTCTCTAAGTACAATGCACTCTTGAGTTTAAAAGATCAATTACCAACCCTTTGAAATGGGAATGGATTTACAATTTATAGAATGAGAGGTGACTTATTATCTACCCCCTAATGGATTTTCATATGTTCTTGTGCAACTTCAAACTTTTCAAATTTCTAGGAGAATATTAAGTCCCTTTTTATAACATCAAGGTGACTTATTACATTAGGAACATTAGGACATATGAAATAGTGCAACCCCAATGGGAAATTAGAATATTGGAAAGTGAGAGAAAGTTTGGGGAAGAGGAAGAGGATATTTCATTCCCGATGAAGTCCATGATCCTTGTTGATGGAAAGTTACAAATGTAGTGAAACTCGAATCTTTGAACTCCTTGCACACTTAGAAACTCCTTCAAATCAGCTCACGAATGATCGCCAAGTTAAATCAACTAAGATGGATCTGAAATTCCTGTGAAAAATTCCTAGGATAATACCAAACATTGATGTTCCCCTGAATGATATATCATTGTGCCAAAACTACTCTTTAAGTGTAACTTACTATTTTTAGTAAGTGTGAATTGCAAGCCGAGATGACCTTTTTGATGACTTTGTCGTGATACTCCCTCTTTTTTACCGCCTTCTTCATAGCCTCTCTTGAAATGGTGGCTTATCTAAAGTAAATTACCCCTATGTAGGAATACATGCTATTTTTAGTAAGTGCACCGTGGATGTCAGATTGCAACAAAACAAGTCTTGAAATTCTAGTTTTTATTTTGGGATTCAACGTCCGTGTTTGAGTAAATATTTAATTTTAAAAAGTGGGAAAATGATATTTTCATGGCATGGGTAGAATACTTGAAAAAAAAATAGCCCTCCATATCCCTAAAAAATAGGGGCTTCATGGCATAAAAACTAGTTCACACGAAACTAGATTTTTCAATGATCATTCCTTCCAATTTTCACATGGTTTCACCCACTTGGAACCCTGAGAAGTGAAGAGGTAGCTCACTACCTTTTTCACGATGTTTTTTTGTGTGATAGGGCATCATAATGAAAAAAAACACATCCCTTCATATCCCTAAAAAATATGGGTTTCATAGCGCAAAAACTAGTTCACGGGAAACTAGATTTTTCGACGATCATTTCCTCCAATTTTCGGGCAATTTCTCCCATTGGAACCCTGAGAAGGGGAGAGCTAGTTTTCTTCTTTTTTCCATTACTGTGTCATGGTAGCCGTTAATGGAGCTTGAAATTTTGAGGGCTTGTTTTTTTATCCATTCATGATGAAAACAACTCCATTGTGATAGAATTTTTCGTTTGGTGCTTCACGTGAAATTTTATTTCAATCCAGCAACTAGTTTGATGGGAAATTCAGATTTTCCTTTGTTGAGCCGGAAAGGAGATTACTTCACTATGAACATTCCTTGATGCAAACGGGAGGTTTGAATATGATTTTTAGTTTCCTTTAATAGATAATAACTCAAAAACATAGCATTTTTCAATCCATGCAATGAATTGTAAGATATGTTTGATTCTTTGTTTCATGGCAATGGAGTTTTCAGACTTCTTTTATCTATTCTTCGTTCTTTCTTTTTGGTTTGATATTTCTTCCTTTTTGACCTATTTTCCATCATGGAGGGAAGTATAATGTACTATTATGGATTTTTCTCAAGGTTTTTCAATGGTGGAGGGGTGATAGGAAGTTGCAGAGGAATTTGGAGAAAGAACTGTGCACAGAGAGTTAGATGTTGGAAGTCAAAAGTAGGAGGGATTTTAAAACTTTGAAACTTCTCCAAGGCATGGAGTCGAGTGAATTTTTCAAGGTTTAATGTCTTTGAAATATTAGGGATGTGAGGGACACCAAATTCCATGGTGGTCCTAAAGCTAACATGTGGCAATGATCGAAAGGTAGGGAATGAAGCCCGAAAATTCACTTAAAAGCACTTTGAGGGGCTGGACACTTTGGTCATATAGGTGACAAAAACTATCCTCTAGGGTCAGGAAAAATTTTCAATGTGTGATGTCCCTGACCTATGAGGGACATGAGGGACATCAAATTCTAAGATGGTCATGGAGCTAACATGTGGCGAAGATCTGACACATCGGGGAATTTGAGATCCAAATTACACCCAGGGGCCGAATCGACAAGCCTGATGGTCGCATGGGGTTCCAGAGGTCACATGGGGGCTGGGTGCATTTTTCCAATGTTTATGTACCTAACCCTTAGGGACTTTAGGGACATAAAATCTCGTTAGGCTCCTAGAGTTGACACGTGTCCTCCCAAAATTTTGTTAAGTCCCGAACTTGCTCCAAGAGGACAACTTGTGACGATGATAATTATAACTCCCGATGGACAGCTTTGGAAAAATGTTATATTATTATGACTAGAAATGTCCTTTGGAATCCAATGGTTGGGATCTCATGTCTTGATTATTCCATTTGATCCCTGAAAAATCGGAGTTTGTATTTGGTACTCCACATGTGCCTCTCGAAAACTCGCCAAAGAAACTCCGATGCACCAAAGTGTTGTGAAAATATTATTTCACCATATTGTAGGGATTTGAATTATATTTCCAAAGATGTTTTGTTTTTATCCTAACTCCATCTAGATCTCCCGAAATCACCTTCCAAAGCTCATCTCGTTGTTTTATCCTATGCACTTGATTGGGCTTGTGAACCCTAATTCGCGAAACTACCCCAACTACTCCAAATCTTCCTTGAACCTTCCAAAATAACCTTCATGATGTTCCTATTCCTTTAAATCATGTCCACGTTTATTTTGTATTTTTTCTCTTCTTCATGGATTTTCTCTAGTCCTAGGAAGGCCAGTGATAGCCCTTCTCTTGACCACCCGAAGTTTATTTTTAAAGAACTCCTAAAATCACCTAGTGGGAATGAATGGACTTTCCTAAATCACCTAGGGGTATGAGATAACATTAATTTGGAGGTTACTTGGACTAGATGGGAAGACCCAGGGTGTTTTGGAATGATAGGATTTGAAAAAATTAACATGGGGTATAGTTGTCATGCTCATAAATTGTTAATTTCCTTGTTGCACATTTACATGTAAACAATTCGATAACTCGTAAAGGAGTAAATGAGGTCAAACTAAAACTAGTGCCTTTACCTTATGTTTATCTTTATCTCGCTAAGAAATTGTTATATAATAAATCAATAAATTATAGAGGATAACACAACACAAGAGATATGGGTGGTCCAATATACCTTAATATTAAATATATGCATAATAATACCCTTAAGGTAGGGAAACACCATAAAATTCTCCTTAAGTAAGAATTAATTCCAAAATCTCCCAAGATGGGAATCCACTTCAAGGGGGAAACCTACAATATACCTATACCAAGTAGAAGACTCAACTCATCCCCATCACCTTGATACTCACAGCCCTTATATAAGCATACATTACTCTTAATATATGGGTAACACCTAATCCCAATGTAGGCTGACTCATTACCCAATATAAATAATTCCTATGTGCGCCCTAATAACTAACTGGGATGTCTACCACATGTTGGCATCTCTAACAACCCATATACATTATAATATCATCTCCCAAGGTACATATCATTGCCTCCCTCTTTGACATGTTTCATCCCCGAAACATAAGAAGAAGCCATATAATGAGTATGATTCAAATTATTACAAACTTGTATCCATGCTCGATCATCCAATCACCCATATAAGATCGTATTGGGTGATGTTGTTCAAAACCTGATTTTATAGTGCATTGGACTCATCTGATTCCATCCTTTTCCATATGTAATCTTCCTTGGTATCCATGCATATCCATATTAATTATTCTTGTGATTCCATGTCATATAATTGTAGCTCCATTGATTCCATGTATAGCCCTGATTATTGCTCCTCTAATTCCCTATATATCTATATAGATTTTTTCCCTTATGCGGCATAACATAAATCCATGATTTTTCCCTCTCATGATGATGAGGGTTTCCATATGGTGCAACCTTGGTATCCTCAACCTTATCATCCTTTTCTTTATTTTTATCCTCCACCTTGTTTGCTATTTCTTTTTCTCTTGAGTAGATGAATTATTTTTTTCTTTTTCATCTTTTTCTATAGCCTCTCCTTCTAAATAATCCTTATTCCCTTCTTCATCATCTTCAAATTCCTCTTCATGATCCTCATTTATATTAATTTTTTTCTGCTAAGTGTGATATCTTGCAATGTAATTTTCTTTCGCTTGTACCACAATTTTAGGAATTTATTTTACACATTAAGATTAATTATTCCCAATGTCTCTAACCAATAATATCCAAGAACAATATCCATACCATCCATATATAAAGCATAAATTTCTTAATGTAAAACATATTTTCCATAGATAGCTTTAAATCGTCAAAAACTTGAATATTCTTACAATCCACTTGAGCTTCCTTAATATGCTTTATTTACACATGTAGATTTTGAGCTACATCCATATTGATGAAGTTATATTTGTTGTTAAGGTTTATGGAAACAGCTTACCTTTTTTCATTGAATACACCCTTTAAACCAAAATATTAAATCTTCCTTCCTTCGAGATGCACTATCATGTGTAGAAAATTCATCATCAACATTTTCTTCTTCTTCTTCTTCTTCATCATCAACAAACTTACTCCTTTGACTAATGTTTGACCTGATGATTTCATCTTTAATTAAGTCACCAATCTTAAAAATGTAATAACTTCCACAAAACACATTGAAACTTTCTAAAATTTGTATTGTATCTTCATCAAACCCTTTCACAATTATGGTTAAAAATTTGAGAAAAAGTTATCAGTTGATTTAAAACTATAGATCAATATCTAAAATTAGGTTTTGGACCGAATTTTTACCAAAATCGATGCTCTGCTACCAAATGTTAAGATATTTGCATATAAAAATGAACAATTTGAAGAAGATTAAACAACACAAGAGATATGGGTTGGCCAATATGCCCAAATATTTAATATATGAAGAATAATACCCTTAAGGAAGGATTAACTCCATAATATCCCAAAATGGGAATCCACTTCGAGGGGGACACCTCCAATATACCTCTACAGAGTAGAAGAATCAACTCATACATCCATGACATTGATACTCACATCCCTTATATAGACATACATTACTCTTAATAGATTGGTAACACCTAATTCCAATGTAGGCCGATTCACTACCCAACATAACTAATTCCTATGTGACCCCATATAACTAAGTGGATCTATGACACATGTCAGCATCTCCATCAACCCATACACATTATAATATGATATCCCAAGCTATATAGCATCATCTTTTCCCTTTTCCTTAGTAGATTCTTAGGTTTATGAAGATTATTTGATAGATTCAAGGACCTCTATGGTCTTCTTCTTAAGGAGATGACTAAGGTGTTCAATATTCTTCTTTATAAATTTGTGCTCGGTGTGCCCAAGTTTGTTGTAATAGGAACACTTAACCATTTCCTTTTTAGGATTTCCATTTGAACTGGAGGTTTTAGTGATAGACTTGGTGATCCGTAAACTTCTAGAACTCTATAAATCACACAATTAAGTTGTTTTACTTTCAACTTTGGAAAATGACATATTTTCTTGAGGATTATCACTTAGTGACTGAATTTATTAGTGATTAGAACAAAATTATAAAGAGTGATAATCAATTCAGACACACAACACAATAGTTTTTATCTTGGAAACCCCTAAAGAGGGAAAACTAGTCGAGAAGGGAAACTGCTCCTTCTTCCCACTTGTATTGGCCAATTAATCAAATTTTATAGATTATAATAAGTATGAAAAGAAGAAACAATGTAAACCTTCACTCTAATTACTTGTTTTCTTGCACCTTGCTCCTACAAATCCACTCTAGCACTGAAAGTATTTTTATCACTTTCTCTCATACAATTAAAATTTTCTCTTGATATCTTTAGATCTTTGAATGCCAAATCTCTTGATCCTTCATGATTTTATAGCCTTCTCATATCCTCATGGGTACTTGAAGGATATGAAGGGGCACATGAAAGGAATAAACAAGGCCAGATGGTTCAAATTCAAACCGTTATAGACCAACGGTCATAGAACCGCCTCCCTAGTTGGGCGGTTATAGAAATGCCACCCCTGCAGCGAGGAAGTTCTTTAAAAGCTTACATAAACTTTGTTTTCCTTATTTTCTTCATTTTTCCTTCATGTTTCTAATAGAACTGATGAAGTGGTGTGTTTTTGTATCCCCGTGGATCATACCTCCCCTTCTTAGGATGCTTTTTGTCCCACAAAATCTTAGTGGGGAAGTGTAAAGGAATCAACTCCTATTTCTCCTTCGATTACCACTGGGTTTCCCTTGGAATCTTCTCTTCTCATCTAGCCTATCAAGACTCTTTTGGATCTCTGGTTTCTCACTGCAGTGCTACATTCTACTCGAAGTTGCCTCAAGTAAAATCCTCTTTGGAAGGAAGCTTCTATATGTTTTCTTTATAACGCATAGATGACCCTAATAGGTGTGAGCTATTACAACTTTCTACAGAGTGCATTTGGATGAAGTGTGGTAGAATTTGTCTCTTGAGATGGATTTTCTAGATACTCTCCATGTGTGATGCTACTATAGTCACCATTGTTACTTATCTCTCCTCTTCTTGTTGCCCTACTTTTGTTAGGTCTAGTGAATCAATAAGTAGATACAAAGTGATCGCATAGCATAATTTTTATTGCTCTTTGAATGAGGATTTCTTGTGGTGGCTTCTTTTGTAAAAAATGACAAGTGTTATCCAAATTCTCCATCCTTTGGTTAGACTTATCTATGCTCTCTACTCCATTTTAATTTTCTTCCAATGAAAGTAAACAAAAATGATGATTTTCCCCGAATAATTCTTTATGCTTGGTTCAATCTTACCATAGCCTTCTTTTATTTTCTATAGTGTGCCTAGATGTTGAAACTAACTCTATCCTTGACCCATCTATACCAGTTCTCCCTCCTTGTGAACTCAAAATCCATGGCATACATTTAAGGACTTCCGAAGACAACATAAAATGCATCAAGTGGAATTATATCAACTTCTAATAAATCTATGTATTGGGAATTTATCCCAAATTTGAACTTAAACTTTCTTGTTACTTGGATTTCTAAACCCTTATTTACCCATCCCAATAGGTATGGATGTGGATGCTCATAATTTTCTAGACCAAGCTCTTTTACAACCATATCGAAATGAAATTTGATAGAGAAAATTAATCTACAAAAGTGTTTACCTTAGTCTTCCCGATTTGGATTCTCGATTTAAAATAGCTTACTCATATATTCTTCTTCTTTTCCCCCATACATGTTAGTGGCCGTGCATCCTAGCCTCTCATCTACATTTGAATCATCCTCAATCTCCACCTCTTCTTTTGTTTTCACAGTGGCCATGGATTTCTTGGAATCCTTGGTTCGGTGTTTTGGGTGCGATTTTGGGTGCAACTTCCAACATGTGGCATCAATGTGTCCATTTATATCACAATTCTTATAGAAATTCTTAGGATCTTTACAAGTATGCAAAAAAGTGGTGGCATGTTTACCTTTCCATTTACCTTTGTAACTTGTTGATCCCTGCTCCTTTTGTTGTTGATTTGTTGACTAGTCTTCCTTTAGCTCTGATTCTCCTTTTTTTTTCTCATCATCAATATAGTATGCGTGCACGCAAGCTTCATTGAGATCCTTTGGATTTGTAGATATTTCCTTCTTTTGAAGGTGAGTGTGAATTCCTCCCAAATATTTGGTTATAATGTCCTCATCCTCTAAGTCCATATTAAGCAACATGGCTTGTCTCAAACTCTGTAGTATAGTCCTACATGCTTTAACCACTTCCCTTCCTAAAGTACTACCACTTAATCATCAATTAATTCTTATGGATGATATGATATAAATTATCTCTAAGCAAATCTTTAAAACCTTTCTAAGTACTAAAAATAGGACGTTTCTTCCTTTCACAAGTGGCTAGGTGGGTTTCCAACCAAACCAGAGCATGACCTTCCATTTTGAGACATGCAAAGGTGATAATTTATGCCGCATGCATTATGCACACTAAAATAAAATTCCAACTATTTTATCCCTTTATCCAAAGTAATTTTACATCTACTTGCCCTTCAAAATTCTTTATTTCAACTTTCATTTTGACTTTAAAAGGAGTATGAGCATATTTTACCTTTTTGCTTATAGTTATAGCCTCTTCTTCATGCCCTTACAAATATTCCTCATCGTGGCTCCTCTCGATACCAAATTTTTAGTCAAGTGCTCAAACCACCGAGTCCATGGAATATTTCTTAACTCAAGCCATTTTTCGTAGATCTGAAATATTTTTTTGTTTTTTATGCAACCTATCCATCATGGTTTCTAAGATCTTGACTCTCTACGGATGAAATTCTCTTCCTCCATTTGAGATCAAATTTTATGTTTCCACTTCTTCATAGAAATATCCGGTTCACAAGGTAAAACTTCTTCCCTGTTGGACCTTGTCACTATCATATAAATCACAAGAAAGAATCGAATACCATAGTCTTAGCTATATAATCAGCTCTGATACCAAAATTATTTGTAAACTTCAAAATTTGGAAATTCACAAAATCAAAAGAATATACAAATTATTGTTTTACTTCACAATATTAAAATGATAGGTTTACGTTAAAGATTGGTGACGGATGCTTGGTGCTTATGATTACTTTCAGAGAATATAAAGAACATAAAACACTCGACAACACATAATTTTAATCCTAGAAACCCTCAATTTCAGGGAAAACCAATCGAAGGGAAAATTGGTATTTCCTCCTTTTTCTATATTGGCCAATTATAAAATGGCAAGATATAGATTAAAACTAGAGGAATGGAAGACAAAAATGTAAAAATATTCCTTATTTACTTGGTTATTATGTTCTTCAAAGACTCCTTGCTTCTACAATCCAATTCTATCACTAAAGATCTCTGCTCACTTCCCCATGAATCAAATGCCCAATTCTCTTGCTTCTTGTATTTATAGCCTTTAGCATGTCCTCCCATGCACTGGAGAATGGGAAAGGTTAGGAGGGAAGAGACACATCCCAGAACTCCTCAAATCTATGGTTGTTTGTTCTGAAATTTTAGTTCTCCATCGAAAGAGATAAGACCACCACCTTGGATGGGTGGTCATTCCAAGATCGCCACCCCTACAGGGTGGTGGTTCTATAACCGCCACTCTTAACAGAGTGATGGTTATGTTAAAATTTGATAAAACCTCCACTTTCCTTATTTTCTTTGTTTTTTCTTCATGTTTCTGATAGAACTAATGAAGTCATGTGTTTTCTAGATCCCTATAAATCACTTGGAAGAAGTGGATTTTTTTCTTTATTCTTTTCTAGATCCTTACTCTCTTGGTTGCTAGATGATTTTTTTCCCATTCCCGGTAATGAGGGCTTGAGGTTTGGATTAATTTAAGGTGCCAATTTGGATTAATTTGTCTTTCTCTTTAGTAAGATCAGCAATAAAATCATCTAAATATGGCATAGACCATATGGATCCAAGAGCCCTCTTGTAGCATAAAAGTAAAGACAAAGATAGAGTAGTCGGGACGTGGTTTGGAAAGAACTTAAAGAACTCATTGTTGATCCTTCTTTTCTATTCCACATTCTTTTAATTACAATTTTAACGAATTGATCTTGGTGAATAAATCTTCTAAGTTGTGAAATTTCTTGGACTTAAGATAATAAGTTATATTTCTAGCTCATGACCCCTCATAGTTTCAAATTCTCCAAACAAGTTTTCTAAGGTTTCCCATACTTGGTTGGGAGATGTTTTTGATTCTATGCGAAAGAGGATTTTAGTAGACATTGAAAGACACAAAATACCTAGAGATTCATCACACTTATTAAACCACTTACCTTAATATGCAGCTTCACTAGGCTTAGGTTCTAACCCAATTGTGATACGATACAACCCTTTACTCCTAAGTGAAATGGTCATTTGTTATTTCCATTCATGGTATTTAAAATATGTAAGTGGCTTAATTGTACTTAGATTCATTAGAGAAGAAAGATAAGTTGTGGTATTTGTAGGAGAAAATAATGAAATGTGCGGAAAGAAAGAAGTTCTAAACAATAAAGGAAACACATCAGACACCCCCCGAAAACTATATCAAGAAACCCCCACAGCTTTTAGAAATTTTAAACTTATTTTGTTTTGCAAAATAAATAAAGTCAAATTCTTTTGGAAATTAAAAATATTTAATTTTTATAAAAATTGAAACTCGATATAGAGATACAAATTAAATTTTTATAATAAGTATTTCCCGTACATAATCCCTATTGTAAATGAATTTGCAATAAACTTGAAATGCACCTTTTTAGTAAAATATATTTTTAGAAAAATAAGGATATCTCGCATTGCAGGTCATCATATTTCCACATATCTGAGTATAGCAGACAAATCTACCACGAGACTCAAAACAATAACTCAAGATGGATCTTCAATGCTTGTATGGGTTGTTGGAAATTATGTTGTAGGTTTGAAAATGCCTCTTGATCAAGAAAAATACCCTTTGTTGGTCTTATCATGTATGCAAAACACTACCATGGTTGAAAATTACATTCACATGTCTCAAAACTCCTAAATCTGGTTAAATCTTATATGGATCTTGCAACAATGATTTAGGGCCTACAAAAAAGAAATCTCCGAACTATATATTCACTATGCAAGCATGTAAACCTCCAAATCCTATAACTAGGCTATATACCCACAAAAAAGTAAAACTATCACCATAAAAACCCAAATACTTCAAAATAATAACCTTAAATGAAATTAAACTTGCATAATAGTAACCAGACAATCTCAATACCATCTCAGCTCTGATACCATATCAGGAATGTCGGGGATCTAGTGAATCAAAGAGTACTCTGTGATAAATGTGAGATGTGAATTTCACAAAGGTGAGATTAAGCACACACATATAAATCTGTAAGTTATGATTAAAAATAAGATAAAATGCTAAAAGGTAGAAATATTTCCAACTCAATACGATCCAATATAATAATGCAAGAGATGTACATATATGAGGTGAATTTTTAACCTCCTTCTAGAATCATGGAAATATCCACCTAGAATAGTTGTAACTAACACCTATAATGGTGTAGTCAAGTGGTGACCAACACCTAGAATAATTTAGTCAACTTTATAACTAAACAAACATATCTAATAAGTGTAGGGAAACTCTAAGTGAGGAGGAATATCCCAAGTAGGATAATACAAATAAAGTGAGGAAAATAAATCTTACACTAATAGGAAATAAAGTACAGTTCTCAAAGGTGGTTCCCACTTCAAATTTTGAATTTAAAATCAATCAAATTAGAGACACACAGTTGGGACACATTGACATGTTTGATTTTGAGAGAAGGTAAATAGACTATTGAATTCATCTTAGATTCATGGTATCTACGAAAGTGAATTAGAACTTGTTTTACCTTTCCCCATGTCAAAAAAACTTCATGAAGTTTTTCTCACATTCATAAGTCATTATGATGGTGATTCAAGTTCAATGACAAATATCTATAGATAAGTGGTAATAGATTGTATGTAGATTATTTTGAGGAACATTTCAAACTCACTGATCTCAAAAATATGTTGACACTAACAAATATCAGGCTCAGAAGGCTTCAAATGATAAATCTTCAGCTCGTGTCAAAAACTTGAATAACAACTGCCTAAATAATCAAAATCCTAAACTTAGTCATTTCTTGAATACCATTCCTTGGAGTGACTTCATTCAAAAATTCAATAACATAATTACTTTTTTCAGTTGTTGTATGTATTATTTTGGCTAAATACTTTCAAGATTGGATGTATATATTCATCTACATCATAACAAAGAACCAAAAACATGTCATACAGGGAGTGATGACTAGTGATTCCCTACATAAGTAGCTCAAGGAGGTCCATTCGACATGAAGATTCTACATGACATCTTACTTAGTCTATGTTTCTCTTAGAATGAAGATATGAAGACATACCCTAGATTAACAATGAAGGGATCTATCAATTTAGATCAAATTTATGAATTTAATACTCAATTTACTTTGGAATAAAATACTAAATGTTTTAGGAGGGTAAATGAATGTTTTAGAAGGGTAAATGAATTTTTCAGAGAGGTAAATGATGTTTTCTTCTACAACATCATATGTAATTTTGACAAGAAGCTAATTAAATCTATATGTATTTGCATGACATGAAATGCATTTTCTCAATGGGGATATATTTTCCTCCAATTCCAAACCTTTATGTACATTTAAGTATGTGGATTTCAAGGATCCTCATATTCGATTCCAAGGTATCCAAGTAACAAGTGGATCTTGGTGGAGTTGGTAAGAAAGATGATGGACCTGCATAAGTTCCAATAGAGAAAACAAAAGGTGGGAATTAATTTCCCTACCTCTATCCATCACTACACATGTTCATCTTACCTCAAGGATAAATGTTTTCCTCAGGAATGCAGATGGTTTCCATCAAGTTCTTTCACTTGATACTAATTTTCAACTATAGAGGGGTAATGAAAATTTTGGGAAATTTTCACTTGCATTTACCTAAGATCAAGGATATATGGATTGATTGTAGGTATGAGGTTGGAATAATAAGAGAGGATCAGTAGAAAATTAACTCCAGAGGAAGTTACAAATTATGACAGAGATGATGTCCTGAAGGTACACAAGATTATGGAGATGTCTTAGACCATATCTCTAATAATACGAGTGTTGAATCTAGGGGATTTCCTCCAATAAATTGGTCCAACAAGGAATGTGTTTCCATAAAGGAGTATGTAACCACTATCATTAACCATACCTATCATTAGATTAGGTCCTTGGGAATCACACTCAAGAATGTGGATAATCAACCCTTAAGAAATCTTGTTGTGATAACTTTAGTTGTACTAGGCCCCTCTTAAGACCCTAAATATAAAGGAAAAGATCTTGTGAAGAATATCATATTTAATTTCAACAACTAATGAAAAAAACTCTACCTCCTCTACTTATATAAAAATTGTGAACCTAGATTCGTCTTCACCCCGAGGAAGTCAAGAGATTCCATCCACTTTTATGTTCATGCAAACCTTACTCATCTCCTTATCGTTAATCACTCCTATCATCACCTTCTCCCCCTTTTCCTCCACCTCACTACTCTCCTCCTCATATTACCTCTCACCCTCTTTCGTCTCCTCCTCACATTTCCTCTCCTCCATCCACACCAATAGCGCAACCTTCTTCCATCCCCACATGCCCAACTCCTCCATATTCTATTTTTACAACCACTCCCATTTCCATCATAACCATGTCTTAGGCTTTCTCCTCTCTTCCACCTCTTTCCTTGGTGATCAATATTATATTGTGTTTTTCTATAAAGAATATTTATTCTCTATCTTCCCCTCCCATTACTATTACGATCCTTCCTTCTATTTCTTCCATTATTTCCTTGGTTACCTTTCTTATGGAAATATTTTCAACCCCACTTCTCTTAGTTTATGAAATCAATTCCTCTCCGGTGGTACTCCCATGGAAAAATCCTTAGTTCCCTCATAGAATAAAATGGACCCATCTTCCATTCCTTCCTAATCCAAACACCTAAAAAGAGGAATAATCTAGTACTCTTGGAGACATTCAAATTCAACACATTAGATACAACCCCATCCTACAAAGTAAAGAAACCTAAAAAATTTTCCCACATCACTATTCATCACCTATATAAATATTTTGAGATCATTATACCAGTTGTGGATGAGAGCAAGGAGGATGTAACCATAGTTGATTATAGTATAACCAATGTTTTTGTACGAAAAACTAAGTTATCGAGGGATTTTAACAAGATATACAAGTGGATTTGGACAATATATTTAGGAAACTAAGGCCACAAAGAACAAACTAAAGGGAAAAGTAGATCAATTGATAACCTTATTATTAAAAATAAATTATCCTGCCTAACCTACCCCTATTACAACAATATTTGATACATCATCCATCATAGTGGATAAAAAGATAAGGAAACAAGGAAGGGTTGTCAAAAATAGACAAAATGAAACCTACCCTAAATGAAACCTAAATGGAGAGGGCACAGGCGGTGGTGGTTCATAGACAACACATAGGAATGGTAGAAGTAGTAACATTGATTATAGAAATGACAGGTGGGGGAAAAACACAATCACCCTGCACGGGGTCCAAGCTGGTGGCACAACTAGTGCATATCATGGGAAACATGGTGTAGGGAAAATGATGCTTCGATATGGTAGTGGTGCATAGTATTCTGCAAAAGAAATTAATAGAATAATTTTTCTTGGATTGGTCTTGATTTTGTTATGAAATGGGTCAAAGGTGGAGGTGATGGTGGTATTAATCATCCCAAACTAGAGATCTTTGTTGGGAAAGGAAAGGACAACAAATATAAAAGGAACCCTAACCTAGCATCGAAGGAGAATGGAGGCTTCAAAAATGGAGGCAAAGAAGATTAATGAAAATCTAGGGAATGACAGTAGAAGATTATGATTACGGGGAGGTATCTTCCTTTGGAGGTTCCACCAAATCTTTTACTGTAGTTTTCTCCAATCAAAAGGATAGTACAATACATTTTAACAAGCTATTAAAACCAACTCGAAAACTCTATTGCTGAAGATAGAGGACGATCTACTATAAGAGGTCCTTAAGGAGGAGGAGAATTTGGCCCAACTTGGCCTCATTTATAGATTTCACAAGTTCTAGCCCAAGCTATCACAGCTCCATAACTAGATCCCACAGAGATCAAGGCATGTGATTAATGGTAAGATTGAACTCTACCCTTGTGTTAAAGCCTATTTTATTTTTGTTTTTTAAACCCCGAGGATAGGGATCGAATTTTTGATAAATATTGGGTTTAGGGTGAACATGGTCTCATGTTCAAGCCATGGTACTTGTACTTTGATCCTCTAAAATACTCCTTTGATTCCCACCCACCCGTCGATTCACTTACCTAAATTCCCTTTGCACCTTTGAAATAAGTATTACCATTTTCTATTGGAGATACCCTATGATCTTCTATGAAACCGGATGATAAAACTATGGGTCAAACTCATACAACTTATGCCATGATTCTGGTTGATCTTGATACATTCCAATCTCTTCCAATATAAATTAACTTGAAGATAGGTGACATGCATTGGCTTCAGAGGATTGAATATAAGGGCTTAGCCTTTAGATGTTGATGATGCTATCAAACATGGCATCTCTTAAATAACTATCTAAATTCCAAACACAATGAAAAACCTGCATGTCAGAAGGATTCTTTACCAAAACATCTTATGGTTAGTCCCCATTCAGCCTTGGTTTAGAAATCTTCAAACCCATTAGATGATCTTCCACATAAGGAGTCGCATCCTAATCTACTAGGATCTGAAGGGATAGCTCAGATTTCTTCTACCCCAGCGGTAGTTTCTGAAACTAAGATGGATGGTGCCAAGGATAAGGGTCACATTTTCATCAAGAATCTTGAAGTTTTTCTTCTCATCTCTATAGAAGAAAGGAATGAGGATTGTACGTTGGTGGAGAAAAGGAAGAAAGGACACAATAAACTAAATCACACCAAAGTGTTTCTAACAAGGTTTGATTTGTGTCCCATCGTATGCTTTTATCACTTTATCCTAGATGATGGCATATTATTTCTCGATGTTTTTCTCCTTCAAGTAGGTCGTTGGTTGGGTGCGAGACCTATTATTTGTTGTTTGTATCTATTGAGCTAAGTTGAATATCTAGTTTTTAGACCTGCCCTTTCTATGCTCTTTTTGTATCTGGTTTTTGACCTTTTTATATATTGGGTTATGGTCCATTCCAAAAACCATTTACCAATAATAAAAAAAGAGCTAGACCGAAATTCTTCTCGGGGATGCGTAAGGACTCATTAATGAGTTAGTCATAGTTCATAATGATATTTATAATGATAAGATGTCAATCATGAGAACGAGAAATGTGTTCGAAAGGAAAATGATAATTGGTTGCTCAATCTGGAAGACTTTAATGAACTAAAAAAGTAGATGTTGATACTCTTGTACAAGTGAAAGTGACTAGGGAAAGGGATAGGCACTAAAAATTATATAAATACATTTAATTCCATTTAATAATATTGAGTCCAATGAAAATGTACGTATGAAGGAAAGGATATAAGGGATATACACCACTAATGACGTTGGTGGCAACTATAAACATTTTCATGGAGTTTTTGGCGGTTTCCTTCGACTCACATTTTCCATGAAAAACAATTACACCCTACCAATACTACTATCGCATTTTCAGTTGTACTAGATTTATATTACATATAATACAAACAAATCCAAATATACAGTGGAGAGTCTTTGGATTAGTCACTTATAAAATATGATCATCATGGTTCATAGGTAAAAATATAATTCGATGGGCAATATAACATGCATGTATACTCAAATTTTAATGGTCCTATATATGTAATAATTAATAAAAAAATTTAATAAAATATTACAGTGATTTTTTTAGTGAGAAGTAATACCAATTGTACGAGTTACAAACTACACCGAGAATGGATGTCTATATATAATTTTATATGTGTAATTCAATCTCGTACAACCATCAAAATATCTTGTATTTGTTAGGTATCATTAATTCAATTACATATAGGTATCATTTTAACTCAATGATAAATTTTAGAGTTTCCTCAAGTTATCCAACACGATCAAGCAACCATGCATATGTCATGGTCAATTCTAGGCATAATATAATAAGAGGAACTCATGATTTTGAATTATTTACAACCCTCATCTACCAAACTTGTATGGCTCCATGTTAATAATACAAAAAAGAAGCCTACACAAATCAAGGTAAGCTCTGATAACTTCACTATTTCAAAGAGTTTGATAACATCCTTTCAAAATCTTTCTTTTTGCATATCTTACGAGCATGAAATTCCAAGAGACCACATATTTGTGATGAATTTTCTTGAACAATTCACTTGCTTTATGCATACTTCATAATTTTGAGAACATGTCTACCTTAGCAATTACAACTAAAACATCTTCCCAAACTCAGTTCTCCATAATGCTTTAGGGGATGGACACATGTTTGTTGCATTTAGTGAAATAGCATCAATGCTACATGAGGATTCCCATGTCCTCTCTTAGCTGTAAATTTTGTGATATTCCATGCTCAAAGAGGTTGTAGAGTACAAAGTAAAACAAATTAGACATGATGATTGTTGTTCCAAGAATTTTGTCGACAATTCCCATGCCTTTTGTATGTTGCCACATTTGGCATACAATTTGTACGAGGAACTTGCAACTACAACAAACCACAATCAGCTTCTCATTATGCTATGGAAATTGTTTTCTAAATCCTTGAGTAATGTAGATGTAGCTTGTTTTCCAAATGGTTTATAAATTCTAATTTCACTTCTAGAGGTGATGTAAGCAAAAATCTGAAAGTAATTTATTGTGTTAGTCTTTATGCACTTTGTTGTGAACAACCTCAACACCCACTTCATACATATATATTCTTCCTACTACAATGAAATTTTATCACATTAACTTCACACTTGATTCCTTCATTATAATAATCAAATTTACAATTTTTACCTAATAGTTGTCAAATTAAATATTACATTATATATTATGAATTTGTGAGATTTGTAAAGGTTTTTAACAAATATCAATATTGGTTGCAACATATAACTTTTATATTGAAATTACTTACCTATTTTTATGTTCTGTTATTCTCTCTACAATGAGAATAGAGTAATAATGATTAAATAAATGTATTTTTGGGTTAAAAATGGGATGGCTAATCGTTGTTCATGAAGGTGTGAAGATTGATCTCTACCTACCTATGGATCATTAGTAGGAATTCAATTATTTACAAAACAATTTATTTATCTCCACTCTCCCAAATGTATAATTTAAATTAGTTTATGTATTCGTTGATAATTAATTTTCCTTGTTTTGATGAACATATTACATTTTGAACGTCGAATGACATTCACATCATTTTTTAGACCGTCAACTAATTTTTTGCGACATGTAAACTTGAATGTCAAAATACAACACCGATGGAGTGTCGATACATCAAAAATGAATTAAAAAAAAGGATGAAATTAACAAGACAATTTATTTAGTGAGAAGTAACTACCAATTGCACGAGTTACAAAGTAGACCCGGAATGAATGTCTATATATAATCTTATATGTGTAATTCAATCTCATACAACCATCAAGATATCTTGTATTTGTTGGGTATCGCTTGTAAACTAGGAAAAATACACTACTAACAAGGAAGTAAAATACCAATAATCATACCTCCTCCTTCGCGTTCCGTAGCAAACCTCAGAATGGGCTAGGAAACTTGGATTGAGCCCTGATTTTGTGATATGTAGGTGCTTTTCTTCAAGACGGAGCAAGACCTTCCTGCAACAACGATCCTCTTACTTTGCACTGGATGGGAAAAAGGATTATGAGACTATTTTGGCATTAGGACTAGGCAAAAGGATGTTCTTTGCTCAAAGGATGCAAGAACTTAGATATGGCATGAAAGCTTATTCTCCGTGTCCTTAGAGGGGAGGGGTAAGGTTGTATTTATAGCCTGAGGGAGTGATTAGCTTAAATTAATTTAAGTAATCATGGTTTGAAAATGTGGGCAAGATTAAGTGGGTGGTTTGAAAATGTGGGCAAGATTAGGTGGATGGTTTGAAAATGTGGGCAATATTAGGTGAGTGGGGGCCACGAAGAATGGGTGAGGATTTGAATTATATTTTTAATTCATAAGTGGAGGATTTTAGGTGAGTGGGGACCACGAATGGTGGGTGAGGATTTGAATTTGAATTTTTAATTCAATAGTGGAAAAACATGGAGAATAATGATATGTGGTGAGGATTAGATTATTTTTAGATTTTGAAATGGAGAATTAATCAAATTATATTTGATTAATTTGAAGTGTATTTTTGTGGGAAATGAGGAAGGAAATTAATTGATTTAGGATAGATGTGAAATTGGGGTTTCTACATTTGCCCCTCTTTGGAAGGGTACTATGAAAGTAGTGTCCTTTCAAAGAAAGTAGACAGTATGGGGAAGAATTCAATCTACTTTTTGAAAGGTAGAGCGAATGTTTGTTGGGGAGAATAGAAAGTGGTGAGTGACGGATGTCATAGTATCCTCCAGACAAAAATGTCATGAGAAGATGTGATTATGGATAGATGTGGTGATGCCCCTCGAGAGGATTGACGAGAATGAAATATACGGCAGAAATCTCGAAAAGAAGGGAAATGGATTTGGTGATAATGGAGTGGAAGAGACTGGAATGACTGCACGACGTAAATGGAGGAAGGATTCAATCGACCTTGAATGCTAGGTGTGAGGGTGTGTGGGAAAGAGAAAAGGGAATGGATAGGGTTGGGGGTTGATTATGAGAAGAGTAAGGGAGATAGAGGAGGGGAAAAAAAGGAATGAAAGAGGTAGAAATAAGAGAGAGGGATGATAGGGGAAGAAGGGAATGATGAAGGACAAACAAGGCAAAAATAGGAGAATGACAGAGGAGAGGGTGAAGGGATGAAAGAGAGAGATGTGCAAAATGAAGGAAGCAACGAGAGATAGTAAAGAGGGATACGTGGAAGTGAAATAAATGAGAGAGTGAAGAAAAGTAGGAAATGGGAAAGGATAAATAAGAAGGAGAAAATGAGGTGGGAGTAGGGGGGTGAAATGGAGGGAAATAGAAAGAGGACAAAAGAAGAAGTAGAGACGGAGAGAAAAAAAAAAAAGAAACTATGAGGGCGAGGAAAGTGTGAAAAAGAGGAGAGAAAGGAAGAGAAACATATACGAGAATGAGCGAAAAGGTAGGGGTGGTAGAGAAAAGGGGAAGTGGTCAAGAAAAGCGTGAAAATTAGGGGAGAGGAAAGGAAGATAGAAGCGAATACAAGGAGAAGATTGAAGGAATCACGTCATTGCGAGGAAGACCAAGGCAAAGAATATGGAGCAGGCCGTATGGAGATGCATGTGGAGAGTGGGATGATAAAAAGACAGGACAACGCCCGAACAACCAGGTTATCGATGGGGATGTAAGGAGGAAACGTGATGGAAAAAGGGGAAGAAGATGATATAGGGAAGGGAAATAAGATGAGGGTGGGAGAGAGAAGAGGATAACAAAGGAAATGATGGAGAAGGAAGGGAATACGAAAAGGGGTTAATAAGTGGAAAGGAAATGGTAGAAGGAATGTTCAAAGAAGAAAGAGGGGAGGAATGACATCGATTGGAAAAGATGTGGAGATGCATGAAATAAGGATACTAGGATGATGGGAAAATAGAAAAAGGAGGTATGATGAAGACAGTAAAGATATTGAAGAGGGCAAAGAGGAGATGGAGAGATGGGTAAAAAGTGACAAGAAAGGGTGGGAGTGAGGGAAAAGAATAGGAGAGAAAAGGGAATGGGGGATAGAAGAGGCAATGCCAATGAAAGGATGTTAGGGAAATCCTCTTGACAATGAGTGGTAGGGAAGGGTGAAAGAAAAAATGAAGAAAAAGAGAAAGCGAACGAGGATCGGAAAGGGTAACGCCAACAAAGGGACGTTAGGGAAAACCCATTGCCCGATGAGTGGTGGGCTTAGAGGAGGGAAGAAATGAAGGGAAACTCTAGAAGGTCCAAGGGAGTGAATGAGGTCGTGTGGAATGAGGATTTATAATTTTAGGGAAAACCCATTGACAATTATTAGCGCGGGAAGAAAAGATGATGATGAAAGAATGATATAGGAGTGTTAACGAATGAATGGCGAATATGTGTGTGGGTAGAAATGTAGGGGGAATGTGAGAAGATGAAGGGGAAAGAGTGAAGAAGATGGGAGGGAGGAGTTGGGACGAAGTGAAAGCGAGGAGAGGATGGGGGTGATGAGGATGAACGAGGTGAGGATGAAGAACCAAGACATGAAAAGAATGGGAAGAAATGGTATGAAGGATGATGGATCAAGGAGGGGAAAATGGGGGAAAAGAATGTGATTGTAGGTGGAAGAGATGAGTTGTATGTTGTAAGAAGATATGTGGAGAAAGGATAATAGTGGGAGGAAAAAGTGGGTAATAGGAGATACCGGGTGGAAGAAACGATCAATAAAGGGAGCTAAGAATGAGGCGGGGAGAAGTTCATGATGACAAGTTAAGTGTAGGGAGGACCTAACATAAGATTGTCATGTGACGGAAGTGGTTAAGTAAGATTGCCATGTGAGCAAAAGCTGAGATGACAAATGGTCAAGCGAGAAGTGGTGTTTGCGAGAATCGAAAAGGAGGTGAAAGGATGTGATAATGGGGAATGCCGAGAAAAATGAAGGGTGAAGGGTGGGTAGTGATGGGGAAAGGCAAGGAGACGCAGATCATCCTTAAGAGGGACTCTTAAGTGAGATCGCCATGCTGGGTGAGTGGTTAAGTAAGATTGCCAAGCAGAGGAGGGTGATAGTGGTGGTAAAAAGATGTGATGATGGGGAATGAAGAGGAAATATGGTGGTGAGATTGGAGAGTGATGGGCGAGTGTAAGATGACATGTCATGCTTAAGAGAATCTCTTAAGTAAGATCGTCATACTTCTGGAGAAGTTTCGTAGGGTCACCCAACTGGCAGGGATGATATGCAAAGAGAAAGACAAAATGATATTGGGAATAGGGGTGGAATGGTAGGGTGAAGAAGATGATCACGATGAGAGGTGGGAGAAATAAGATGGGCGAAATATGATGGGATGGGGGAAGGCCACAGGACAGATCAACCTTAAGTAGAAGTCTTAAGTAAGATTGCCATGCGGCTGGGATGGTTAAGTAAGATCGCCAAGCTGAGGAAGAAGGATGATGTTAGAGTTGGTGGGAATAGGGTATGACAAAATGGACTGAAGGGGAACCCTCAAGTGAATTTTCCATACTACGAGAGCGTGTAAGTAGGATGACCTAGGCATAAGGTGGATTTGGGGAAGGATGAGAAAAGAGTCAGTGAGGTATGCCTAAGTGGTATATGATATGAGATGAGGTGATAATAAGAAAGAAAGGACACAAAGGAGTATAACATGAATGGATGAAGGAATATATGCAGTGGAGGGTGGAGAGTGTGAGGGGAATCCTTAATTGGGATGCCCACGTGGTGAGAGTAATGATGCGGGAATGGGAAGTAGAAGAGGTGGAGTTGGAAGATGTGTTTGGTGGTGATGGTTATTTGATGAGAGGGCATGTGGTGAAGAATCTTCTACAGGCGGGAAGATCTTAGAGAGAGGGGTAAACCTCCACCGAGGATTCCATATAGAAGGGGTTATTAAGTAAGATTGTCAGCGGGAAGAAAACGGGTGAAAGGAAAGAATGCCATGGGTGAGAGGGGACATGAATGGTGAGAAGGGTAATATGGGTATAAGTGGCGGAGGAGTCAAAATGAGAAGTGAGAATGAATGGATCAAATACATGGTGATCATGGTGGGGAGAAGGAGCTGCTTTGGATAGTGAATGCTACTTGAGAAAGATCGTCAAGTAGGATTCGCAAACTGCAACGGTGATCAAGTAGGATTCGCAAACTGGAGAATGCATTAGTATGGGTGAATGGATGGGGTGCAAAGTAAGATGTTGATCATGCAGGAAGATACTCACGTGATGAAAAACATCTTAATTTTAATATAGCACGAATGTGGATGCATCGTGATATAAAAGATCGGGATGATTAGATGTAATATGTGTGATAGCATAGACAGGGGCCATCAAAAAGGTTTGATGCCCCAGTACGATATGCAAATGGAAGAGAGCATAGAAAGAGGCCATCAAGAAAGTATGATGCCCCAGTATGACATGCAATTAGATAACATAAGAATATTACGAGAGAACACCGGGATATATAAAATCAAGATGCCCCTGTAATATATCAAGATAAAAAAAAACAATTAATAATTTGCCACTAATAATGCAACATAAGAACTAGTAAACATGTCCTAACGTGTTCCACGGTGATGATTGATTAGATGTGCCCCCAAGCGAGGTACAAAGGATTGGGTCAGTCTCCTCAAACAAGGAAACAATGAGAGCCGGATTTTCCCCAAGCGAGGATTCACGCGAGGAGAAGTGGTTTGAAATTGGTAGTCATAAGGTGGTTGGACCATTCGTTTGGGATAATAGTTCAAAGGATGAACTGTGTTACTTATTGAGTTTTTACAATTTTGTGGATGTTTTTGGTCTTTTGAAAATTTTACAAATGTTTTTGTATTTTGGATATTTTCTAATGTTTTTGTTTTTGGATTTTTGGATTTTCTAATGTTTTTGAATTTTTAGGATGTTTACACTATGTTTGGATTTTTGACGATTTTCAAATGTTTTTGGATTTTTGATGATTTTCAAATGTTTTTTGGATTTTTGGATTTTTACACTGTTTTTAGATTTTTGATGATTTTCAAATGTTTTTGGATTTTTGGATTTTTACATTGTTTTTGGATTTTTTTACGATTTTCAAATGTTTTTGGATTTTTACATTATGATTGACAATTTATGGACCAGAGTGTAGAATTATTTTTGAGAGACGATGTACCGTGTTCCGCATTGTAACTTATGCTCAAAATAACATAAATTCACTTTCCATTGGTAGGATATGGTGGTGATGATATGATGAAAATCATTCCAGCTCCATTTTTGACTCCACACAACTAGTAAGATGTGTGGGCTCATCACCGAGAATCAAGAAGGACACAGGAGGTGGATAATGAATATAGAGACAAATGCTAACAACAATCCCTTTGGGAAATTGTGACTCCATTCTTCATAATGGTACTTGAACCCGAGTTTCAAAAATAGCTTTCACTTTATGAGTCACATGCTAGACTTAGCATGGTTATGTGGCCCTTAATTGATAAGATATGAGGTTAAGGGATAGTTCTCTCTTCACTTAGGCATCTAAATTACGTGTTTGGGGATTATATAATTTGTAAGCACTTTAAAGATTTTGTAATTATGAAATGACTCCCTATGCCTTGCCCCATGCTACTAGTGAGAAGCAAGGGCTCATCACCAAAGGCAAAATATAGGTGAGTGAATTTCCTTTTTGTCTTTTTTTTTGTTTTGTTTTATTGTTTTTTTTTTGGAATATTTTGCAATGTTTTTATGCTTGTATGAGAATGACCCTCTACGCTTTGCCCCATGCCACTTGTAAGAGGCAAGGGTTTATCACCGAAGACAAGACGTAGACGAGTAAGGGTACCTTCCTCCATTCCCAGTCTCACACTACTAGTAAGAAGTGTGGGCTCAACACCAAATACTATGAAGGACGAAAGATGTGACAATGAATTATTCATAAGTTATTGAATTGATAGATTTTTTTACAATAGTGCTTTGTATTTGGGAAGAAACATCTGCCCCCAATCTCAGCCCCACACGACTAGTAGGACGTGAGGGTTCAACACCGAAGACTGAGATGGATGACGAAACGAACTGGGTAACAAAGTTTAGAGCTTTGTTATGAAAGAGAGAATGTATTAGAAGGGGATATATTACCATTAGTAAGCTTCTAGGTATGCCCATAGAGGAAAGCGAATTTGAAAGTGGAAGAAGTATGATGCTCACAAACTTAATAGGATTTATATTAGCACAAGTGTCTCATGATGATAAATATGAAGATGTGATTTTGATAATGAAAATGTCTGCCAATGGAAATGAATAAATTTGAATTATTTGGAGATAAGCAAGACAAAAGGAACAATGTACATGTTGTATCCTGGAATAGTGAACATCTCAAGGATAAAATTTCTTTAAATGAACTACATTCATTGGTTCATCAAGATCTTGACCATCTGTAGTGGCCAATTTATAGGCTCCAGAGCCAAATTTATCTATGATTTCGTTGGGCTCAAATTTGTCTTGTTTGTCTCATTCTTTGGGTGTGTTCTTTCGATTTTCTTTGAGAATGAAATGATTGACCTTAAATTTTTAGGTTTGAATTTTTATGGTAGCTATGTCGTAGCTCATTTTGATATACTTGAAGATGATCTAGGGCATTAAGTCGTTTTTTTCATCAAGAAGCTCAAGTTCATTAAGGCGTGAATGTTGATAATAATCTTTATTGATTACGTCTTTGAGGGATATTCTAAAGGATGGGAATTCAACCTTGACATGTAAAATATCTTCCCCACCATAAACAAGGAGAAGGGAGTGGCCTCGGTTTGCATTGTTTGATTTTTTGTGCTTCTGTTTGTCCATGAATTAATTGATTTGACGATAGATTCAAAATTAAAGATGGAAAAGTGGCATAAAGATATTCCTTGTATACATACCTCGTAGAATATATGCACATAGAAGTCTTGATAGGTGAGAATAATTAGTGATGAGATGCCCTGCAAGATCGATCGTTGAAAATATGATGGTCATGACAGTTGCATTGTTGCAAGTGTCCAAACTTGATGTGGTTGTGTTTCACAAAAAGGCTAGAGATGTTAGGCATAAGAGTCAATATTGGAAGAATAGAATCAAACTTAATGGTACATGTTGATGGAACCTCGTCTCGTAGTGTCTACAAAGAATATCAAGGTTTGAAAGGGAGTCTTGAAGCGAGATCAAGGTCTCGTTAGAGGTTAGAAGAATGTTGTCACCCAAAACAGGTTCAATATATGTTTGGGCTGAAAGAGAGTCTTGAAATAAGTTCAAGTGCTCAGTAGATGTTGGAAGAATGTTGTTGTCCAAAACAGGTTCAATGTATGTTTGAACTAATGGAAGGAAATTTGAAGAAGATATGGATTGGTTTGGAATTAGAGAGTCTTGACTGTTGTCGTCATGATCTCGTGGAATTTCAGTATATATAGGAGTTTCGACAGTAGTCAGCTCTTCATGGAAAGTTGTGGTATTGGATGTGTCGTTGGTTGCAAGAGCATTGTCATCAAGTTCTACAGAGATGACGTCGTCGTCAATTAAGTCTTGGACGTAATTCTTAAATCGTACACATTTATCTATGTGATGACCATCAATGCGATGAAAGTCACAGTATGTGTTAGGTTTGTACCAGCATGGCTTAGCTTCCCCTTTGACAAAGGGTTTTGTAATTGGATATTTTATCGGTTTAGCCTCTTTTAGTTGATGAAAAACACTAGAGAGACTTTCTCCAAGGGGGGTAAACTGACGTTGGACTTTACGTGAACTGATTTCTTCGTGAGGTTGTATGATCGTTTTGGGTGATCGCTCACGATTTGGGTAGCCATATGAGAGAGTTGTGTTGTCATCTTATTAATTTGTTCTAATAGCTCATTGTGTGATGTTTTTCATGAATTCTTCATGTTTGAAAGAGAGGAGAACGAAGAAATGTGCGATGAAGAAATCAACCTATTGATTATGATCTTTTTTTTTCGCTCAATCAAGTTTTAACAAGGCTATAAGGAGTAAGCTCAAACAAGCTACTCGGGATACAAGTGAGATATAACTTAAACAAGGCTATGATGAATATGTTGATTGGTTTGGATTAAACAAGCTTTAACAGACGAAAATGTAAGGAGTACACTCAAACAAGGTACTCAATACAAGTGGGATGTAGCTCAAACAAGCTATGATGAATATGTTGATTGGTTTGGCTTTAACAAGCTCTGGATTTTTATAGGAAGAGTAACTCAAACAAGTGACTCAACACGCGATTGTGAACTCAAAATGAGTTTTGAAGGGATTTGTGTCGGATGATATTTTGTTAAACTCGATGAATGATGAAATAATGAGTGAACTCAAACAAGTCACTCAATGTCATTTTGATATAGCTTGAAACAAGCTAGAAAGAATGTTCGACAATTGATGAGATAAGGAGTGAACGCAAGTCACTCAATATCTATTGATATAGCTGAAGACAAGCTATGACATGATGTATTATTGGCTAAAGTGAGCTAATGAAATTGGTGTGATGTTTTGGTCATGTGTTGTTGGATTGTTTGGATGTTTTTGCTTGGTATTGAATTGGTCGAGAACTGATTTTTTTTTTTTTGTGGAACACAACTAGGTCCGAACTTTTACAATGAACACATTGATATCAGCCTAGTTTTATGATAAAATAATGCTAAACTATTGTGTTTTCAAACAATGAAGCGATCATGTGGATTCAATTGTTTTGGCTTAAGAGGTAGATCCTTCGGGAATGATCATTGTTTCATGCAATCATACAAGTATCTGTGAAATGGTGGATGCAAGCTCTTATTACTCCAAGAAGATGCGTCCTCCGATATACCCTAGTCATGATATACCTAATTCATGCGGGGGACGGGGTTGGTACGGAACCCTTAGAGCATTGGAGGAGACTCACCAATTCTTACTTGCCTATTTCGGAGTGAATCACCACGTCCAAAATAGGTTTTTTGAAAAGGTGGAAGGTGATGGAGGGATGAATGTGTATGGTGTCCTTATAACTCCCCGAAGATTTACAGGGACGATGCCCAGGCTTCATTGTTACAGCTATTTAGGCGTGACTCACATGCGCTGCACGACAACATTACCTGTAAGTGAAGAGTAGCGGCGAGGTAAATACCGAACGCTGTGATGAGACTAGGTCTCAAAGTGCAATGCAGATGCAAATGTTGTTGGTGCGTGGTAGTCAAGTCCACGTCACCGATGTAGCTTTGGTGGTGATGAAATCCACCTTGTCTACGTGCAAAAACAATATGATAAAGTGATTAAACGTAGGGTTCTTTCCAACTTGAAATAAATCACTAGCAGAAAATAATTGTGTACCTGAGCGTACTTTTTGTTTTTTTTTTTGTTTCAGCAATTGTCTTTAAATGGTGGTATTTTTGCGGGATTTTTGTTGTTTTTGTTTTTGTTTTTGTTTTTGACAATATTCCAGCAACGCAGTTCTACAGAAAACAAATTAGTAGTTATCCTGCAAATGAAATGTTAGAAAAGTGATCGTGGTTGTTTTTGATTTGCCAAATCGCTCAAAGGCGCAGGAAAAGAGCATACACAACCAATGACCAAAAAAATATTAAGAATATGACAAAGGAAAATAATTATTAAAATGACAGTTGAAAAACAAAGCTAGAGGATCCTACAATGTTAGAACAAGAAACTAAAAAATTGTGACTGTTTCTGATTTTCTAGATCGCTTGAAGGCGCAAGAAAAGAGCATACGCAGATATCAATTAAAATAGTTTTTTTTTAAAAAATATTAATAATTATTGCAATTAATCATGATTGCTAAATAGCGATAATGTTTATTTTCACAAAAAAACGATGAAAGAAGAGGGTGAAAACGTTACCTTGAAGTGTTGTCGTGGAAAATTTAAATTAAGGCAAAAAATTAAAAATAAAAATTATTTTCTAAAACTTGAGTGGCCTCACGTTTCTGATTTCCAAGATCACTTTTGAAGTGCGAGGAAAGAGCATACGTGTGAGGATGTTTCGTGAAATAAAAATTAAAAAATAAAAATAAATAAAACTATAATTTTGTTTTTTTTTGTTAAAAAGACAGGTGTTAGAAGAAATGAAACCAAATTTTTTTGTAAGTCTAAATCTAAAAATTATTTTTTCATTGCATATATCTTTTCAATACCTTTCCGTTAAAAAAAAATGAAGTCATTCCGAGTTCGGGAGCAAAAGTTATGGCTTCCGGAAGATGGGCTACGAGAACGCTCTGAATGAAAATTTTAAACGTGAGAAAAACGTCCCGGGAGCTGGTTTTTTTTTTTCTGACTTCTATACTTCACCTGAGAAGCTAAAATTTTGACAGCAAGGTTAAAAAAGAAAAATAAACAGAAAGAAAGAGTTAGATCACAAAATTATTGACTAAAATAAAAGAAAGAAAAAAAAAAAACTGATTAACTTCCTACAAAGCAGTTATTTTAGCAAAAGGAAATAAATAAATATATTTTCCAGATTGGTTGTCCCATGACACTAAGATGATAAACTAATGATTATTGCTTGTGTTTCTATAGATTACGAGTGAATAGCAAAATCAGAACTACTAAACACCAAGCACCGAGGAGATCAAAGACAGGATGAGCTGCATAGTTTCATTGTTGCTATAACCTGTAGATACACCACAAGACACCACACAACAAAAACACTACCCAAAGCGTGAAGGTTAACCAAAGAAGACCAAAAGGAACAGAAAAGGAAATAATAATAAACAATAATAAACAAAGAATAGATAAAACCACTAATTGAGAAAGTAATGGTAACAGATCGAAAGTAACCTGGACGTGCTAGAATGTAAACTAGGAAAAATACACTACTAACAAGGAAGTAAAATACCAATAATCATACCTCCTCCTTCGCGTTACGTAGAAACCTCGGAATGGGCTCGGAAACTTGATTGAGCCCTGATTTTGTGATATGTAGGTGCTTTTATTCAAGACGGAGCAAGACCTTCCCTGCAACAACGATCCTCTTACTTTGCCTTTGGATGGGAAAAAGGATTATGAGACTATTTTGGCATTAGGACTAGGCAAAAGGATGTTCTTTGCTCAAAGGATGCAAGAACTTAGATATGACATGAAAGCTTATTCTCCGTGTCCTTAGAGGGGGGGTAAGGTTGTATTTATAGCTGAGGGAGTGATTAGCTTAAATTAATTTAAGTAATCATGGTTTGAAAATGTGGGCAAGATTAAGTGGGTGGTTTGAAAATGTGGGCAAGATTAGGTGGATGGTTTGAAAATGTGGGCAATATTAGGTGAGTGGGGGCCCACGAAGAATGGGTGAGGATTTGAATTATATTTTTAATTCATAAGTGGAGGATTTTAGGTGAGTGGGGACCACGAATGGTGGGTGAGGATTTGAATTTGAATTTTTAATTCAATAGTGGAAAAACATGGAGAATAATGACATGTGGTGAGGATTAGATTATTTTTAGATTTTGAAATGGATAATTAATCAAATTATATTTGATTAATTTGAAGTGTATTTTTGTGGGAAATGAGGAAGGAAATTAATTGATTTAGGATAGATGTGAAATTGGGGTGTCTACATCGCTAATCGAATTACATATAGGTATCATTTTAACTCGATCATAAAGTTTAGAGTTTTCTCAAGTTATCCGAAAGATAGTCAAGAAACCATGCATATGTCATGGTCAATTATAGCCATAATGCAATAAGAGAAACTCATGCCATTGAAGTATTTACAACCCTCATCTACCAAAATTGTATGCCTCCATGTTAATAATACAAAAATGAAGCTTACAGTCAAGGTAAGCTCCCGATAACTTCATGTTAGCGAGAAAAATTTTCGGGGACAAATTGGTGGTTATCTTGCCAACGCTCTGGGAGTCTAAGTTCCTCTACTTAACTGGTGCAACTATCATACATGCATGTGCAAGTAAAATTTGAGTTTTATCTTAATGGCCTCTCGGCCAGGGATCTAATAGGGGTAGTCCACTGACCCTACAAAAAAATCTTGCATATACCTTCAAGAGATGAATTTGCTACGAAGGTGGGAAAGGGAGTGAGAAAGTTAGAAAAGATAAACTAATGTTGCAAATAGAAAATTAGAGACTTGCATACATCGAGACGAAGTTTCATTACATGCACTTAAATATAGAAGAAAACAAATCAGTGCAATAGCTACAAGACTAAATAGAGCTTAATGAACAAAAAGTACCAATAAACTCCTCAATCAAAGAGGGTAAAATTCCTTCTTCCTTTATTGAAGCTCAAGAAAAATTTATACATAGTATGGGGAGTAGAAGACATTTTTAAGTAGGATAAATGGAAGAAAATTGTTATCTCTTGCTCTCTTCAAAAGGATATCTCTCTCATGAATTCACAAAAATAGCTCCAACATTTAAGAAGAAAAATTCGTAAGAAGCTAAAATGAGGAGGTTGTTACAATTTATAGAAATGGAGGCAACTCTTCATCTTCTCGGTGACTTTTCAAATACCTTAATATGACTTAAGATTGTTCATATTCCACTTTAAATATTTAAGTCCCTTCTATAATAGTAGGGTGACTTAAAGTTACATTATATTTCTAAAGTCACTTAAGTCATATATTAAAAATTATAACCCTCAACACAAAAATATAACATTGAAGAGAGAGAGAGATAGTGTTGTATGAGAAGAAAAGAGAGAGAAAGAATAGGAAGAAGAAAAAGAAGAAAAATTATGCTGAAGGATGAGCTGTTGTAGTGGACCTCCACTCTCTGACTTCTCTACATTTCGTGTTCCTGAGAAGGATTCTGTCTTTCCGACCTCTGGTAGAAACGAGCCACTCTTGGTTATGCTTTGTTGGCATGAGGGATGCGAATGTAGCTCAAGGTTTCATTCCATCCATTAGTCACATTGTTGATGTCCTTGCACTTCCTGAACCATAATGAATGCTTCTCTAAGATAAGTGTAATAGAGGCTCAGGTTCTGCGAGAAGAAGTCGAGTATCCTTAATGAAGGAAAATGGGTTACCCACCTCTTTCTTGACATATTAATTTAAAGGGATGATCAACTCATCGGTAGTTCTATGTTTTCTCATTGCAGGTACTCAAAGTTTCTCAATTTTCTTATTTATATAATCATGTAGCTTGTATTTTTGTTCTTCTTTCTCCTCTACCTCTATGAAATACCAATTGATTGCTTCAAATCTGCTTGCCAAGGCCCTCTCCCATACACATTTTAAGTCTTCTCGGGAGTTTCAAAAACCTTCTTATCGATCAACTCCTGACAATTTTTGTTGCTCATCTAACTCACTTGGTCCCATAGGTTCCCGTAATTTCTTTCTTTCTCCACATCCTCTTTGAGTGTTTGCATTCGATGGTTGTTACACACATGTACGCAAAGAGCTTGACCGCCTCTTGAGTCTTGACTTCCCTTTTCGAGAGATTGAGTTGATCCATTCATTATTTACTCGCCCCTACATCATGAGATCATGTGTTCTTTTTATGGATTCTAGATCGAAGCTACTTTTGATGGGTGTCACTTTCTCAATAGGAAGTGTTGTAGTGCTTAGTTCCACCGGTGTTTCACATAAGATGAAATATTTCATACTTTTTCCTCTAGTAAGTCAATCTTCTCTTTATACTATTTATTCCTTGCCACCATGCGAGCAGAAGATTGTTGATATATGTGCAAATCTCCCTCATGAGTAGTTGGTCCCAATTGGATCATCCTCATCTTGTAATCAGCCATTGTCATCTCATCCACTTTGGCTTGATTACCTTTGGCGAGGTACTTCAATGTACGATTACCTATCTCCCCACTGTAGAATCATGAGGTTGTATGTGTGATCTTTCTTGACATTTTTTTTAGCCAATGAGACAATCCTTGATAGATAAGGGGTTTTTACTTGTTACACATTGCAAGTTTCAAGGATGACCATTTCCTGCATCCATGAAAACATCTCACCGGATTCATACTCAATGATGGGTGCACCAACCATTCTTTGTTACGAGGAGGAGGCATGTATTGAATGAGAGGGACGTTGGTGTCAACAAGAAGCAAGACCTCTTGTAATGCTTCGAAAACTAGATCGTGAGTCATATACTCCTCGTTTGCATGTGCATCTGTTGCTAGATTTTCTATTTACATTATTGAGATTGTGTCTTCCTCTTATGGTGATGTCAATGAAGCTTCTCTTACCATGACTTTCTTGGGTTTCTTCTCACAGGGAGAAGTTTCTAATTACGTGGCCTTCCTTTTTGAATTCACTTCAGAGTGTTTAGAACTGAGAGTCACCCCCACCACTTTTGAAGATGAATGATGTGAATTTTTCTTTTGTCTTGGAGAAATTCCTCGTGATTGGATGATCATAGTCCTCTTCTTCTAAAACCAGCTCCTCATTCTCCTCACCACCTTTTCAATTCACTCCATTATATTTCCTAATTCACGATCATGTCGGTTAATTTGGGGCATTGGGGACATATTGAGCGCTATGTACTCGAGGATCGTACATTTTGTCCCATCATCATACAAGATGTCTTCATACTGAGAGAACTTGAATTTATTCATCTCACTAATTGCCATCCCCATGTGGTCTTTTTCACACACTTTAAAATTGTCAATATAGTTGGCCTAGTAGTCCTCGACATGTGGCTCATGTTGTAGTTATGGGACATAGAATGAGTCAGGATTTTCTCGAATGTCAAATTTGGGCCTAGCGATATAGGAATGAAAATTTAGATGTGTGAAAGTGGCCTCTGGGTGAGATGCATCATTTGAGATTTTACATGTGAAAAACACTAGAGATATAAGGAATGAAATCAATTTCTTTATCCTACGTCTGAGCTTGTTATTCAATTGAGTGATCTTCTGTAGAGCTCAAACAATACAATCTAGTCCCTAAGGTACTTAGGTAGTTTTAGCATAGCTTGGTCGAAGCTAGTGACTTGTATATAGGAGAAGGTTGAGAATTATATGACGTGTGAGTTGTATTCCTCAATCGGGGATGCCACTATTGGTGACATCCTAGCTTTGAGATCCCCTTTTAAGCTTCGGACCATGGACATAGTGAACGCATCTCGTTCACGTGAATGAAAATACCTATTGCCCTCCTCCATTACCAAGCTGGAATTTTCTTGAATTAGGTACATTAACAGCAATTTTACGTGTGAGAGCCATTCTTTTGAATGATCTCGAGCTTGCGAGAGATAGAATAGGTAATAAGTCATGTGGAAATTATTTTTGCGAAATTTGGAGTAGTTGTAGATGGATATTATTGTTGATGATTTGACCCCAATAAATTCTTTTCTTTCCTTTTATCAATTTCAGGGATGAAAAGACCCATCCAATCCTCGAAATATCTTGTTCTTGCTTTTCCCATAACTCTCCGAGGAGAGTGGTGACATCAGAATACCCTTCTCGAACTCACACCTTGGTAGATTCTTGGGCATCCCGAAGGCGTGCTTCTTATTTTTAACCATGAGCCCAGTGTTAATCCTTAGACATATGAATCCATTGTTTCCTAATCATGCACAACTCTATCCTTTGAGATGATGACCATGTTGGGGGATGTCAATATCTACAGAGAGATTGAAATGATCATAGCACCGATGACCTCCATCGTTTAACCATTGTCATCTCGGATGGTTCGTGTCTCGGGCTCATAGTGGAAAGAGCAGGCTAAGACTAACTCGAGACTATGTACGGACCTTTGGATGTCTGCAGGTGGTGAGTAAGCCACTTGTGAATATCTGGTCTTCAATCCTCCTTCGGTCCTTGGAGGCCATGCGAGTCTTAAGGTCATTCAAGTCCATGTACAAGACATCGATGTCTTCCACATCATACTCGTAGGTGAAGGGTTTTGTCGGCTTTTGACCCATCCACTTTGACTTCATGTATAACCCAAAAAGAACAACTTACTATTTTTAGTAAGTATGAAAAATCAAGTCCCTAATCTTCAACTGGATGTTGCGGCTCTATTTTCCTCTTTCTCCTGCGTTCTTCGTTCCTTTTGGATCAACTTTACTTTTTAGCAGATGCTCGTGGGCCCACTTACTATTTTTAGTAAGTTCCAAAAATGTTTGTTTTGGTGAATTCTTAGTTCTATGTGCATCTATAATGTCTTGTTCTCCTTCGCAGTTCTTCTATTGACAACTTTCCCAAAATAGCAGTCCTTATGTAGTAGACCTACTATTTTTTAGAAAGTGGGTTTACGGAGGTCGGATTGACATGCAAATTTTTTTTTCGATATGGGTTTCTTTCCAATATCCCCCCTCTAGAATTTTGGCTCTACTCACTCAAAACTCTAGGAGATTTTAAAATTTTTAATTTCTGAACCTAGAAGTGCTTCTGGATATGGCAACCATTAATGGACCTCAAAATTGAAGGTCTGGTTTTCTCCTCTGTTTGCAAAAAAAATTATATATTTGATATGGGTTTTTTGTTTTGACGCTTTACATGCAATTCTACTTTGTTTTCCCAATGGTTTGATGAGAAGTTGGATTTTTTCTTCGTTGAGCCAGAAGTGGGATTTCTTCGTTGTGGATGCTCTATTGCACGAAAGGAGAGTTTTGAAGGTGTATTGTTAGTGGACTTGGGTAGAGGAATGAACAGAAAAACAAATCTTGTTTTTTCACACATCCATTTGGGATATTTCTTCAACTTCTCGTTTCATGGCCATGGAGTTTTCTCCATTTTTTCTGTCTTCGTCTTGTGCTTCTCCTTCCATGTTTGCTCTAATTTTCATTTAGGACCTATGTGCTTTCATGGAGTGGAAGGGGATTACCTCTGTGGCAAGTTTGGTTCAAGTTTCAGCAATGGAGGAATGGTGGTGATAATTTACATAGGAAGATTGGAGAAAACACATGCATGGGAGTGGAAACAACTAGAAACACTAGAAGCGAGTGAAGCGGCGATTAAATTTTTAATTTTTGAAATTATGGAAGGAAAAGATTGGGCACATTTTTCTATGTTTTATGTCGCTAACCTCAAGGACATGAGGGACATAAAATTCCACATTAGTCAATAGGATGACATGTGGCGTGATCGGCGACGAGGAATGGATGTGAGAAAAGCTACTTTAAAGCATTAGGGGCTGAAAGTTGGTCACGAATCCCCATAGGATTTGGGTGCATTTTTCGATGTCCAATGTCCCGACCTCGGGGATTTGATGGATATTAGTTTCCATGGTGGTCCTAGAGTGACACGTGTCCTCAATCCAATGGTAGGGAATGAAGTTGAAAAACACTGCTTTAAAGCACTGGAGGCTAAAAGTCAGTCACGTGGGTAACCAAAAGACTCCCCATAGGGGCTGGGATAATTTTTGCATTTCTTATGTCCCTAACCTTAGGGACGTGAGGGACATCAATTTCCATGGTGGTCCTGGAGCTGACATGTGGCACATGATTTGATGGCAGGGAATGGATGCTCCAAAAATCCACCCGGGATGAACTATCAAGTCTGGAGGTCACATGAGGGTCCCAGAGGTCACATGGGGGTTGGGAAAATTTTTCCAAGGTTGGTGTACCTAACCTCAGGGACGTCGGGGACATGAAATCCCACCAGGATCCTAGTGTTGACACGTGTCCTCTCGAAAATTGACTAACTCCTAAACTGTCTTTGAGAGGGTAACTTGGAATGATGATAACTTGAGCTCTTGGTGGAAGTTGTTGGTTAAATTTTATATGATCCTAACTGGAAATGGAATTATAAATCAAATCGTTTGGGTATAATGTCTTGATTCATCAATATGATCCCTAAAAACTCAGATTTGTGATTTGTGACTCCGCTTGTGCCTGATAAAAACTACCTACAAATCCTATACACCAAGGTGTTGTGAAAAATATTATTTCACTGTCATTTAGGTATTGGAATCCTCTTTCTAGAGATGTTTTTTTTTACTTCTAACTCCATCAAGAGCTACCAGAATCTTCTTTTAAAGCCCAATAGTGGTTTTAGGCTTGTGTACTGCCTAGGCTTGTGAACCTTGTTTTTTACTTAGAGTGCTCAAATTCTTTTAAAACTTTCCCAAACCTTCCAAAATCATTTCCTTGATGTTCTAAGGTCTTCAATTCATCTCCATGTGGAATTTGGCCCTTTAGTTCCACTCTAGGGGTTGATCCAATCCAGGGATGGCTAGTGTACCCCTTCCCAATCTGCCACAAGATAAAATATTTTGAGAACTCCCTAAAATCATCTAGCGGGAATGAATAGACTTTCCTAAATCACCTAGGGGATCAATTTGACTTAAAATAGGGGTGACTAGGTAGCCAGATTTTACCGGGGTGCCTAGGAATAATAAAACATGAAAATTTCGGCATAGGGGTATAGTTGTCGTGCTTGGACACTTCCAATTTCCCTATTGCACATTTGCACGAAAATAGATGGATCTAGCTTGGGGACATGACATGGATTGAGTGCAGTGAAGACATGACATGGGAATCTAGAATCTCAATTTTAGACCATATAATTCGTTGACCAGTGCCTTATCCATTGGGCCTTGCATAGTCATGTACAACTTCTAGAAAAAAGACTGGAAGAAGGAAACACACACACAAAAACGGAAGAAAAGAAACACATGACACACAAAGGAAGGGAAAAAAACCTAGAAATCACCTATGGTACAAGGTGGGGGACAACCCACTTTCACGATGATACAATTTTAGGTATTTCCCACTGAGGTGATTCCAGTGGCGTTCCATCCAAATATGAGAGTAGAAAAGCATTCTCACTGCAAGCTTCATGAATCTGGAATGGGCCAAGCCATAATGAATCAAACTTTCCATGGCTACCTTTTGGTTCCCTTCTCTTGTCCCACAATGGGGAAAAAGTCTCCAAGTTTTAATTCTTTTGTTTTGGCCTTCATATCAAAAAATTTTCTTTACTTTTAATCCGTCCTCTTTGATACATAGTGTGGGGAGTAGAAGAAATTTTTAGTTGGAGAAATGGAAGAAACTTGATATCTATTGATCTCTGCACAAGGATATATCTCTCATGAATTCAAAAAAAAAACTCCAACATCTAAGAAGTAAAATTCGAAGAAGCTCAAATAAGGAACTTGTTACATTTTATAGATGTGGAGGAAACTCTTCATCTTCCCGGTGACTTTTCGAATACCTTAATATGACTTAAGATTGTTCATATTCCACTTTAAATATTTAAGTCACTTTTATAATAGCAGGGTGACTTAAAGTTACATTATATTTCTAAATTCACTTAAGCCATATTAAAAATTGCAACTCTTAACTCAAAAATATAACATTAAAGAGAGAGAGAAAGAGAGAAAGAAGAGGAAAAAGAAGAAGAAATATTATGTCAAAGGATGAGCTGCTTTGCGGTGGACATGGCTCCGCTCTCTAACTTCTCTCCACTTTGTGTTCTGAGAAGGATTTTTCCTTTCCAAGCTCCTGCTTAAAATGAGCCACTCTTGGTTCTACTTTGTCGGCATGAGGGATGCATATGCATCTCAAGGATTCAGTCCATCCATTATTCATATTGTTGATATCTTTGCACTTCCCGACCACGATGAATGCTTCTCCGTGATAAGTGCAATAGACGCTCGGATCTCTCGAGAAGAAGTCAAGAGTATCCTTATTGAAGGAAAATGGGTTTTCCACCTCTTTCTTGACATATTCTTCAAAAGGGTCAATCAACTCATCAGCACTTGTGTGTTTTCTCATTGCAGTACTTCAAGTTTTTGACGTTTCGATTTATACTATCCTGTAGCTTGTATGTTTGTTCTTCTTTCTCCTCTAGCTTTGTGAAATCGATTGATTGCCAAGGCCCTCACCCATACACGTGTCAAGTCTTCTACAGGAGTTTCAAAAACCTTCTTATCGATCAACTCCTGACGATGGGTGTTGCTCATCTCACTCACTATTGGTCCCAAATGTTCCCAGTAATCTCTTTCTTTCTCCACATCCTCTTTGAGTGCTCACGTTACATTTGGTTTTTTCTCACATGTACGCAAATAGATTGAATACCTCTTAGAGTGGAGAATTCCATTTTTTGGAGATTGAGTCAATCCATTCATTGTTTTCTTGCCCCTGCATCATGAGCTCATGCATTCTTATGATGGATTATGGATGGAAGCTACTGGTGGGTGCCACTTTCTCAATAAGAATTTTTGTAGTGCTTGGTTCCACCAAGTGTTGCACATAAGATGAAAGAGTTTGTACTTGTTCCTCTAGTACCTCAATCTTCTCTTTATATTATTTCTTCCTTTCCACCATGCGAGTAGAGGATTGTTAATATATGTGTAAATCTCCTTCATGAGTAGCTAGTGCCAATCAGATCATGCTCATCTTTTAGTTGGCTAGTGTCATCTCATCCACAGTCTTGATTACCTTTGCTCAAGCTACTTCGATGTACTAATTAACTCTCTCCCCACTGTAGAATCGTGAGGCTATATGTGTGATCTTTCTTGACCTTTTTCTTTATCTAATGCTACAATCGCTAATAGATCGGGGGCTGCTTTACTTGTTGCATAGTGCAAGTATTAGGGATGACCCTTTCCCGCATCAATGTAAACATCTCGTTGGATTCGGGATTAATGATGGGTACAACAACCATTCTTTGTTACGAGGGATAAGGCAAGTCCCGAATGAGAGGGGAGTTGGTGTCAAATACATGAAAGACCTCTTGTAGTGGTTTGAAGACTAGATCATGAGTCATACACTCCTCATTTGCATGTGCATCTGCTGCTAGATTTTCTATTTGCATTATTGATATCATGTATTCCTCTTGTGGCAATGCCAATGAGCCTTCTCTTATCCCGACTTTTTCCAAACAAGGATCAAATAAAAAGTTACAATTTGGCAACTAACATTTTGTCAAATTATGAAAGGCACATGTTCTTAAGGAGAGAAAAACCTATGAAACACCCTTCTACTACGATTAACATGTGCCTTAATTACAATGGATAAGGGTTTTCAAAAGCTGTGATAAATACTCGTCATTTTGAATGAATACACTTGTCAAATTTCAGTACTTTTCTCATATTCCATTTGAAGATGAGCTGGTATTTGCAATGTGGGATCATAGAAAATCAAAATAATGAAAAGCATATCATTTAGGTGCTGCCCAATGGACAACAAAAAAATCCATCACATGTTTGTTAAGGGTCATAGGTAAGGGACATCGGAAAGGGTCTATGTTGATTGTAGCTAGGAGGATATGTTTATTGTTGTCAATACTACTTGGATTTTTTTGAGTTGGAAAATGTAGTAATTTGACACTCTTAAAAAAAATGTAATGTGTGTTTATGTACTTTCTTTGGTCATTAATAATTTTATTGTTAGTGGTGTATAAGAAATATTATTTTCTTGCAAATTTACAATAATTTTTATGAGACATTATATTCAACTATTTTAATTTGAGGTAGTCATATTTCTTTTCTATTTTGAATATTTTGTATGCACCGACTGACTTCTTCTATGACTTCCAAGAGATGATTTTTACTCCTACATTCATAAGGAAATTGCAAGGTGATTTTCCATCTTTAAAATCTCTTAAATGGTTTGAATCTCAATATCTACCTAATTTGAAATCAACTTCCTTAGATTATTTAAGTTGAAAATTTTGTGGTCCATTTAGATATTGAAGCACTATCTTTTATTCAAAAAATTGAGTTTTAACAAAATGTTGTGTGATCTAGAAAGAATCCCAACGATCAAATAAATTAATGATATGATTGTGGTTACGCAGGTCTAACATAAAATTAGTTGTATGTACTTAGTTATATCTACGAACTAAGAAATGGCATTTGATAACAACGCAAAATTCAATTCCATGAATATGCTAAAGCGAGAAGTGGAATTTGATATCAACATCAAATTCAGTTCTATGAATATGCTAAGTGATTTATAATTTATCTGTTCAATACTTTTTTTTAGATTTTCACAACTATATGTCCAATGATGAAAAATTACTTTAAATTTTGTAATCACTTCAACACCTAATAGTGCTAAAGGTAACCTAAATCTATCATTTGAAATGCTTTCATCAATTCTTCTTTGACTTTCATAGTGTATCTTTTATTATTTTTGGTGGGGAGTAGATCATTCATATATGCAACCATGAATGTATTTGTATTATTTTCAAAAAAATGGTATATATATTCAAATTCAATTTGATGAAATTTTATGTTTAAATATGTTTTCAATTAAATGTTTTTATTACACTCTAAGTTTTTTTAATCCATACATAAATTTCTCTAGTGAACCAAATCTATGCTCTTGTATCTTAACTACAAAACCTTCGTAATTAATACAAAAATTTCCATCCATTTTATCCTCCATAATCCAACAATGTTTAACTAATCATTCTTTTATTTATTGGTTAAAAGTTTTTGTTATATTATATCCCTTCCTCCTAATAAAATCTCTTAAATATTAAATGTCTTAGTTTGTGTTTATCAAGAGGGTTACAAAATTTGTAATTTATATGAAAGAATGACTTGAAATTGATTGGTTTACTTTTAATGGAAGGATCAACTAACTTCCAACTTTCATTTCACTAAAGGGTAATATTCGAGTTTCATTATTTTTCTCCATGCATTAAGTTTTCAAGCTTGTTTTAAGAAAACTAGTTTAGGGTCAAAAGACTTTTTAAATTTATATTTCTGGATGTTCTTCCAAGGTAAAGTTTTATATTTGTTTTTGAATTTTTTCATTCATATTATTTATTTTTTAACTGGATTTATGCTTTTTCTTAATGCATATTTTCCAACTTCATCATAAGTGACATATTTCAATGTATTTGCAAACCATTTTAACATCTTTTTACCATGATTATTTTAGAAAAATGGTGCCCTATTTTTGAAATCTAAAACTCCAAAATGAAAAATATGTTAAAACAATAATTTTCATAACTATCAAATAAGAACTTGGTGGCAAATATATGCGTAGAATTTGTTTAGAGTACACATATATGCGTAGATAGTGGTATGTAGCGGGCCACATTCTAAATTTTATATTTCATAGTATAATTGACATTCTAAATACATGCTTGATGCTGGAATTAACATTGGAAGCGAAGAAGAATCTTTCCAAGTGTTACTCTATTTGAGAAGAGTATTCCATACATTTCCATGAAAAATAGTCAAGTAGAAATACACTCTACTAATCGTATCTATCGCAGATTGTACCAGATTTATATTAAATATAATAAAAAAATTCCAAATATATGGTAGGGTGTCAAATGCATCCAGAAATTATTCACTAAATTATTCTATTACTTCCAAGAGATATCTATTATTCCTAAGTGCATAAGGAAATTGCAAGTCAATTTTTCATCCTTAATGTAGACATCTAAAATGTCGACATTATTAATTATTATTAATTTGTCCCTCAAACATTCTAAAATCATCACTATCTATATCTCTATAATAATTAATCACAATATCAATTATTATTAATCCCTTTTATCACATATACCCTTTATCTTAAGCATTCTCATCATTCACCTAATCTCCCATCTCATCTTTAATCATTTAATTCATTATTAATATCTTATTATCCCACCATTAATTCCTATTAACATTTTCTAGGAATTTAATAGTCCTACACCTACTCTACACCTACCCTACACCTATCTCTCCATCCAATCACATCCCTAATCATATTTAATTATCCTAACATAATCCTAAGCTAATCAAATCCTCCACCTCTAAATCTAGAGGATTCTATTTCTAGAAACATCTCTAAACTTCTCCTTCCATTGAATTTTAAATTCAATGGAAACTTCTTCCCTCCATGGTTTTTTGAATTCAAATTCTAGAATTCTCCATTCTAGAATACTCAAATCCTCTTTTCAACTTCTAACCATTGATCCTCATCCTACTTGGATGGATCTTCACCCTCCATTTTCTTTCCCACAAGCTATAAATTGGGCTCTCCTCATCCTACTTAGATGGATCTTCACCCTCCTCTCTCCTCATCTATGAGAGCCAACACATAGAATCCATAACAAATATTTTCCATTTTATTTCATTAATCATCCATAATATTCAATCCATCTCTAATCCAATCTATCAATCTAGTATCCTTCATCAAGAAATCCAAGGTAATCAAGGGGAGGTGTTTCCCAAGTAACTCCACCAAAATCTGAAGCTATCAACACCAATCCAAGAGAATATCCAACACAACAAAGGAGGAGCATGGTATATTCTTATTAAGTGCACATATTTATTCTCTCCCCTTTCCGTGTATTTCTCAATCTGAAGTATTGTTAGAAGGATTAGAATAGGAAAGCAATTTAGTTGTTTTCTCACACTCTACACACTAATATTTTCTAACACTACATTTTGGCACCCACCATAGGGATTACACAACATTTTCCATTACTTCAAATTTTATTTTATCCTTAGAACATGTTGTTAAGGTTTCAAGAATTTTCATTGTTGTTTAAACCTTCAAATTTCAAATTTTGAGCTCAAATTACGATCCCAAAGATGCGAAAACAACACCTACGACCTCTGTCTTGGTGCCTATACTACACATATTAGCACCTTTTCCTTAGATTAGCACTTTTGAGATCTTTTTGGTAATTTTGTATTATTTTGGTGCCTTTTCTACATGAAGTAGCACCTTTGTAAAGTGGTTCCTTTTTATTACATTGCAATGCCTTTGTTTTGCCTTTTTTGCCTACCTTTCGAGAGCCATAAATTTTGATCATGAACTCAGAACAACTCTTTTTTTTCCTGGAAAGGTATCAAAAAGATCTATGCAATGAAAGTGTTAATCTAACATTTTATAGGATAATTTATTCCTAGTTTTCATTTTCCTAAATCGTGTCATTTTAACTACACATTGAAATATATTTTCTTGTTCCTACACTTACCAAAGATTAAAAAATCAATCTAAAACTACTAACCCTTTGTTTTTGTATCATCATTGGTCCAAGACATTTGGGTTTATAAGTCAAATTACTAATATTTGTTTTGCAGGGGCCTCCTCCGAATACCTAATCACACAATCTTTATCATTTAATTTTATTATCTTGCATCTATTTTATTATGTCATATTTGTTGTTGTTTTTTCTTTGTTTCTATAAATATCCTGAAGGTGAAAACGTGTATTCTATCCTCTTCCGTCCTAGGACGATCTTCAAAATCAAATTGGCTAGCCTTCCCCATTTATTTTATAGGGGAAACATGACATGGAAGTGACATCCACACACTTTCCATAGCTCTAGGGGGGTCTCATGACCGTGGAATTCACTTCCACGGACGTAGGTCTATAGACCTCATGTTCTAGTGGGGTTTATAAATTCTTGGAGAGATGTCGTTATTAGCTAAGAGTTTTCTTTTTTTAAGATCAATGTAGAGTGAGGGGATTACTGTGTCCTAATATGCGGGACTTAGACAACATCCTTGAAACACATACTTGGACCCCACGTACCATAAGGTAAATCGGGGACTCCCTAGTGAGATCATACATCTTAGACTAGGAAACCTTTTGGTCATAATTAAACTATAGTACGAGGATTCCACACTCCCCAAGATCACTCGATAGCTGACCCCACATTGACGCATATGTGGAGAGATAGTTTGTGGCACCATCATCGGTGTGTGGTATTAAAAAGAGGACTATACTTTGGTTGTAATCCCACTTCACTAGTTAGGGTATGTGTTGCATGTTTTTTCTTGGTTATAAAACCATTAACCATCCTATCACCTTAAAATTTAAATCAATCAAACATCAACATAATTAACCATCCTTAATCACACAATCCAAATCTAAATCCCATCACCATCACAATCCTTAATCAATGAACCTAAACCAGTCAACCACGCATCCTATCAACCCATGACCTTTGATCCTTAACCCCCATCATCTCCAAACCAACATCCAAACCCATACATCTTGTCTAAATCCATCAACTAAGCTATCATATCATCATCTCCCACCCATCAAAGTCAACCATCTCACTTTGATCATGAAATACCACATACTATCCAAAATGTTAATAAACAAAACTCACATCCTACCTCAACCAATCCCTCCTCATCATCCAAATCAGCCATCGCATGTTGATCCTAACATCCTAAAAACCATCCAACAACTCAATCAACAAATATTTGATCCTAAATAATTTACCAACCAATCACCTTTTAAATCATCATCTCCCAACCAACCCCATCCATAATTTCCCCTTTCTAATATCCCTACCCCTCACCCTATCGAATTCATCTTTGAGAAACTTTAATCATCTCAATTCACACCCAAACCTTATCAGCATAAACCACTATCTCCACAATCCAATTACATCGACTTTGACAACCTCACTATCTTTGACCTAGATCAAGAGGACCTCCTTTATATCTTTTCTAATCTAGCCGAACCCCAAGCCCACACAACCATCCCAAGTTCAAATCTTCAAATACCCTATCAATCATGATGACCCACACCTTCCTCTAATAAAAAATCATGTGGATATTTGACCACCATCCAAGATCTCAACTCATAAATCTAATCATCATAAAACCTATAATAAATTCTCATTCACATATCCACAAAAATACCAACAACTTAACCCAAAATTATTATCTCCTACATATCATCTTAGTCCTCCATCCTTTTCATCTTCGTTATCCTAACCCGATCCTATGAAATTTTTCTTAGCTATTCCCATATCCCCTAATCCACCATCAAATTCATTTTCTAAGCCTATTTCATCCCCTCCATCACCTAATCCCAATCCTATCAATACTATCTCATCTAAAGTGACTCCTAAGTCACCATTATCTCCTTCTACCCCCAATCCTAAACTATTTAATGTGGATCCTACACCACCCTCATCCTCTTCATCCTCACCTAATCCTATCTTAATCCCTTCATCACCTAAACTTCACGCTATCCTATTCTCATATCCTATTTCAAATTAACCATCCCCCATCCTCAAACATCTAACATAACTCCTAAGTCACTAACTCCTAAACCTAACAAATATAATCCAAATCCTCTCCCCACCCCATCTCCTACATAATCTAATGAGGCTCATATGTCACCTTCATCTACTTCACCCCTAAATTGACAAATCTAATATGATTCCTACACCACACCCATCTCTCAAATCTCATTCATCCCCAACATCACCCGAATATAATGTGACCCCGTATTTTACCCATCCCCTTCATCTACATATACTAATCTTAAACCATCTAATCCTAAGCGAAAACCATCTACCTCAAAACCACATACTCTAACAAATCCAAAATCAAACAAATCTACTTCAGTCCTAGGCCTAATCCATCCCCTTGATATTTTAAGCCACAACAATCTAATCCAAATCAAACATCAAAATAAACTAAAACATCTCATAATCAACCCAATCCCGCACTTTTACTTCCTACTCCCCAAAAAAATTTAACCCAAACCACTTCACTCTTTTAGGAGAATCCTTGACCACCATCTTCCATCATCTAAAACCTTCAACATAATCATCCATCCTCCAATCAAGTCACATGATTTAAACCTTCCCAAACCATCTTGGTTTCGGGAACACTATTATTGTGACTTCCATCACACTATACACATTCGACCTTTATTGTTGTATGTAGTTTAGGTCTTATTCCAAAACCTCAATAACCAAGGGCTTCTTATCATTGTACCTCCTTATCCACCACCTTTCTATCCTAATCCTATCTAACCACCGTCCACCATTTAAACCCCACTTGACATCCAAACATCTTCTGCCATCCAAATCTCATTGTACATCCAAACGTCCCTCACCAACCAAAAACCAAAACACATCTCACCTCTCATCCTTTGTTAATTCCGACCTCTTAACGGATGAAAAAACTACAACCCCGAGCTCATGATGACCATATGGAATCATCTTCCCCATCCACTTCATATCCTATAGCCAAAAATATGTTCACTAATATGAATCATCGAGGAAATGTTTTAGTTATCCATTAATAAGGCATTCACATAACCATCCCTGTTTATCAAAATCTAGGTCATTTAGTCTTAGGGTATAAACCTAACACTAACAATGTCCCTCCCACTACTCCATCACAACCCATTTATATCACACCTCTTGTTTATCCCGCCATCCCAACAACTCAACCCAATCACAAACCATTTAATCACTTTACAAATCCAAACACCTAAAAATGGATTGAACATATAATTCATCCCCTGTGTGCAAATGTTATTTTCTTCCCACACATCCTCCTTCCATCCAAAAACCAAATACCTTTGTATCTAATCCATTCTTATCATCATATCCGTTCATATCCTCTTATAATCCATTCATTTCAACACTTGATCAACTTTCTTGCACATGTTGTAAGTCAATAATTCCTACTACAATGGTGTGACTTTGATGTATCATTACCTCTAACATTCAAACACAATTTTTTTCCTAGATATCCACATACTTTAACATACTTAATAAACTTGTGGTGAATACCTTTAGGTGTTTCTTTTGATATTCTATCTCGCTTTCATCTCCAAACTCATTTCCATCCCCCATCAAGCCACTAGTGATTTTTAACCCCTTAAGAGTTATCAAGAGAGTGGAACATCTTTATGAAAAAAACCAAATATCAAAAAGAAAAATATCAAAAGAATCGTATCAAAATTTACAATATCCACCTCCTACTATCTTTAGGGGTGTTTCCAACATCTCTACTTTGGGCTATGGATTCCTAGCTAGCAGAGAGAAATGTTGTGACAAGAATCGATGCATGTTTATCGGGCTATGGACAGCTATGCATTTGCAATGTGGGATCGTAGAAAAACAAAATAATGACAATCATACCACTTTCGTGTTCCGCCCAATGGACAAAAAAAAAAAAATCCATCACATGTCTATTAAGGTTCATAGGTAAGGGTCTATGTTGATTGTAGCTAGGATATGTTGATTAGTCTTGATACCACTTGGCTTTTTTTAGAGTTGGAAAATGTAGTAATTTGACATTTTTAAAAAAAAGTAATGTGTGTTTATGTACTTTCTTTGGTCATTAATTATTTTTTAGATATTTAAATTTTTGAATTGTTAGTGGTGTATAAGAAATATTATTTTCTTGTAAATCTACAATAATTTTTATGAGACATTGTATTCAACTAGTTTTTTTGAGGTGGTCATATTTTTTTTCTATTTTGAATATTTTGTATGCAGTGACTTGTTCTATGACTTCCAAGAGATTATTGTTATTCCTAAATTCATAATGCATATTTTCCAACTTCATCATATGTGACATATTTCAATGTATTTGTGAACCATTTTAACATCTTTTTGCCATGATTATTATAGAAAATTTGTGCCCTATTTTTTAAATCTAAAACTCCAATATTAAAAATACGTTAAAACAATAATTTTCATAACTATCATATAAAAACTTAGTGGAAAATATATGCGTAGCATTTTTTTAGAGTACACATCATGTAGATAGTGGTATATAGCGGGCCACATTCTAAATTTTATTATTCGTAGTATAATTGACATTTTAAAGAAGCATAACATAGGGAAAAAGTGAAAGAGAAATGGAGGCACCTTATCGGCGCCCATCCATAATTGTCCATTTTTACAGTTTAGCGGTTGTTAGATACGAATGAGACAAAATCAAACCTCATCAACTACACAAGACAGGTTGGCAGATAGTGTCTCCCATAATATTTCAAATGTGAAATAAAGTGGATGGCAAACATTGCTTTCCCTTATTTTTTAGTCAATATTAAATACATGATGGAATGGACATTGGAAGGGATGCCAAATCAAATTATTACTCCATTTCATAAGAGTATTCGATACTTTTGAGATAGGATAGTATTCCATACATTTCCACATAGACTTAGACTTAATTCAAACTCCGAGTCAACATGTATCATTCATATCCCTCTCCCATTTTCCATGAAAAATAGTCCATTAAAAATACACTCTACCAATCATACTACCGTATTTGTACTGATTTAATAGACAAGAATCTAGACGGGAATAAATGCAATCCATTGTGGTGTAATCATATAGAAAAATTGTGGTCCAACCCTCAATTTCATATCGTGGATGGATATGAAAATTTAACTCTCTTTGTAATGGTGCACACGTGAAACCATCGTGTACTTGTCTCTATTACCATGTAACCATAGTCGGCACTACAGTTCAAAAATTGACTATGGTTTTCTCAATAAATGTAAGTCCTGAGTTGTGCTTCCGTTCCATAAGTCGAAGGAAGGTCCCTACGAAACAAAGTCTTGATGGCTTCCACTTCCGAATCCAATGGAATTTCAAAGAAAATTACATGGTATGTGATTTGAAAGGAGATGTTTATACTTATGGAAATCGTTTGCTCCACTTATGTTGTGAGTGTAGTGCCAAATTTTGTGCAAATTTATGCTCTCGTGGTAAGAGATATATTTCCTCATGCCATAGAAAAAATGTTCCATTCAAATCATTGCATGACTTTAATTGACGTAAATCTCTATGGGGATAAATGTAATCCATCCACCAGTAAGGATACAACGCAATTCTGTTATAACCCTCTATTTAATATTAGGAATAGATATGAAAATTTAACTCTGGTGGAAGGATGCATCCCTGAAACAATCGGACACTAGTCCCCATTACCATCTAACATGCAAGAAAAATTCTTGAGATAAATTTTTGAGAATTGTAACGTGTGTTTGGAAATTTATACATATTCATCTCGGAAACAAGTTGTCTCTCATTTGTAGTAAATTATTGGTGATGCTGCCATTAAAAATGGATCACCGTAACGTGTTTCACCAAGCACATCCACTATACCACCACTCTTTTGAATTCCAAGCGCAATCATCGGTGGGGTAAAACCCTTGCACACATCTACGGGTTTCGAAGTATTTTTGTATTGAAACTTCCATAAGCACCACCACGAGAGGCCATAGACCTCACATTTATCTCTCGGGTTGGGTCCAAAGCATCATCCATTAATTATTTTCAGTCCACATATACTCCATATGATGGGTAGTTGTAATTTCAGTCATTTAACCAACATATTCAATTGTTGGTATCGTTCTCAAACTAGGGTTTTGTCCTAGGTTGTATGCAATGAAGTTGAATGTAACACAATTGTTTTGGTGGTTCCATTTTAGAGTATTTCAATTTTTATTACTCTCTTATTTCTCTTCTACACTACGGAAAGTAAAAACAAATCTAACCTACTCAAATGAAAGACAAAATTTAGGAAATACATCTAATCTATTGAAACAATGTTGCTGTAATAAAATGCTTTCAAAGGAACTACTTAAATGGATTGAAATTCACACACAAATAAAAATACTCACACAAATGAAAATAAGAGAAAGGAAATATACTAAATAAAGGAAATATAATATTGCATTCAAATAACCATTCAAATCAAAGTACTGGAACTCAAGATTATTAGGAATAATGATCATGCACGAAATATCAACCCTCCAATCTCCTTAGTTAAGTGGGCCTTTTCTCTCCTTCAGGATTGAGGTACTTAACACCAATGGTTACTTAAAACAACATATATATTATATTAATTTAAATAAGTTCGAACATGCTTCATCATCATACTATAAATAACTATTAACTAGTATATGGAAATGTACCAAAACTACCAACCACTAATTATGAAACAGTTTCAAGAAGGTGTCTTATATACACAATTAGTTACAGATCATGCCACAATGATAGGAAATGGATTTAACTAAATAAAAACCTCATTAAATATCAATGACACCTGTAATATAGCTAAAAACAAGGTCCTTGTTTGTAGGCTACTATGAGAAAATCCTCTAGTTTGATATAGTGACGAGAGACTCGGTCTTCTTGACTATTACTTCCTAAAAATTGGCAAAGAATGCACTTTATCAACCTGCACATGTCATCACATTACTCACAAAATTAGTTAGTGGGAATTCCTATAGTCATTAGTTCACATGAGACAAGAACAAGATAAATGCATCAATCTTACTTAGGATACAACTATCTAGAACATCCCCCATGCATTAATTAACATATTTAGGAGAAAATCAATAGTCATATGGATGATATAATAAGTCAATTTATGCACCATCATCTCCCCTACACTTTATATTTTGCATGTCCCTATACGCACTCATCTTTTTCCTGCTCTTTGTCCAATATGTTGTGTCATATCATACTCCTTGAATTGGTCTACATATTGCTTCCTTGTCCCCTTACACCCCTGATTTTCCAAGATAACATCCTCCCATGCTTTGAAAATGTCATGAGATTGGGAAGCATTATTCTTCCAAGTAGTCATGGGATTGAGAACAAGGGGAGGTCTTACTTGCATGCCAACCAATTCATTATTGTATTCTTTTTCACCCTTTTCTACCAACTTCCTAATGATTATAACAAGTGCATCTCTCCTCTCGCATACTCCAACCGAGGTTTGTGGAGAGATAAATTCCCTTCTCTTCAATGGTAAGCTCAAAGTGTCCCATCTTTGTCACAAGCTTTCAAAGCTTCACCAAAATTCTGCTTGACAATAAATTTCAAACTCCCGAACACATTTGGCAATATCTCAATTATTATTTCCAATACCATCCTGATAATACAAATATCTGAAATCATTTTTCATTGAAACATCATTGTGATGGGTAGGCCTAGTATAGAAACCAATAGTTTGGGTTGTTTGATTAAAAAGGTCTGTTTTCTCACCCGATACAATCCAGCTTACTAATCAATGATTCAAATTCCTTTAATTGAAATTCACCCACAAACAAACCGATGAATAATTCAGGGACATTAGTAACCAACATGTTATGAAGATAGAATTCACATAATAAATTTTGTATTTCTTGAGTACTCCTTGATAAATTTCTTAAAAAATATTTCCATCCTGGCACCTCATGGGATTCTCCACAACACATCCTTTACAATTTCCATGCATAAAATTGTTCTTGAAGAAACACACTCAGTAAACAAAAGAATGTTTCCTACAAGCTATAAGTTTGCAAGCTAGAGGACAAACATAATCCATAATCGATTGCAATTTAGTTTTAGTATTTGATCTTGACTCAAATTCTTCCTTAAGTTTCTTATTTTCTTGGACCAAATCCTTGTTTTGAAAAGACAATTGGTCACAACAAAAAGAAAAATCATTCCATGATTGTAATCCAATATTCTTTTGCCTTTTTAAACTATCAACCTCTATTTTTAAGACAGTTATTTCTCTAATTTTTCCACAAATTGCTGAAAAAAACATTTTGCATAGACAATTGAGTATCTTCCATACCTTTTAATTTCTTCTTCAGAGTAGTAATTTCATCATGATATTATTTTAGGAATTCCTCTTCGGATTTGATTCTAGGTGACCAATCTCCATTGCAACAATTTCTAGAGCTCCATCCTCGAGTGTCTCGGTGATACAAGCATTTTTGGAGCTATAGACACGCTTTCCAGAGCTTCAACAATGTTTGACATATCAGTGTCAGGGCATTATTCTTCAGGAATGGTTTTTGTAAATTCATCATCCTTCAATGGTTTAATAGGAGAAGATGAAGTACCAGTCTCATCAATCTATTCCAAAATGGGGGTTGAACCCTCATTAAACAATGCAAGCTGAGAAACTTTGGGTCTCCTTGAGATATAAGACCCTCTTGGTCTCAATGACATAGCAACATGGGATAGTATGGCATTATTCTCCTTGGAAAATTGTGGCACAGAACGTTGGTTTTCTTTACTTGCACATTCTTCCATAGCTTCATTTTAAGGCCGATGAGTCGAATCGAACTTAAGACGAACAATGGGAGGTGGTTCATTCTTGATTTTTTTTTTTGTTTCAAACTCTCCCCGTGTTCATCTTTTATATATTCATCTTAGGCCTACAAAAAGTATGTTGGGTGCATATTAACCGAATGAGGCCTAGGTGCTTTAGGAAGCTTTAACACCTCCATTTTTATATTTTTGACCTACTTTTATGACAATGTCTCAAGATATTATTGAATATTGACCTTCGCCTTCAGGGTTTTTATGACCCTTCTTCAAATGAGTAATAATTTTCAATGTGTCACCCCCAAGCACCGATGGTTGGCCATCACAGATAAAATATTTGTTAACCCATGTGGAAACTTCCTTCTAGTGACCCGACAAAATCTCCCGCTTAATACCCTTTTGAGTACCATAGGAAGTGAGGATTATTTCTAGAAGAGCTTTCCCTTAATCATGAAACAATGGTATTAAATCCTTAAGTGGGGAATTAATTACAATTTTGATCCTAAAATATGGGAGTCCGGATATGGTAGCAACAATGTGGTTATTTATCTCAATTATTTTACCTCCTATCTGAGAGAAGGTGGCCTCAAAATTTATCAATAATTCATCAACTAAATATTCATCAAAACCCTCAAATTTTTGGATAAAGTCTAACTAACCTAGGTCATGGAATACCTAGGAGATAATAGCATTTCGCAGAGAGGCTCAGTAGACTCAAGTTTTGATTTCTTCTTTTGCTCCATAGCTTAGAAAAGTCTGGATGGAATCTCAAAAAAATGGAGAAGGTTTATGCAGAGGAAAATAGTAATTGCATGAAACAATGGTAGTGGAAGTTTGAACTATATTTTGAGCTCCAAATAACATTGATTCGATGCAAAACCGGCGGTGAAAAAGTGTGATAGTACTTAATTGGGACATAAAGGTTCAATTAATCATACAATTTCCATCCGATCATCATGAATACCTATGTCACTTTTCCTTCTCATAATAATATGACACATGTCATTTATTTGCCCACTATTACTCATTATCTCCCACTTCACCTCATGATATTTGATTTGACATCCATAATGAATGCATTAGGAATGGGACTTTCATTTTTCATATTAAATAAATACAATGGGGAGTTCTAAAGAGTTAATATCCATAGCAAGGGATGAATGCACTTCACCTTTCCATCTCAGCTCTCCACTAACCGTTGGTGCTCCATGTCCTGCATTTGAAGAATAATTGTGATTAATGCACATTTTAATAATTTATAATCCTAATATTTATTAAAAGCATGAAATAAAACAAGACAAACTATGATATAGGGGGAAGAGGATTGAAACTATGATCTTCTTCCTTTATTTGAATTCAAAACAAACTATTCATGGTGGGAAGAGCTACAGTCTTCCAATGGATCAATTTCTTTCTTATAACAGTATGTCTTTAGTGAATGTCTCATTATCCTGGGGTTGTTGATACATTCTCGCATTTCTATTCACCAACAAGGTCCTTTTGTCACCATCAATTGGTAAAAGTATCATAGATCCATTATCATAAACGTTTTCAATTTGATAAGGTCCCAACCATCTTGTTCTCAACTTTCCTTTGAATTGTTGATACTTTGAGTCAAACAATAAGACCCATTCTCCTTCATTGAACTTCCTATTTTTAATATGAGCATCATGTCAAGATTTTATTTGATGTTGGAGGATTTTGTTTTTTTGTTGTTCCTCCATCTACATTTCATCAAGTTCATTCAACTACATCACTCTCTCATGTTGAGCTTCATCTAGCTCAATTCCAATCTTCAATGTTGTCCTCTAGGTTTGTAGTTCAAATTATACTGGTAGTAATGGATTCTTCCCATATACTATTTCATATGGGGAGAAACCAATGGTTGTCTTTCAAGTGGTGTTGTATGCCCAAACTACCTTGGGAAGCCTTGGCACCCAATTCTTTCTCGAATGCATTGAAAACTTTAGTTAAAATATTCTCCATCTCTTTGTTTGTGACTTCCACCCACCCATTGGACTGGTGGTGGTATGGTGATGATTTCCTATGCTTTATTTGGTAGATATTAAGGAAGGATTCAATCATATTGGACATGAAATGAGGCCCTTGGTCATATATAATGGATCTAAGAGCTCCAAACCTTAGCATAATCTGATTGTATAAAAATTCAGCTACAACATCCTCATTGGTAGATACCAATTCCTGAACCTCAACCCATTTTGTAACGTAGTCGGTGCACACCAATAGGTACTCTTTTCCATAGGATGGGGGTTCAAAAGGTCCAAAAAACTAAATTCCCCACTTCTGAAAGGGCCCTAACATCGCTTGAGGATTGAGGGGCATTTTAGTAGACAACGTAAGCTTCCCCATACACTGACATGCATCACATTGCCATACATACTTCTTGACATATTTTTGGAGAGAGGGCCAGTAGTACATAGCTCCAAGGACCTTTTGAATTTTCCTCTTCACTGAGTAATGTCCTCCTCCAGGCTCATCATGATAATCCCAAAGTGTAGCATACACCTCATCCTCTCAAACACACTTGCGAAGAACCATGTCAGGACAACATTTAAATAGAATTCCATCACATCATTTATATGAAGCATTGTTTTTTACTAATATTTTACGTTCTTTATTAGTAAAGTAGGTTGGAAACTTCTCTCAGTAGTGAGGTAGTTCGAAATATTAGTAAACCATGGAGGTTGTGCCGATATCTTGAAAGAAGTGCTCATCTCGAAAAGTGATCTTGACCGCTCCTGTTATCCTGAAACATTCAATCTTAAAAGGAAGTCAAAACAACATTGGTTATTCCAGGCTTATCAATAATACTCAAGTTAAATTCTTGCAAAAGAAGTAATCACCTAATAATTCTACCCCTACTACTATTTTATTCATCAAATATCTTTTGGCTGAATGGTTAGTATAAACAAATATTTTATATCTAGTAATGTAGTTTTTGAATCTATTAAGAGAGTAAAAAAAAGTAGAAATTACTTTTCCGTAGTGGTGTATTTCTTCTCGTGTGGGTCATATTTTTCTCGATAAAATAGATGGCATACATTTGGTCTTCTTCATCCTTTTTCCAAGAAGAGCTCCCATTGCTATGTTAGAAACATCGCAGTGAATATGAAAAGGTTGTCCCCCAATTGGGTCCACTCGTAACCCGGGCAATGGTTTATTTCTCCTTTATAACTTCAAAATCCTATTGACATTGAGGATACAATTCAAAAACACAATATTTTTCCAGCAAAGATAACATGGGTGTAGTAATCTTACTAAAATATTTTATGAACCATCTATAATATCCTACATGTCTAAGTAAACTCTTGATATCACCGATTTGTATGTGTAGGAAATTTAGTAATGACTTATATCTTCTTAGGATCAAATTGAATGCCCTTAGCAAAAAAATGATGACCCAAGACAATTCCCTAATCAACCATTATCAAAAAAATTCATGAGTCAAGGAAATTTAGTGTTCCTCACATCTGGTTAACAATTTTTCAAGATTACTCAAAGATTCATCAAAAGTAGACCCGTGGATAGTAAAATCATCCAAATAAAATTCAACATAGGAATTGGTGAGTTCTCGTAAAAATATCCAAAATCACTCTCTCGAAAGGTTGCGGTGCATTACAAATTCCAAGTGGTAGAACTCTATATGAAAATGTACCCCAAGGATAGGTGAAGTTGGTCTTATCTTGATCAAAGCAGGTTTTGTAGTGATTTGGTTATATCCGGTGAAACCATCCAAGAAAGAGAAGTATTTCTTTCTTGGCAGATTATCCAAAACTTGATCAAGAAAGGGAAGGGGAAAGTAATCTTTATTGGTGAATTTATTAAGATCCCTATATCTATACAGATTCTCCACTAACGATTTTCTTTGGAACTATAACTAGTTGTAATAGCTACCGACTATCGGATATTGGATAGATGAATCCTACCCTCAATGGTTTTTCTATTTCATTATTGACAATGTCTCTAAGTGTTGGAGAAGGAAAAAGAATCTCTTGTTTGTATAGAGGGAGTGACTCATTGTGAAGGGAAAAGGGAATAAGAATTGAGATGGAATGGAAGACTAGGATACGAGAAGGAAACTCAACATTTGAAGCAACATATAATGTGCTTGAATCCTGACAATACTCAAATGGTAAAGCTTAGGAAGGAGATAAAAAAGAACAAAGAGCTGGTGATTGACTTACCCATTGAAAAGTTTGTCTCATACTTCGCTCATATGTTTCAATACCCTTGATCCATTGTATAAGTTGGGGAAAAATTTCATCCAAGAAATCAAGCTTTTTCTGCAGGCTACAATGTCTTGGAAAAGGGCCTTCCCATGGACAAGGTACCCTATAACCAATCTTGGATGCCTTCATCTATGTCATAGCCCAATTTTGAACTAGAAACTACCTCCATATTTTGGATCTTATCTAGTAGGCCAACATCCTCCATCTCACTGTTGTCATCATACGCATACCCATGTTCTTGATAGGTTCCAAATTCAGACTGGTTTTGGCATTGCTCATATGGGTAAACATAGTGGTTCTGAATTTGATCATAGTGCTGATCTGAAGGAGTGGAGAAGCTCATTTGAGGCTGATTATACTGCTAAAAGTGTGAATTCCATTGCGGGAATGAAGTCATAGTTGCACAACTTCATAGAATGAAAGGAAATGAGAGATATGGAAATAAATATGAATGGGAATGGATGGAAAAGAGGGTCTAGCAAATTTAGAAAATAGGTTGTTTAGATCATGCAGAGTCACTAGATGTGCTTTGTATGTGCCTCCATAGGCTGAATCTCACCAAGAACACACCAACTTGATGAAATGAAATGATAGGATGCTTTGAATGTGTCCCACCGGGTGTGCTAGGAAAATTGTTGACGATTATCCTTGCGGATGAACCGTCAGAGTCGTTGGATACCTTAGGTTAGTGGGACGTGCACCCTAAGGTAACCTCCAAATTTTAAAGAAGTTGGATCTTCTCTGTGGTATGATATGAAGGTAAAAAAAGTGAAACAAAACATAAAAATTAACGGGGGCGATGCGATGAAAAGTTTAAGGAGTTAAATCAAGAACGCAACTACCTCGAAATAGAGAAAAGGTGAGCAAATCGAAAAGGATGGACGAAATGCACCACAGGCCAAAGAATATCACATGGAACTCTACTTCAAACTACTCAAGCACATTTATGCTCATTTGAACTTCGTGGTCGAAGTCCATTTGTGTTGAGTCCACATGGAGGCCAAGCACATCTCCAAGGTCTTCCACTTTTCTTACACCTTTTGAAAGTGCACCGAGATGGCACATGGAAACTTCCGCAACTTCTTTTACTTTTTAATGAGACTCATTGTATTTTTAATACGAGGATCCTTTCCTTAGTGGGCCCCTTACTATTGACTCCACGTGGAAACCCCGTGGAGTTTTTGGGATTTCACTCCTCCCTCTTGGCATTTTAAACTACGCAAGGCCAACACTTGGCATCTTCTCGCAGGATCTTTTACTTGCTTTGCTGACTCATCCCTAGCCTATTTTTGACTCGCCGATTTGGAAAAGTCTTTCGCCTTATTTTCAAATACTTGATTCTTTTCATGTTAGTGTGAGATCCTAGCTATCTTGATTTAATCATAGCAGGAATCTGCTTGTTATCTAATTTCAGCAGGCGGTGGAGGAAATTAGATAACAAGACCTTTTCAAAAATTGGACCAAGTAAACCAAATTTAAGAAGTAAAGACCCATTGCCTTTTGTAAATTGGGTCTGTAAGAATCCATTTGATTTTTAAATAGAACCATGCTTCTCACTCTACAAAGAAGCAACGCATAGGAAGAGCCCCTAAGTTGTCCTCAGGATGTTCAACCATATTAAAATCAACGTAAAACACCTAATAAGAAAAAGGTAACTTATCTCCTAACCAACACCATAATGTCGACCTTTCCAGGCCATCATTAGGAGTATAAAGATTTAGCACACAAAGAAAAAAGCCATTAAGATCCAAAATAACCCACACAACCCGATTGTTAGGATCATGACCCGTGGCAGAGATCATGGCAAAAAATCTAGGAGAGACAGAAATATAAACACCACATTCCTTCCAAATGAGAAGAATAATAATAATACGTATAATTCGACGCAATGCACATTTATGAACTTTGAAGAAGAAAACCAGTAATTTTAATCTCTTGCAATCAAATAATATATAAATTACCAATTACTTGACAAACATGCTTCAAAAAATATTTTCGGAGGATTCTATGAGTCCTCTAACATTTCATGAGAGACAATTCATGGAAGTTCAGACATAAAAAAATCCCCCTATCCCTCCTGCAATTCATCCTTTAAGCTTAAAATATGAAAGTTATTGGAAAGAAAGGAATGCTGGTTTTAGTTCTAGGTTGATCCGTCAGAATGATGCGGTGCTTAGCCCCATTCAGTCCATGCACATCCAAAAAATTATACCCAGGATGACTCTGGGAACGACGTTGGGAGAAGGATTGGTAGTAGCCATCCTAGCTTACTATTATTTGGGAATGGGCTAGCTCGCATGGGCGGGGATGGCTGAGTGGGTCATGGTGGAACTTGTGGCATGGTTGTGATTTAAGTGACTATTGATGATAAGAGGGAAGGGGGAATGAAGAAGTGGATTTATCCTCCACGCCATTCTTTCTCATGGTGGTTCATTCATCAAATGCAGCCTCTTATGTAACAATACTAGGTTGAGCATTAGAAGGTTTAACACGCTGAGTAAGCGAGCAATATAAAATATGATGGTTGGGGGCTTGACTTGCAAAAACAGGTGTTGGGAAGGTTGAAATAGACAATTTTCTATGAGATATGCATGGACCTAACCTGAATTTTGATGTGGTATCATTGATCAAAGGATAAATCAACCTCAACAAAAACCCATTTATGCGGACACATGTAAAAGAAATGATCATGCTCATGACAGATAACATGGCCAAGGGGATGGACAATATCATTCAAAAAAGGCCAAATTTGTAAGGGAAACTGTACGTACCCAAAATTGTAAGGTACTGTACTACGGAACAGTGTAATAAATCCCCCGATGATGATACAGGTCTCCTCGCAAGGTGTTCGGGATCCAGAAAATCCCTCGGAGTATGCGTTAACATCCCGCATGCCCCGCTTAGCCCCACGCCCTTTGTTTTCCCCTTTTTCCCTCTTTCCTTGGCCTCTTGACCTTCAGTGATGAAACCGCCGCCCGAACAGGCGGCGGTCTCAGAATCGCCACCCCGCTCGTGAGCGGCGGTCCTGTGCGCATTTTCCAGAATGCTCTTTTGACGTGACTCGCGTGAAATATCACGTTTCACCAGCTTTCTTTGCCGACTTGAGCATGCATTTATGTTTTTGGTCCCCTGGAATAGTGTTTTTCCTTTGTTTATTGTTTAGGAGTTCAATTTGGTTTTGGTTTTTGAGTGTTGGAATTCCTATAAATGCATAGCTTGTGCTGAGGAAAAAGGCCACCATTTTTTACTCCAATCTTCTCACTTTCAAGATCTTTTGTGGTCTCATTAGTTTACTTAGGATTGATAGTGTAGTTCATTTCATGTTTGGTTAAGCATTGTATTGCAGCTAGTAAGCCACATACTCATCTTGTGCAAGTGCTATCATTGCTTCACCCCTCATGGTCTCGCCCTAAATTTATCTCCCATTCTCCTCATTTCAGTCTATTAGTTTGCTTTGATTTCATAGTTTAGTCCTTTACATGCTTGGTTTGCATTGATTAGCTGTTGGTAAGCCACATATCCAACTTGTGCAAACAGTGTTGCTGTTTTATCTAATCCATTAGAGTAGAATAGCTTAGGAAGCCATTAAAGTTGCAGGTTTTGTTCTTCACACAGGATAGTTTCAGGTTCTGGACACATTTTGTTGCACGATTCGCAGTAGATCCCGCTAGGAATTGCATAAGCCAAGCTCTGTACTCTTGCGCTATCCCTCTCCTATCCGCGTTCTATTACATCTGCATTCTGAAGGTTGTCCCTTGTTCCAAACACCTATTCCTGTTGATGCAAGCATTACACACTTTTCTGGATTCACGTGAACACGAAATAATGAAGAGATCACATTGAGGGGACGAGATCACATACACCATCGGGTTCGCCACTGTTCTGCGAAATCCAGGTTCTAACTTTCAAAGTTCTAGTTAAAATCATATCAAACAAAGTAGTTAATTGCTTTATTTCAGTTAATTCTATTCTTGACATTACCAGGGAAGCTGTGGGGATTGATAGTTTCTGAGAAACTATGATTCACTCCTCACTTCTGAGGTAGGGTCAAGAATCTTGCAAATAGATTAGCTATTTCATGGTTTAGAATAGATTTACAAAATTACACGACAAAATAACCATACTCGGTTATCTTGTATTTTTTACGTTATTAGTTAGTTGTCAATTCTAAATATTTTAAATAGCTGCTTTCTTATAAATCATCAGAAAATACAAAAAGAAGTCATATATGCTAGAAGTATACTTAGATTTCACTTTATTATAGTTTGTTTTATTACTGCTTTTGTATGACAATTACGGGACCTAGGGAACCCAGGGAATACATTTTCGAGCCAATCGTGCCTCAGCCCAATCTCATAGTGGCAATAATGAACATTGACCAGAATCTTAGGATACAAGTCTTCCAAACAAAGAATGCATTTCCAGCAGTCGGTCTCGCTTAAGAGGATTAAACATAGAAGACGACCAAGCACATACATTTTGGTCAAACCAGCCAAACTACAAATTACCCTAGGAAAACACCCACATGATCAGAAAGGCTCGAAAGAGAGCAAACATTCTGGGTGTGATCCTCTAGTTCCACAAATGATCTTTGGAGACACCCTCGTAGATATAGATACCGGCCTAAGAATCCAAGTTGCAAGAACACTGTGAGGTATTCCGAGAAAATCACACACTGCTGATTCTAAACATAGAGGCTGAAAAAGCATATGATTACTTGGATACTAGGGATTAGAACTTGATCTCGTGTATGACCATAACAGACCGCAACAACCGAGAGTATATGGTTGTGATCCACAGATCCCATAGCCCAACGAGTCCACAAGTCAATTAGATATAGACACTAACCTATGCGCCTTGGTATTCGTGTCCACTCCACTCCCACCTATCATCATCGAACAATTGTCCTTACTAGATATCGTGGCTAACGGCTAGGGAATTCTGGACTAGGCCAGAAAATCATCCGTAGAATCAATTGTATTCATCATCCACTATATGACCTTATCGGGAGATATACACGAAACAATCCTAGGTAATTTTCCACGTATTCCACAACCCATAGATCGAATCACGCCAGAGCTCGATATTGATTGGAGCCTTCGAGTAGTCATCCTTGCTGATCGATCTATCACACCGGTCCAGGTTAGAAGGGCCTTCTTTGCCTTAGATTCACAAATTCCATTAGTGCGTGTTGAAGACATTAGATTGCCTAACTAGTCTGTCCGTATACTACCTATATTCCATCCCCACCGGCTGTCTCGGCACGACCTCGGGAGGTCGGGTACGCGGAAGAGTCACTTGTAGATTCCCATGCTCGCTTGTCACTTTTCCGGCATACAAAATTGGTGAACCTGACGTGAATCAAACAAGATTAGTAAAACTAACATAAACTGCCTACTTTCTTGTCTGGAGTCATAGTATTACACTTTCACTTCAGTACGCCTTCTTATAACCACTTCATTAAGCTTTCATCAATCACCTTCGCTCCTTCCCATTATTCTGTGGGTATTCATATACCCCCCGAATATGTCGGGATTCGATGCATATGGCAGACCCCTCCTGGGTCTTGAGGCATACTATGCCCAACAGAATAGACAGTCATCACCCTCACTCTCAATGTGGGGTGACAACTATTCAACTAGTCAGTTGTCAACACAAACTCCAAGGACTAGATATAGCTCGTCCTTCCAAGCAGAGGGGTTGGAACAACTCACTCAAACACAAACAGAGCCTTCAGGCTCGAATAAAATGACGTTCACTGGAGAATCTGTTTCATCTCCTCAGGTGCTACTTAGACCACATATTAGTAGACAATCAGACCCATACTCGGTTCTAGATGACGAGTACTCAATGCGTTATTCCCGAAATGAACAATGCTCTCAAGGCATGTACCCACCTGTGGGAGGTTTGCAAATACAGCCCGAGTTCTCTCCTCAAGAAAATACCTCTATGCCATCACGCATAGAAGATACTCTCAGAGATGCTTGGCAAGATAATGATCAATTCATAGCAGGATATCACATACCTCCACAAAACCATAGTATACAACAAACGCCACCAAGGCAGAATATCGTGACTTCACCAAACGAAGTCATTTCAACTCTAATAGAGAAGGTTAGAGGATTAGAACTTGCTCAAGCAAGTCAAAATTTGAAATTCATACAAACAGGAAGTTCCAATCCTCCGCACCATCCCAACCAAGTAGATCTCCTCACAGGAGTAGGCACGTTAGGCATGACTCCTCAGTATTCACAACAAACGTCGACTAGACCCGCTATCGCTAGCACTGTTCCTCCAGGTCTAGCACAGAACAATCCATTCCTGGATAGTGCCCCTTCGTACTTAAACATGTACTCAAAATCACCACAAGGGGATATGTACTCATCTCCCAGCATGTTTACTCAAATACAAGGGTTGCCTTATGCCCCTACCAACGCGTATGTTACACCATATCAACAACCCGTTCCACCACCGCCTCCTCAAAAGACACCATCAATGGTCGAAAGCTATGCGATAGGGACTTATTCAGAATATCTAAAGGAACCCTTAGACTTCACCATACGAAGCATCATGCTTCCAAGACCTCTCCCTGATTTTCCCAAGTTCAAGGGTGAGGGAGATCCAAATGCGCATATCAAAGCTTACGCTACAGCCATTCGGGAATTACTCCCATGGGATGGGGTTGTTGCTAAAATATTCCCCAAAATGCTGGAAGGCATTGCTCTCGATTGGTATTATAGAATACCTGAGGCTTCCATACATTCATTTAAACAACTCGTGTCAGAGTTCATCAAAGCCTTCGACATGAACAAACTGTTAAGAACAGGAATTAGGGAGTTCTTACACATCAAGCAAGAACATAACGAATCTGTCGCCCATTTCATCCAAAGGTGGCGTATAGTTCTTTATTCATCAGCAAGTGCTCCAAACATGGATCAGATGGAACTATGCGATTTATTCCTTCATTCTCTCAGTAGAGAAGTGAAGGAAGAAGTCCAGAAGTTCCCACTAAGGACTTATGATGAAGTACTTGAGAGCGCTCTGCGAATAGATCAAGCAGCGATAGATAGTGGTCGTAAGACATATGGAGCAAATGGGAGGTTGATTACCTCTAACCAAAACACTACAACTACCACAAATGTCAATCAAGGACCCAAAATCCTTAACAAAAATCGTGGGGTAACAACGGATGGGGTAACCGACCAGCCCAAGAGGGTAAATGTTGTTAATGCTCCGTCACAAACAAACAAGCAACGAAACAACAACTTTACCCTGACAATCAATACAGTGGATTTTAACCATCCACAACAAAAATAACAACAACGGTGAAATCCCATACAAGGGCCAAGCCAAAACTCATTTGGTTACCAAAACCAAAGTCAAAACCGAGAACAATAATTCCAAAACTTTGGTCCTAATAGACAACAGTTTGATCAATTTTAGGCCACAATACACACCAAACCAACAAAACAGAATTATTACCCCAATTCTTATTGTGGTTTCCATAAAATTCGGGGTCACGATACTAGAACGTGTCGTGACTACAATAAATTTATGCAACATTTGCCAGAAGAACAAAGACAGCTTCTTCACGCACTTCTTGGTAGATCCCGCCTCATCATCACCAAATATTCTCGCAGGGGCAGTTTCTCCTCAGAATGCTCCCCTCAAGATCTTTAATGATCCACTCCCAAATCATGATAGCAATAGGTTGAATCCAACCAGTAACAAACAAAGGTGTAGTGACGGGAAACAATGACCATGAATCCTCGACTTCATTAAATCCGCCAGTCGCGCCACAATTAGGAGCTCAACCGAGACCTAAGATAGTTAGTTTGGTAGAATTAGACGCTGAACTACCTATCGAAGCTATAACAAGAACACAAGAGTATTTCTCTCAACCGAGCCCAAGTCATCTGCCAGAGACAGATAAGAGTCAGCAAATAGTTGAAAAACCCGTCGGTGCCTATGATTTAATTAGTGACCTAACAAAGACCTTCTCACACATTTCATTTTTGGACTTACTAAAGAACTCTCCCCCTCACAGAGCTTCTCTTTTAGAAGCATTAGGTCTAGGCCATCTAATTAACATCACTCCACCTCCCGAAACACAAGTAAATCACGTAGATTTTGATATCCACCCTCCGGGGCAGCCGGACAAGGATGTCGAATTCATTTTCGAAATAAGTAAAATGCCCACGATCTTTGAGATCACACGCCGAGGTGACCTGACCTTACACTTGCAAGTGTGGGTTTATAATAACTATGTAAAGCGGGCAATGGTCGACGATGGGGCCGTAGTTAACATAGTCCCTTTCTCTTTCCTCCAAAACTTGGATATGGAGAAACTAACTATTCCACTACACGAAATACCTTGAGAGGCTATGATAGCCTTAAAGCCACTTCAATAGGAACTATAGTACTTGCCAGTCACCTTAGGGCCCAAAACCATCTTGACCGAGTTTTATATTATAGATCGAAACTAACTATAATATGATCCTCGGCTGACCTTGGATACATCGAATGAAGGCAATCCCTTCCACGCTGTTTCAAGAAGTAAGATTCTTGCATCTGGGAAAGGTATTTGTAGCCAAAGGTGATCCAAAACCTTTCGATTTGCACTTAGCTGATTTAAAGAAAAGACCGGGGTGCACTCAGAATTTGAACTTCCAACAAACCAACTTAATAAACCCTCTGATCCAAAGCCAGAGGAAAAGTTGGTACCTACGACGGATCTTGAAACTACCAGCATATCCAAAACAAATCCAACCCCTAAAGGTAAAACTAAAGAAACAGTATCATTAGGGACTACTGCGAAAATCGTTGAGTTGATAGAACAAGATTCATCAATGTTCTTACCATTTGATTCAAGAGAGGCATGGGATTTTCCCTAGGTGTTGGCTCTCTTCTAGCGAAGATCTCTGCATGGTCGAAGTAGAATGCGCAAACGCAGCAGATGCCCCAACATCCGTACTCCGGCTAAGTATTGGACTCTCCATTTCGATGGGGCTAGGTGCCGTTATGGAGCGGGGGCAGTATAATTCTTACTTCACCCGAGGGAAAAGTCCTGCCATTTGCTTTTAAGCTAAATTTCATTGCACCAATAATGGGGCGAATCGAAACCCTTCTACTTGGCCTCACCTTAGCCAAGAGAATTGGTGTTAATAACATCGAGTCTTGGGAGACTCGCAATTAGTAACAAACCAAGTTTCAAGTATATGAAACTAAAGTGAACATTTGCAACTCTACAAAAATGTCAGTATTAGATTTAAGCAAGGCATTTAACTTTATATCCATTGAAGCAATTCCCGAGAGAAAATCTTCTCGCCGATTCAATAAAGAACCTCAAAGATCACGTTTTACTCCAAGCAATGAGCTAAAAGATACTCACTTCACAAAGATCTATTCGTGATGAACCATTGATAAAAATAATGACAAATCCTCTTCCAAGCAGAAGTGAATCTACCATCCTAGACCATGTCGGAAATGATGCGGCTACTTTGGATTACTTAAATGCCTATGCAGCACTACATCTCTCCTATCACATGCTAGATTTATCCCTGATTCCGCATTCATCTTCCTACTTCGGAAATCCCGTAACGGATCTTCCCTCACAAACGGAGCCTAGCATATACGCAATAGAAAATGGAGATGATCTAGATTTACCTCCAGCACCACCTGAGTTCGAAGAGGGTAATGCCTCTTTGATCGAGGAAACAATCGATGTCAACATCGGGACAGAAGATGAACCAAGAATATTGAAACTAGGTTCTTCGTTAACACCAGAAGAAGTGGAAATACATACTCAGGTTCTCAAAGAACATCAGAAGGCGTTTGCATTTAATTACAAGGAGATGACGGGAGTCGCACCCCACATTGCGGTGCACAACCTCGTCACTAGATCAGATGCAAAGCCAATTAAACAAAAATCAAGACCCATGAAGCCCAAAGTAGCTCTCATGGTAAAAGAGGAAGTAATAAAACTCCTTCAGGTAGGATTCATCAAGCCAGTTGACTACTCCCAATGGGTATCTAATATCGTTCCCGTTCTCAAGAAGAACGGAAAGATACGCATTTGCATAGATTTCCGAGACATCAACAAAGCGTGTCCTAAAGATGATTTCCCATTACCATCCATAGATGTTATCGTTGATGCAACAGCTAGTTTTGAACTCTTGTCTCTCATGGATGGATTCTCGGGATACAACCAAATCAGAATATCCGAGCAAGATCAAGCTAAAACCACGTTCATAACTCCTTGGGGAACCTATTGCTATGTTGTCATGCCTTTCGGTCTCAAAAATGCTGGTGCTACATACCAGCGGGCTATGACTTATATATTTCACGATTTAATTCATAAAATCATGGAATCTTACGTAGATGACTTATTGGCTAAAGCTAAGAAGCGTTGTGACCATCCCGAAGTACTCCGCGTCATTCTTTCATGTTTAATAGAATACGGAGTCACGCTAAATCCAGAGAAATGCATCTTTGGTGTAACAGAGGAAAGCTCCTAGGTTACATCATATCATCACGAGGGATTGATGTTGATCCAACCAAAATCAGGCTATTCTCGAAATGATTCCACCTTCGGATGAATCGGGAATCAGGTCATTTCTCGGAAAGCTAGGTGTAATCCGAAGATTCATCCCAGACTTAAGCTTCGCCATTCATCCAATCAACAATTTACTCAAGAAAGACTATAGCATTGATTGGACTGAAGATTGCAATGAAGCTTTTGATGCAGTTAAGCATTTTCTGTTATCACCACCTACGCTAATGCCACCTAAGCTAGATCGCCCGTTAATCCTATATTCGCGAGCTACCAATGTCTCGCTGGCTTGCATGTTGGCTCAAGAAGACGATAACAAAAGAGAACGTGTGATTTATTTCATTAGCCGAACACTGCTCGACTATGAAACACGCTATACACAAGCAGAGCGAGAATGTCTCGCCATAGTCTTCGCAACCAAATGCCTAAGACACTATATGCTAAATCAAGAAACGAAGGTCATGGTAAAAACAGACCATTTACGGACTTTTCTCACACAAGGTTCCTTGTCTAAAAAGGCTGGACGTTTTATAACCTTAATGGGAGAGTTCGAATTAACATTTGTAAATCAGAAATCAGTTAAAGGACAAATCATTGCGGATTGGTTAGCTGATAATCCATTAGATGGAGGTGATCTAGTAGATTTGGATTTTCTAGATGAGTGCGTATACTACATCGAAACTCGACCTGCTATCTCTGAGTGCCCTTGGTACACTGATATCATTAATTATATCATGGACCATACGTACCCGGATGTAGTTACACCGCAACAAAGAAGGTGATTACGCATAATCGTAGCTAAATACGTCATTATAGAGCAGGTGCTCTATCGAAAAGCATTCGATGGAATGCTCTTAAGGTGTGTCGACACAGAAGAGTCCAAGAGGATTCTCCATGAATCCCACAGCGGTATATGTGGAGGCCACTTTGGTGGCCACGCCACCGCTCAAAAAATACATCGAATGGGTTATTTCTCGGCCCACTCTAGAACATGATGCGATAGAGTTTGCACGCAGTGTCATAAGTGCCAAGAATTCTCCCACGAGATCCACATGCCAAAGACAAGCTCTACAACCAATCGCTACTCCATGGCCCTTTTCTACATGGGGCCTAGACTTGATAGGAAGTTCTCTCCCTCGTCCACGACGGCCATAATTTTATAATCACGGCCACTAAATATTTCACCAAGTGGGTAGAGGCCATGCCTCTTACAACCTGCATACTGCTTACCAGTAATCACCAAGTTCATTTTGAACCAAATCATTTGTAGAGTACGGATCCCGCAAATCATTATCTCGTATAATGGAACTTCTTTAAGAATGAGGAAGTTCGTGAACTATGCAACAAATTTAAAATAAGCCATCATACAACTTCCTTGTATTATCCCCAAGCCAATGGGCGGTGAAGCAACAAACAAAACACTTTGAAAGCCATTCTCCTCAAAATAATAAAAGAAAACAAACAAGATTGGAATTTAAAGTTATATCCGGCCTTGTGGGCCCACCAAACCTCAATAAGAACATTAACGAGAGCGACTCCTTTCTCGCCGGTATTTGGGGCGTACGCTTCTCCCACTTGAGGTTGAAATACCCGGTCTCCGCATTTCACTACAAGGGATTCGGATGAATACGCTTACAGAGAAGCACGTCTTTCCCAACTAGAAATCCTAGATGAAATTAGGTTAGATGCTGAATAGTGACATAGAGTCTACGCTGACCGGATGTGCCGGCAGTACAACAAGAAGATCTATGAGCGTGACATATACGAAGGTGATCTAGTTCTAAGGTTGGACAGCTGGATCGACAAGAAGACCGGCGAGGGAAGGAAATTCCGACCCAAATGGTTGGGCCCATACCGAGTCATGAAAGACTACGGAAATGGTGCATACCTCTTATGCACACTAGAAGGTGAGGAATTTGGCAAAACAGTCAATTCCCTACACCTCAAACGTTTCTACGCATAAGCAGCTAGCACTGCTTATATAACTATCTACATTGCATCTTCATATAGATTTAGATCATTTTGTCCACTTGTTCTTACACAAATTGTGATCAAGGAATCTATTCTCAAAGTAATTCATTACAAACTCATGATGTTGTTGGCATAAAACTTTTAATCATACCTCTCCATTTTCACGATATCATCAAATATCTCAGAATCTTTTATCAAATAAAATCAAACATAACGAAGTCTTAACAGTAACCATACCAAGATCTGCAAGTTTGTTCTCGCTTTGATTTCTTCTTAGGATAGGTGTCTTGCCTATGGTCTGTTCTAGAAGCTTCATGGTGTCACATCTATCCCATATATACATCTCTTTGGAAATAAGCATATACTGACATCTTACTCAAAAAGACAAGTCAAAAAGTGATTAAAATAGAAAATTTTATTTTTACACATTTCCTTGCCCCACCAACCTTCGGTGATGAGCTTGCGTCTCTTACTAGTGACGTAGGGTTGGGAAAGGATGGAAATGCCCTTACTCGCCTATGCCTTGCCCATGGTGATAAACCCATGCTTCTTACAGGTAGCATGGGGCAAAGTGTAGGGGGTCCTCTAGACAATGCAAACGTTAAAAGGTCATAAACAAACTATTCAAACTTTGAGTCAAAAACGAATGAATCAGATGTTCAAAATTCCAAGAGAGTTAAAATCCTAAAAATCCAGATTTTGTCTACTATGTGGCCATCTACGGGTCTAAGTCTAGATAAACCGCAAGGTAGGTTGCATCCGAAACTATGAAGTAACCCGTGGAGTCACCAGAGCTTTCAATTTGGTTCCGCCAAAAACTTTGTCTATCTTTCATCACTATCATTTCATCACATTTCATAACTTGTGCCCTTCTTGGCTCTTGGTGATGAGCCCTCGCATCTTACTGGTTGCGTGGAGCTAGGAGTGGGGCAAGTTTATCTGTTCATCATATTAGTTACTTTCATCACGTTGCCAAAACAAACATGAGGTATCCAAATTGCTCACAAAAGCTAAGATTTAAGATCACAATATATCTACAATATCATGTATCAGCATCATGAAACACAAAAAGAAAGCAAGCAATTACATCATTTGTTCACCATTGCATATATTCTAGAAAGCATACAAAACATACATCGTAGTATACACAAAGTAGTTGAAAAAGAAAGGACAAACATGAGTGACAAGCTTTTGATCCAAAATCAATGCATATATATAAATAATCAATGTTTATATACAATGCCATCATGCTCTAGGCATGGTCAAAATGCTCAAAGAGCCCGTAATATACAAAAGAATCCATGATACAAAATATACAAGGGCCAAGTGGCCTCTCAACCCCTACGCGATCCCGCCGAAGGTGCGCGCCCTCGCCTAGGACTCCGGCTACGCCGGCGCTCTGAATGAACGGAAGGCTCGGGGTCTCGAGGGGTAGCCGCGGTCTCACTACGAGAGTGGCTCCTCATAAGGCGCTCGGCTGTCCTATAGCCTACAAACTCTGTACGTAGGGTCAACACCATCTTGGCCACGTGCCAAACGGGAGCGAAGACATCGGTATGCCTGTCGGCTGCTGAAGGCTCCCCGGAATCTACAGATAGCTCTGCACGGGTCTTATCCATAGGGATCATCAGAGAATCAGTGCATACCCTACGGATTAGATCCCACCACTCATCAACAGTCTCTACAAAAAAAGAAGAAAAATGAATTAGAAACTAGGCAAGAGGCTAAAATATACAAGATATAAATATAAGGAGAGATAGCAATTGAAAGCAAGTCCTAAATCAAACTAACATTGAAGGGAAGAAAGGATAACTTACTCGGGTCACCGTGCCTCCAAGATGGGTCACTAGGGAAACATTTGCTGCGAGATGCCGCCCACCGAGAGGGCTGCTCTGTAGTAGGGGCAACATGATGTCCCGCAACGGACTCATCCTCTCCACCACGGCCTTGAGAGAGTGGCTCCTCAGAAACTAGAGTCTCTCTCTCTGCACTCTGCTCCTCCCTCTCTGCCTGCATGATATCCTGAGTGTCATGCCACTTAGGATCACTGTCATCCATCTGCTCCTCCGACCCTCCCTCTGTAGACTCCTCAGAATCGGAGTCAATGTCTATAGGGTCATCGCTGCTATGAGCAGGACCCACAGTAATCCGAAGTAAAGGTTCCCGAGGCGCACCAGCTCTCCCTCTGGCCCGAACAATCCCCCTGGCTACAATAGGAATACCAGGAGTGACCACTGTCCAACCACGGCCTCTAGGCCCCCCTCTAGCCTCGCGGACTGATCTATAAACCGGTGCCACTGGAGGAAGCATGCCCACATATGGGAGGCCAAACTGCTGAGGAACCCTGCCGAAAGGATGTACCTCTACTCGTCCCACACGGTCAATAAGCTTCCCTGTGGTGGAGCAAGAGATCAGTGTAAGAGTCTCCTCTCCCCATATACCAGCCATAAGCCGCACGGTGTGGCCTCCTCCATGTTTCTTTGTAGTGAGGCAATCTGGCTGGTGAGGTGCTCTAAGCACTCGACATATCTGACCATCTGGCCGCCCTCACAGCCCCAGGATCTGCCACCTCCATGCCTCTGCCATAGGGAATGAAGCGCTCATACACCCAACTCATAACTAGAGTAGGGTGACTCAAAGACTGTCCCTGTAGACGGACCACCCTGTATAAGTCATGGTAGGTGGTCCCTGTAATATCTCGCGCCTGGCGTATATCCTGCCATGCCCTCTATCTGTAATGATGGGGTGTTACTTTCTCCTAAGCATACAAGTGTTGATATGTGATTTCTTGTAAAAGGATGTGTTCCTCGATTCAGAAATCATGCTTGATATGTATTGAATTTCTTACAGATTGCAGATCTTGACTGAGTCAAAATATGAATAGACTCTTTTATTTATTTCATTTTGTGTCTGAATATTAATCTGATCACGGAATGAATTATAGAGATATTCATCTATAATATCTAGACTTGGATCAGTGGAATTGATCCAAGTAATGCTTTAAATCTGTTTGTGATAAATTAGATCACGCTGACCTTGAACAGTCAGCAAGGTATGGAAGCATTGATTAAGCTTCGGGTCGAGTATGACTCAGCTGATCTTGAGAAATGAATTGGTTCCCGATATGGATGTATATCTGGAAGGTCTCGGACGTGGACCAAGTAATAATTCTGTCATGTATATTTCTGTAGCCTAACGGCTGTAGAGTAAATCCTGTTCGGAGATGCATGATTTTAGGTCTTTTCTTGGCATATAAAATGTTATACCTAACAGGAATTATTAATGGTTAGTAACCTTAAACTAAAACCTAACCTAGGGGTTAGATTAGTGTTAATCTAACCTAGACCTAGGCTATGTGTTAATATCCTAAGTTAGTATCTATGTGTAAATTGGTTAGTATGGGTATGACCCTAAATTCTAACCTAAGATACTAACCTAACTAATGAGGAGATTATGAAAAGGGGCCTATGGAAGGGGGTGCGAACCATGGGCGGCATTTTCTATGGCAATTAATGCTGGGGATAAGGATGAGGGACAGGTCATGGCGGAGGTTTAGGCGACGGCTAACCTGTGCGGACGTGGCAGGTCGCTAAGTTTGGAAATGAGCATGAGTTGTAGTTGGACCGCCGCCACCTCGCGGTCGGTGGAAGTTGAGTTTAAGCGGGAAAGTTGGTTTAATGACATTCAATGTTCTAGGGAGACGAGCTCGGAACTCGCGAGAAGGCATGCAAACGGGAAGTTGAAGGTTTGTTTGGTTTGTCACGATTTTCGGTCTTCTCTCTCTCTCTCTGCTTGTTTACTGGTTCTTCGCACCAGTTCTCCTTGAGTTGCATGGCAAGAATGAATTTCCCTGGCTCTTTTCTCTCGTCTTGAAGATATATATGTGATGGAGACAATAAATTTTTTGGTCGCTTTATCGAGGAAAAGAAAAGGAAGTTTGAGCTCTTCCCGTGGTCTCGCTTCGAAATTTGATCAAAATACGTGCATGTTAGGCCCTAACCTTTAAATATCTTGTCATTGTCTTTCAAGTGCTTTCATTAGAACAACTCGTTTCAAATGTTTTGTGAAAATTAGATGAATTTTCTATGGAGATCTTGTTTGATTTTTGGCATCAGATCTCTTCTCCGGTTCGATTTTTCAATTTCCTCTTGATGGGTGTTTATTGAAATCGAATTTCGCTCTATTTGCTTTGAGTATTCATTCGCTTATACATGTGAGGTATTTATATATAAAAGTTTGAGTGTTCGGCCTGTTTGGCGTGAGCCCTTAGAATATACCTATGTGTAGTATAAGACCACTGTATGTTTTTGATTTGTGGTCACTTGCTTTTGTTATGGAAACCGTATGGAATGATTCTCGATGAATACCGTAAGATTGATCGCAAGATTATTGCTTCTTTGGGAACTCGTCGTGGGATTTGTCGACAAATGACTAATGATACTTTCGGGTTTCATTTGTTTTCAAATTTTTGGCTTGAACAGTAAATCAACTCGTTGTGTTACCGTAGTCTTTACGACCCAAATGGGAAGTGTTTTCCTTGTTATTGTGGAAACGGGATTATTGTTGATCGTGTATAATATTGTTACATCTATACTTTATTATATAACGACTCAAAGGAGTCCTTGATTGAATCATATATAGCTATCTACCGTTGTGGATGTAGATTCATCCTTGTGTTTTGTTATTTGATTTCGTGGAAGCCTTATAGAGAAAGGAACAGTGCCTTCCACCACGGTTATTTGTAATAAATAATGAGTATAGATTTCCGGTATGTATTGCATTTCTTTGTGAAAAGCCGTTTGAAAGTTTCAAGCGGCTCACTTGATTTCCTTGCTTGAAATGGGTATTCGATTTTCTTCACTTGTTTCATTCTCAATGTTTTCCATGAATGGCATAGATGGATTTATCAACCAATTTCATAGTACGTCATGTTGTAGGGTTCAAAGGGTTATGAGTACAAAACCATTAATAGTTTACATAGCAGTGAATATATAGATTTATACTGTTGTGATTTGGACGACTCTGAGGAGTCGATTGAATGATTCATTTTATTTTTGAGCCGAATAAAGTTAAGTTGTTGGTATTTTATGTGCCAGCGACTTAATGGAATAACATGTATTTCGATCTTGTTATTGCGATTGGAATTCCTTCGTGTTTCAGGGATTTTGAGGCACAGATTCTTAGGTGGACATGTACGTCTTCAACCTGTACAAATTTGTGTAAAAAGGTTGGCAGAGTTCAGTCGGGTTCTTGGTTTGAAATCAGAGATTAATCTGTTCGTCTGATTCTTATTATGCTTCGTTGATGAACATCAGTATGAATTCATATGCATTTGCTTGAATTGTTACCTCCGTTTGAATCATTTGGAATTCTGGAAAGGTAGCTGGTACTTCTGTCTCTTTCTGAACTTGACTTTGGACACTGTCTTTGTCACTGTTGAGATCCTTGAGTATGGATGACTGTTTCGTGTTCCGACCTTGTTTGGGTAAGTCGCGAATATCACACTAAGACTTGCATGCGCCAAGGTAAGGATCGATTGGTTGTATTCATTTCTTTTACTTCAGTCCGATTTTGACTGAGCAAGAATAAGTATGCTATGTTCCTTTCCATTTATTCAGTCCGATTTGACTGAGCATGATTTGGAAATACTGTGTGGTCAACATAGCATAGTCCCTAGGAAACCTCAAATTGCTTATGCTATAGAGTTGTTGTTTACAACAATACGCTTGAAGTTTCTTGATTTCGAACTTGGTTCGAAAGCCTTAATGTGCTTAGAAGAATCTAGTATTGGACTTCGTGTTGATTTATGGATTGATTGATGTGTTAGCTGCATGCAGCAGAGTTTTGCTTGTGTTTCTATTTCTTGATTTAGAACAAATGATCTTGCTTGTGGCTTGTTTAACTTGTTCATTTATATAACTGTTGAATGTTTTTATATGTAAAGACTAGATGTTGATGAACTTATGTGAAAGGAAGTATGAATGGATAGGTTCTTTCTCTTCCTTTATTTAATACTTGTTGATATTTATCTAACAAAGGGGAAATTGTTTTGTAACATATTGGTGGAATTCAATTGTTATGTTGTTTCCCTTTTGGAAGAATGAAACGATCCACCAATGTTGTGATTTTGGATTCAATGATTGTTGTGTACATTCGCTTCCTTGATTCTTTTAATATTTGATGAAATATTAGAAAGTGATTAAGACTATTTGTAACAATGATAGAGTTACATATTTGTAATCATTCTCAGACATTACAAGGACATAGTCCAATATGTTTACTTATTTGGATATTTGATCTCATTTAAACAGTAGTGTTTAATGAAAACAATTGATGGATTGCAATTGTTTTAAAAGTTAGTGCTTATCATGCTCGGCCTATCAATCCGACTCATGTTGACTATTTTTGCAGATGGTTGCCGTAAGAGGTAAAAGCAATGCAGATCTCGACAGTCGATCGATTGTTTATTTGATTTATAATGAATTACAAATTGATTTTATAGATGTACTATATGTGAAAAGATGTTTCTTTTCCGTTAAGCATCAGTATCAAGTATGTCATTGCAAAAAAATGTAATTGTATAGTTTTGAAAGGAATGGAAATAAGTGTTTGATACTTATGTGTTGTATTCTATTTCAAAGTTGACCTTCTTCGGTTTATGTAACGAAGGGGCATTGTTATCATTGTATAATATGGATGCTTTTGTGATTGACAATGAAAGCTTGCAAGAAAATAAGATTGAATTCTTATGAGTATTTAGAAGTTCTAATCTGTTTCTAGCGAAAGCAATATTGGAATTAAATATTTGTCTTTCTAGAAGATAGGTTAAAAGTGAGCCTAAAAGAGAACGCTAAACAAACTAGATTAAATTACTAATCCCTAGTCCTAAGTATGACAGACAATATTAAATTGATTCTTAATCATTTATATCTTTATACTAAAAAGTATGATATAAATTCAGTTAAGAGAACTGATATGCAATCAAATGGAGTTCAGAAGGCAATCTCAAGCAAAGGTTATGAGATATTGTCCGATTCTGTTGCTTTAGAATCAAGTGTATTCTAATGACTCCTTGATGAGAACTGACCATAATACCTCTACCATGTAATGGGTTTTATAGAGGAGGGTCATCTTAAGACGAAGAATCCAGGGATTTGGAAAGGCTAACCTTAGGGAAAAGTCTTTAAAAGTAATTTAAACTCAAGTGCGTAACGCTTGGTATTGAGTAGATCTTTTCGAGGCGGATTTAAAGGTTGACGACATAAGTCAACTGCAGGGTTGTACCTCCGAGAAGATTAGGATCTTCTCGGTTACAATAATGCAGATGACTTATGGCGACACCCTTTTCGCATTGATCGCTAAGATTTACACTTGATTTCGCACGAGTTACCCCGACCGATTAAGAACGTGGTCATGTTATAAGGCTGCCTCGAGATTCGGGTATCATGACACACCGGTTGAACTATAAGGTTGAACCAAGATGTCATCATATCCCTAATCCTCGTGGGCATCCATATAACATTATCACCTTGTTAATCTGCCTCCGAGTGATTCAGTTCAAAGGTGAAAGGAAGGACCGACGGTAGTCAAGATAAGACATTCTATATAACATAAGAATGGGGTGAAGGACGTATTCCGATTGACGAGTATGCCGTTAAGGAATACGAGACATGAACAAGATGTTTCAAATCTTTGGCCAAAGTATCGCAAGTCACTGATTGCGTTGTCCTAATTCACCTAGTCTAAGGGATGAGATGCCGATGAATAATAGTAACAATTATTCAATTAGATTCCTCGACAGAGCATTCTCAATCCCGCATTAGGAAGAGAACCGCAAGAGTAATGTGTTAAATAAAAACACCGACTCTTATTACTCATGAATAGATCGGTAGATTACCGAGTCATGGAATGAATAGATCGGAGGTACTCCGAGTCATTACAACTGCATATGGTTGTCTGTTATATAAATGGTTATTTGAATTGTGAGTTCTAAATTATGTATTTAGAACCAGTATGCAATTATCAAAAAAAAAAAAAAATGACTTGTTCTATTGTCTAAAATGAGGATGTTACATCTTGGTATCGTGAGCGAAGGTCAGCAGCTCTTGGACCTATTGAGTCCATAATCTGATAAAAACCTGAATTTTTCTTGTAACAGAAAATGGTTAGAACAAGGGGGAACGTTGCGAGTAATGCTCCACCTGAAGGAGGAGCGGCAACAACCCAGAAACTTGATGAGATCCTCGCTGCCCCGCTGACACAAGAGATCGCTTAGCCAGTGCTTGAACAAAGAGGTGACGGAAATGAGGAGGATGAAGAGGCTGATAATAATAATCAGCAACCTCCCGAGGACAACCCCGAAATGGGTGTTGATGTTAATGCTGGAAATGCACCCGTCCAACCAGAAAAACAAAAAGGCCGATTTAGGCAAAGTTGAGAACTCACTAATGATATAAAAGGATAAGTCCACCTAAGTATGATGGCACCACATTAGGAGATGGAGCCGAGAACTGCTCAAATAAATGGAGAAGTACTTTGCTATAAGGAACTTCTCGAGGAAACCAAAGCTATTTGGGAGCCTATCGCCTTTCTCACGAAGCGCTTCGTGGTGGGATAGCCGAAAAGCTGAGCTAAACATCGATGAGACCAACATTACTTGGGATCAATTTAAAGGCTATTTTAGGCAACTGGTGGCTGCCACAACTTTTCTATGATCAGAAATGATAGAATTCCGAACTTAGTTCAAGGGAAGCTAACGGTAATCGAATTCCGGGAGCGGTTTACAAAACTCCTCAAGTATGTACCGCAAAGATCAAACCGATTTAAAAGTTCAGGATACGAAAATTCATCATGGGATCAATCCTCGTGATAGGGGAGAGGTCGATGTTCACAAATTCCAACCACTATGGAAGGAGTTGTTAAAAAGGCCATAAGGCAAGAACAGAAATTAAAGGCTATTTCGCTCATAAGGAGGAAGTGCGGAAGAAGACTGCAAACCCTTCTTCAACCTCTCTAGCACCTTAAAAGGACCGTGGAAAAAGTTTGGAAACAAGAGTAAGTTTCCAGAGATAACAATAAGAAAGCAACAGAAATAAGCCTCATTGAAATATAAGGGATAATTTTGTTAAAAATTATAATAATGGACAGTAAGTCCTATGGAGGACAAATGACAATTACAAGGCCGGAGGTAATGCCGAGCCTAAGAAGGGACCCGTAGGAGGCTCTACACTTGTGGTAAAGATCATTACGCAAATCAATGTCCTTTAAAGAAGGATGATCGTAATCAAGCAAAGATAAGATACATGCCGCAAAGAGCATAAGCAAGTCAAAAGCAAGCAACACCTATAGAAGTTCCTGTAAGTTATTCGGCATACCAGTCACTATTCTTTTTGATACAGGAGCTACTGAATGTTTTATTTCTAATAAACTTGCTTCTAAACTTAAAAGAAAAGCTGGGAAAATGGATAAATCTTGGACTGTAGAGTATGGTAATAATTTGTTCATACAAAGGAGTATGTGTCTCTTTGGAGCAAATTCTGATTTACCTAATTTCTCCACGGAAGTTGATCTCTATGTTGCACCTTTGGGATCGTATGACATTATTATTGGTGTCAATTGGTTAGCTGACCATAAAGCAAAGGTAGATTGCTATGAAAAGAACATAAAATGTTTAGATGATCAGCTGGAATCAGCAGAGATTCAAGGTGTGAAACGAGAAATTTCAGTTAGAAAACTGTCAGCTATGCAGCTTAAAAAGGCTAAGAATAAAGGATGTACTCTTTATGCAGTAAAGATATCTGAATCTTCAGAAGAAGATGGTGATTACATGAAGCAAATTCCACTGTTACAAAGTTTCAGGGATGTTTTTCCTGAGGAATTACCAGGGTTACCACCCAAGAGAGAATTTGATTTTACCATTGAAATCAAGCCTGGAACTGAACCTATTTCCAAAGCGCCTTATCGGATGACTACTACTGAGTTAGTCGAGCTTAAGGCACAGTTACAAGAGCTTTTGTCTAAAGGATTGATTAGACCAAGTGTTTCACCTTGGGGAGCACCTGTGATATTTGTGAAAAAGAAGGATGGAACACTAAGGCTATGTATTGATTATCGGATGTTGAACAAAAAGCAACAATCAAGAACCGATATCCACTTCCTAGGATCGATGATCTGTTTGATCGATGCATGGAGCAGCGGTTTATTCTAAGATAGACCTTCGATCCGGTTATCATCGCTTAAGGATTAAAGAGGAAGATATTCATAAAACAAATTTTTCTAACAAGGTACACTGACATTATGAATTCACAGCTTCTACCCTTTGGGTTAACTAATGCACCAAGCAAATTTTTTATGAATTTAATGAACAATATTTTTCAAGAATACCTGACAAGTTTGTGCTTGTATTCTTGGACGATATTCTCATTTATTCTAAGAAGTGTTAAGAGCACAATGAGCATCTGAAGATAGTTTTGGGAATTTTGAGAAAGAGAAAGTTGTATGGTAAGTTATCCAAATGTTCTTTCTTTGATTCAGAAGTTCACTATTTGGGTCATGTCATAAGTAAAGAAGGAATCGCTGTAGATCCTTCAAAAATAGTGGCAATAACTGAGTGGCCTGCACCAAAGAATGTGCACGAAGTAAGAAGCTTCATGGGTCTTGCAGGTTACTATAGAAAATTTGTAAAGGATTTTTCTAAGGTAGCTGCACCAATAACTTCATTGCAAAAAAGAAGGATAAGAAATTCATGTGGAATGACAAGTGCGAAGCGGCTTTCAAAAGTCCGAAAGACCAGCTTGACTTCTCGCACCTATATTGGCTGTACTGCACTCTAATGGGAATTTTACTCACAAATCGGATGCTTCGGGAAGGCCTTGAGGTGTTTTGTTACAAAATGATCAGTCATATAGCTTATGAAAGTAGAAAACTTAAGTTACATGAGCTGAATTATGCCCTCATGATTTGGAACTTGCTGCCATTGTTCATGCGCTTCAAGTCCGGAGACACTATTTACTTGGAAAACCTTTTGAGTTGAAAACTCGATCACTGGGACTGAAATATATTTTTACTCACCCAATCAATGCCGCATGTTAAAGAAGGTGGTTAGAATTTTTATCACAATATGACTTTGATATTAGCTATATCAAAGGGAAGGAGAATAGAGTAATGATGCTCTAAGTCGTAGGAGGCACATTTCTGCTCTTATAACATTGAGAACTCAGCTTTAAAGACGAGGTAAAAAGTGCCTCGTAATCGATGCATACTTCCAAAGAAGTAAAAGCAGCACACTTGCTGCAGTAACCTAAGGATAAAAGGTATGAAGGTTTTCATTTTGATAATGAAGGAATCTTGCGTTATGAAAATAGGGTATATGTACCGTATTTCAATGATTTGAGAAAGAAGTTGTTAGTTGAATTTCATAATTCACCTTTCTCTGACACCCGTGTATCACAAAAATGCTAGCTGATTTGAAACAAAGAATACTTCGAAAGGTATGAAAAAGGATGTGATAAATTTTGTGACTCATCGCCGAATGTCAGGGCCGGTGAAGGCAGAGCATATGCACCCCTGCCGGATCATTATATCCTCATAGCATACCGCAAGACAAATGGCAAGTAATAACCATGGATTTTGTACAAGGACTACCTATGTCCAGAATAAGCATGATGTTATCCCGGTAGTTGTAGATAAACCGACTAAGGTAGCTCATTTCATCGCTGGAAATCTAAAGGATGATTCACCAAAGGCTGGCCAAGAGGTTCGTATACGAAATTTTCAGATCGCATGGTGTACCGTAATTGATTATATCTCGACAGGATCCTAGAATGACGCCAAGGTTTTGGCAAACGCTTAACGCAGCCCTAGGAACAAAACTCAACTTCGCTCGCATATCATCCAAAACGGATGGACAAACCGAGAGGGTAAATCAAGTGTTGGAGGACATGTTGCATAATGTATCGCATGGATCAACAAAGATAAATGGGAAGAATATCTTCCATTAGTTGAGTTCGCATACAACAACACTTATCACTCATCTCTAAAGATGGCACCATTTGAAGCACTTTATGGAAGAAAGTGCGTAACCCCCGTAAGTTGGGACAAAGGTTGAGGATAGAGTGGTAATTGGACCAGAGATTCTCACGTAAATGGAACAAATCAAGTTAAGCTGATTCGTGAACGATTAAAGGAAGCAAATGGATGACAAAGAGCTATGCTGACCTTAAGCGGGTTGATAGAAAGTTTGAGCTTGGTGATAAGGTTTTCCTACGTGTTAAACCCAGAAAGAGTTCTATAACTTTTGGCAAGGCTGCCAAGTTGTCACCACGATTTGTGGGACCTTTCGAAATTGTCGAAATAATCAATCCCGTAGCTTATCGCTTAGCATTGCCACCTGCTTTATCTCGCATGCATGATGTTTTCCATATTTCTTTGCTTAAGAAGTACGTTTCAGATCTGTCACATGTTTTAAATTGGAATTCCTTGCAGGTCCAAGACCCAGGAATAATCGTGGTTAAACCCACACGAGTACTCGAAACTCACCAATCGTGCACTTGAGAAATCGTGATATTCAGCAAATGTAAGGTCCAAAGGGGGACCAGCTTTAATGAAGAAAGTGCAACTTGGGAAAACCTCGAAGAGATGAAAATTGCTTTTCCTTCTCTTTTTAAATGTAATGAAAACTCATGACAAAGATATACTTTTATGAACTGATTGTTTTTAAGTATTTATGAAAGCCAGATTAAGGCAGACTTTATTCAGGTTGAATAAATGTGTTGTGACATTGATTTCTGAAACTATTTAATATGGAAGTAGTCACATTGTTTGTGTACTAATAAATTGATTGACCTGAAGGTTAATTTAATATGTAATTCATCGGGACGATGAATCTTTTTAGGAGGGAAGCATGTAACACCCTGAACTGTTGTTACTTTCTCCTAAGCATACAAGTGTTGATATGTGATTTCTTGTAAAAGGATGTGTTCCTCGATTCAGAAATCATGCTTGATATGTACTGAATTTCTTGCAGATTGCAGATCTTGACTGAGTCAGAATATGATTAGACTCTTTTATTTATTTCATTTTGTGTCTGAATATTAATCTGATCACTGAATGAATTATAGAGATATTCATCTATAATATCTAGACTTGGATCAAAGGGAATTGATCCAAGTAATGCTTTAAATCTATTTGTGATAAATTAGATCACGCACTTGAACAGTCAGTAAGGTATGGAAGCATTGATTGCTTCTGGTCGAGTATGACTCAGTGCTGATCTTGAGAAATGAATTGGTTCCCGATATGGAGGTATATCTCGAAGGTCTCGGACGTGGACCAAGTAATAATTCTGTCATGTATATTCCCGTAGCCCTAACGGCCGTAGAGAGTGAATCCTGCGCTTCGAGATGCATGATTTTAGGTCTTTTCTTGGCATATAAAATGTTATACCTAATCGAATTATTAATGGTTAGTAACCTTAAACTAAAACCTAACCTAGGGGTTAGATTATTGTTAATCTAACCTAGACCTAGGCTATGTGTTAATATCCTAAGTTAGTATCTATGTGTAAATTGGTTAGTATGGGTATTACCCTAAATTCTAACCTAAGATACTAACCTAACTAATGAGGAGATTATGAAAAGGGGCCTATGGAAGGGGAGCGCGAACCATGGGCGGCGTTTTCTATGGCAATTAATGCTGGGGATAAGGATGAGGGACAAAGTCATGGCGGAGGTTTAGGCGACGGCTAACCTCGCGACGTGGCAAGGTGTCGCTAAGTTTGGAAATGAGCATGAGTTGTAGTTGGACTGCCGCCACCTCGCGCGGCCGGTGGAAGTTGAGTTTAAGCGGAAAGTTGGTTTAATGACATTCAATGTTCTAGGAGACGAGCTCGAACTCACGAGAAGGCATGCAAACGGAAGTTGAAGGTTTGTTTGGTTTGTCGCGATTTTCGGTCTTCTCTCTCTCTCTCTTCTTGTTTACCGGTTCTTCGCACCAGCCTCCTTGAGTCAGCATGGCAAGAATGAATTTCTCTCGGCTCTTTTCTCTATCTTGGAAGATATATATGTGATGGAGACAATAAATTTTGTTGGTCGGTCGCTTTATCGAGGAAAAGAAAAGGAAGTTTGAGCTCTTCCCGTGGTCTCGCTTCGAAATTTGATCAAAATACAGGCATGTTAGGCCCTAACCTTTAAATATCTTGTTGTCTTTCAAGTGCTTTCATTAGAACAACTCTGTTCAAATGTTTTGTGAAAATTAGATGAATTTTCTATGGAGATCTTGTTTGATTTTTGGCATCAGTATTCTTCTCGGTTCGATTTTTCAATTTCCTCTTGATGGGTGTTTATTGAAATCGAATTTCGCTCTATTTGCTTTGAGTATTCATTCGCTTATACATGTGAGGTATTTATATATAAAAGTTTGAGTGTTCGGCCTGCTTGTTTGGCGTGAGCCCTTAGAATATACCTCGTGTGTGTAGTATAAGACCACCGTATGTTTTTGATTTGTGGTCACTGCTTTCTTGTTATGGAAACCGTATGGAATGATTCTCATGAATACCGTAAGATTGATCAAGATTATTGCTTCTTTGGGAACTCGCATGGGATTTGTCGACAAATGACTAATGATACTTTCGGTTTCATTTGTTTTCAAATTTTTGGCTTGAACAGTAAATCAAGTGTGTTACCGTAGTCTTTACGACCCAAATGGAAGTGTTTTCCTTGTTATTGTGGAAACGGGATTATTGTTGATCTGTGTATAATATTGTTACATCTATACTTTATTATAACGACTCAAAGGGAGTCCTTGATCAATCATATATAGCTATCTACCGTTGTGGATGTAGATTCATCCTTTGTTTTGTTATTTGATTTCGTGGAAGCCTTATAGAGAAAGGAATAGGCCTTCTCACCACGGTTATTTGTAATAAATAATGAGTATAGATTTCCGGTATGTATTGCATTTCTTTGTGAAAGTCGTTTGAAAGTTTCAAGCGGCTCACTTGATTTCCTTGCTTGAAATGGGTATTCGATTTGCTTCACTTGTTTCATTCTGAATGTTTTCCATGAATGGCATAGATGGATTTATCAACCAATTTCATAGTACGTTGTCAGAGGGTTCAAAGGTTATGAGTACAAAACCATTAACAGCTTACAGTGTGAATATATAGATTTATACTGCTAGAATCGACGACTCGAGGAGTCGATTGAATGATTCATTTTATTTTTGAGCCGAATAAAGTTAAGTTTTTGGTATTTTATGTGCCGCTTACTTAATGGAATAACATGTATTTCTATCTTGTTATTGCAATTGGAATTCCTTCGTGTTTCAGTGGATTTTGAGGTACAGATTCTTAGGTGGACATGTACATCTTCAACCCGTACAAATTTGTGTAAAAAGGTTGCAGAGTTCAATGGGTTCTTGGTTTGAAATCGAGATTAACTGCTCGTCTCGATTCTTATTATGCTTCGTTGATGAACATCGCATGAATTCATATGCATTTGCTTGAATTGTTACCTCCGTTTGAATCATTTGGAATTCTCGGAAAGGTAGTGGTACTTCGCCTCTTTCTCGAACTTGACTTTGACACCTGCCTTGTCACATCACTTTGTTGAGATCCTTGAGTATGGATGACTGCTTTCGTGTTCCGACCTTGTTTGGGTAAGTCGCGAATATCACACTAAGACTTGCATGCGCCAAGGTAAGGATCGATTGGTTGTATTCATTTCTTTTACTTCAGTCCGATTTTGACTGAGCAAGAATAAGTATGCTATGTTCCTTTCCATTTATTCAAATCCGATTTGACCGAGCATGATTTGGAAATACTGTGTGGTCAACATAGCATAGTCCCTAGAAACCTCAAATTGCTTATGCTATAGAGTTGTTGTTTACAACAATACGCTTGAAGTTTCTTGATTTCGAACTTGGTTCGAAAGCCTTAATGTGCTTAGAAGAATCTAGTATTGGACTTCAGGTTGATTTATGGATTGATTGATGTGTTAGCTGCTATGCAGAGTTTTGGCATGTTTCTATTTCTTGATTTAGAACAAATGCGATCTTGCTTGTGGGCTTGTTTAACTTGTTCATTTATATACCGTCAATGTTTTTATATGTAAAGATGGTACAAAGATGAACTTATGTGAAAGGAAGTATGAATGGATAGGTTCTTTCTCTTCCTTTATTTAATACTTGTTGATATTTATCTAACAAAGGGGAAATTGTTTTGTAACATATTGGTGGAATTCAATTGTTATGTTGTTTCCTTTTGGAAGAATGAAACGATCCACCAATGTTGTGATTTTGGATTCAATGATTGTTGTGTACATTCGTTCCTTGATTCTTTTAATATTTGATGAAATATTAGAAAGTGATTAAGACTATTTGTAATAATGATAGAGTTACATATTTGTAATCATTCTCAGTATTACAAGGACATAGTCCGAATATGTTTACTTATTTGGATATTTGATCTCATTTAAACAGGTGTTTAATGAAAACAATTGATGGATTGCAATTGTTTTAAAAGTTAGTGCTTATCATGCTCTGGCCTATCAACCGACTCATGTTGACTATTTTTGCAGATGGTTGCCGTAAGAGGTAAAAGCAATGCAGATCCGACAGTGCGATCGATTGTTTATTTGATTTATAATGAATTACAAATTGATTTTATAGATGTACTATATGTGAAAAGATGTTTCTTTTCCGTTAAGCATCAGATCAAGTATGTCTGTTGCAAAAAAATGTAATTGTATAGTTTTGAAAGGAATGGAAATAAGTGTTTGATACTTATGTGTTGTATTCTATTTTGAAAGTTGACCTTCTTCGGTTTATGTAACGAAGGGGCATTGTTATCATTGTATAATATGGATGCTTTTGTGATTGACAATGAAAGTCTTGCAAGAAAATGAGATTGAATTCTTATGAGTATTTAGAAGTTCTAACTGTTTCTAGCGAAAGCAATATTGGAATTAAATATTTGTCTTTCTAGAAGATAGGTTAAAAGTGAGCCTAAAAGAGAACGCTAAACAAACTGGATTAAATTACTAATCCCTAGTCCTAAGTATGACAGGACAATATTAAATTGGATTCTTAATCATTTATATCTTTATACTAAAAAGTATGATATAAATTCAGTTAAGAGAACTGATATGCAAACAAATGGAGTTCAGAAGGCAATCTCAAGCAAAGGTTATGAGATATTGTCCGATTCTGTTGCTTTAGAATCAAGTGTATTCTAATGACTCCTTGATGAGAACTGACCGTAATACCTCTACCATGTAATGGGTTTTATAGAGGAGGGTCGTCTTAAGACGAAGAATCCAGGGATTTGGAAAGGCTAACCTTAGGGATAAGTCTTTAAAAGTAATTTAAACTCAAGTGCGTAACGCTTGTTACTGAGTAGATCTTTTCGAGGCGGATTTAAAGGTTGACGACATAAGTCAACTGCAGAGTTGTACCTCCGAGAAGATTAGGATCTTCTCGAAGTTACAATAATGCAGATGACTTATGGCGACACCCTTTGCATTGATCGCTAAGATTTACACTTGATTTCGCACGAGTTACCCTGGGACCGATTAAGAACGTGGTCATGTTATAAGGCTGCCTCGGAGATTCGGGGTATCATGACACACTGGTTGAACTGTAAGGTTGAACCAGTATGTCATCATATCCCTAATCCTCGTGGGCATCCATATAACATTATCACCTTGTTAATCTGCCTCCGAGTGATTCAACAGGAAAGGAAGGACTAATGGTAGTCAGTATAAGACATTCTATATAACATAAGAATGGGGTGAAGGACGTATTCCAGATTGACGAGTATGCCGTTAAGGAATACGAGACATGAACAGTATGTTTCAAATCTTTGGCCAAAGTATCGCAAGTTACTGATTGCGTTGTCCTAATTCACCTAGTCTAAGGGATGAGATGCCGATGAATAATAGTAACAATTATTCAGTTAGATTCCTTGGACAGAGCATTCTGAATCCCAGATTAGGGAAGAGAACCGCAAGAGTAATGTGTTAAATAAAAACACCGACTCTTATTACTCATGAATAGATCGGTAGATTACCGAGTCATGGAATGAATAGATCGGAGGTACTCCGAGTCATTACAAAATGCATATGGTTGTCTCATTATATAAATGGTTATTTGAATTGTGAGTTCTAAATTATGTATTTAGAACCAAAGATGCAATTATCAAAAAAAAAAAATTGACTTGTTCTATTGTCTAAAATCTTAAAAGCAAGCTCCTTTTGCTTTTTGTGCAAAACCGCCGCCCCGAGCGGAGGTGGTTCTGTAACTACCACCTTTAAGGTGGCGGTCACGTAATCACCTCCCGAGCAGGGAGGCGGTCATGTAACCGCCGCCTTGGCCGGGCGGCGGTCGTGGTCCAAAATCTGCGTGGGTTTTTAACCCTAAAAAGCCCAAAAACATGCAAAAATTAACCATTTTACCTAAAAATGGAGCCTACCCAGTAGGCGCCCCCCCTAGGTGGACCTATTGAACCTAGCATTTTCAAAAATACCCCCCCCATTACAAAGAATTTTCCATTTCAAATTTGAAGGGGGGAAAATGCAAAATTAAAGAAAACTGACCTGTGATCTCGCGGGGTGGCGTTCCGCATGTGGGGGCAATGTCGCTATCTTGCTCCGGACGTTTTGACTCTATTCACGCAAGAAACCGTCACCGTGGCTCCCAGAGCTCAAAATCAATCAAATCGACTCGCGCAAATGAATAGGAAAATGGGCCCACTTTCATATATATAGCGCCCTGATTCGTTTTAAATGCCTTTTTCACAGGTTCGGAGTGCCGACGGAGGTAAGTTCCTATCCCCGCACAAATGGTATGTTCTCTTTCCCTATTATTTTAGTGTTTGTTTTCCAAATTATTGTATCTATCTGCACTTGAGTTCTCTTTTCATTTTGCAGGTAGCGGGAATTTTAGATGGCGTCATTTCGACACACGGACATGTAAGGTATAGCTTCTAACTCCCCATTTCAGAACTGCCATACTCGGACCCACCATTTTATGCCTCTTCATGGCTAAAACACTTCTCCGAGGGGGCAATATGTACGTACCCAAAATTGTAAGGTATCTTGTTACTACGGGCGTGTAATAAATCCCCGATAATGATACAGTCTCCTTAAGGTGTTCGGGATCCAGAAAAGCCCTCGGAGTATGCGTTAACATCCCGCATGCCCCGCTTAGCCCCCGCACCCTTTTTTTCCCCTTTTTCCCTCTTTCCTTGGCCTCTTGACCTTCAGTGATGAAACCGCCGCCCGAACAAGGCAACGGTTCTGCTTAACTGCCGCCCTGCTCAGAGCGGTGGTCCTGTGCGCGTTTTCTAGAATGCTCTTTTGACGTGACTCGCGTGAAATATCATGTTTCACCAGATTTCTTTGCCAACTTGAGCATGCATTTATGTTTTTGGTCCCCTGGAATAGTGTTTTTCCTTTGTTTATTGTTTAGGAGTTCAATTTGGTTTTGGTTTTTGAGTGTTGGAATTCCTATAAATGCATAGCTTGTCTTTGAGGCAAAAGGCCACCATTTTTTACTCCAATCTTCTCACTTTCGATCTTGCGTCTGTTAGTTTACTTAGGATTGATAGTGTAGTTCATTTCATGTTTGGTTAAGCATTGTATTGCAATTGGTAAGCCACATACTCATCTTGTGCAAAGTGCTATCATTGCTTCACCCCTCATGGTATGCCCCTAAATTTATCTCCCATTCTCATCATTTCGAGTCTATTAGTTTTCTTTGATTTCATAGTTTAGTCCTTTACATGCTTGGTTTGTATTGACTAGTTGTTGGTAAGCCACATATCTAACTTGTGCAAATAGTGTTGTTGTTTTATCTAATCCATTAGAGTAAAATAGCTTAGGAAGCCATTAAAGTTGCAGGTTTTGTTCTTCACACAGGATAGTTTCGGAGTTACGGACACATTTTGTTGCACGATTCGTAGTAGATCCCTGCTTAGGAATTGCATAAGCCAAGCTCTATACTCTTGCGCTATCCCTCTCTATCTGCGTTCTATTCCATCTCGCATTCTCGAAGGTTTTCCTTGTTCCAAACACCTATTCCCGTTGATGCAAGCATTACACGCTTTTCGGATTCACGTGAACATGAAAGAACGCGAAGAGATCACACTAAGGGGGAAGATCACATACACCATCGGGTTCGCCACTGTTCTGCGAAATCCAGGTTCTAACTTTCAAAGTTCTAGTTAAAATCATATCAAACAAAGTAGTTAATTGCTTTATTTCAGTTAATTCTATTCTTGACATTACCAGGGAAGCTGTGGGGATTGATAGTTTCTGAGAAACTATGATTCACTCCTCACTTCTGAGGTAGGGTCAAGGATCTTGCAAATAGATTAGCTATTTCATTGTTTAGAATAGATTTACAAAATTACACAGACAAATAACCATACTCGGTTATCTTGTTTGTTTTACGTTATTAGTTAGTTGTCAATTCTAAATATTTTAAATAGCTGCTTTCTTAAAAATCATCAGAAAATACAAAAAGAAGTCATATATGCTAGAAGTATACTTAGATTTCACTTAATTATAGTTTGTTTTATTACTGCTTTTGCATGACAATTACGGGACCTAGGAACCCAGGGAATACATCTTCGAGCCAATCATGCCTCAGCCCAAGCTCATAGCGGCAATAAGCGACATTGACTGAATCTTAGGATATAAGTCTTCCAAACGACAATGATTTCCGGTAGGTCGGTCTCGCTTAAGAGGATTAAACATGAGAAGACGACCAAGCACATACATTTTGGTCAAACCAGCCAAACTACAGATTATCCTAGGAAAACACCCACATGATCAGAAAGGCTCGAAAGAGAGCAAACATTCGGGTGTGATCCTCTAGTTCCACAAATGACAGCCAGACGGAGACACCCTCGTAGATATAGATACCGGCCTAAGAATCCAAGTTGCAAGAACACCTGTGAGGTATTCTGAGAAAATCACACACTGTTGATTCTAAATATAGAAGCTGAGAAAGCATACGATTACTGGATACTAGGGATTAGAACTTGATCTCGCGTATGACCATAACAGGACCGCAACAACCGAGAGTCTATGGTTGTGATCCACAGATCCCACAGCCCAACGAGTCCACAAGTCAATTAGATATAGACACTAACCTACGCGCCTTGGTATTCAGGTCCACTCCACTTCCACCTATCATCATCGAACAACTGTCCTTACTAGATATCGTGGCTAACAAAGCTAGGGAATTCTGGACTAGGCCAGAAAATCGTCCGTAGAGTCAATTGTATTCATCATCCACTATATGACCTTATCAGGAGATATACACGAAACTATCCCGGGTCATTTTCCACGTATTCCACAACCCATAGATCGAATCACGCCAGAGCTCGATATTGATTGGAGCCTTCGAGCAGTCATCCTTGTTGATCGATCTATCACACTGGTCCAGGTTAGAAGGGCCTTCTCAGTGCCTTAGATTCGTAAATTCCATTAGTGCGTGTTGAAGACATTAGATTGCCTAACTAGTCTATCCGTATACTACCTATATTCCATCCCCACCGGCTGTCTCGGCATGACCTCCGGAGGTCGCACGCGAAGAGTCACTTGTAGATTCCCATGCTCACTGTCACTTTTCCGGCGTATAGAAACCCAGCTAACTCCACCCATACAGTGGATTCAAAGTGAAACTGATTGGATGTTTTAAACTCAAGTTTCCATTTAGATAAAAGAAGAAAATTATTACCAATATACGAGCAAGCAGAGCACTCAAGTAAAATCTAGACTTGCAAAAGGATCACAAAAAGTTAAGAGCTAAAACCCTTTGGTGAGATTCCAAACACCAATGTCCTGGATACCAATAGTCTCCCAATGGCTCCTAATCCATTTTAGTAAATACGACTTTGAAGAAATGCGTCCATAGAAATAAGTTATCAAACAATTATTACGATAGAAATGGACAACATGATTTATATACAAAAGATCAATAGTAACATCCGAGGGAGTTTTAGATATGTTACCTCGCCATAGACCTTGGGAACAAATTTTCATGCGTGCTTGGGAGCCATCTTCACCGCCATTTGCAACTATTGTTGCAACGAGAGGGTTAGAGGCCATTATAAAGGTAAGTGCCACCTAAACGGATGAAATAAATGCCCAATTCATAGTGAAAAAAATATATATGCTAACAAAGTGATAAGATACGTGTGAAAAGACTAATGTAAAAATATTGCACGAGTGAAGGCATGCCAAAAAAACCCTAGCGAGCCAAACCCCTCTTCCACCATAAGGTCAAAAATGACATCGAAACTCTCAATATTTTCAGCAATGTTTGTCTTTAATTTTGTGTTTTCTTTTGCATTTTGAGACAATGGATTAGTGTAGAAAATAATAATAACAATTAGTGAAGCTAATTAGTATATTAAATTAGTGTGACCCATTTGTAATTCAACTTAGATACTAATAATGGAAGATAACACTTGAGAATGTAGCATATAGAAGAAGAATTTCTAATTTATTTTTAAAAGACTTCATACTTTTCAAAGTCTTTTGGTCCATGTTTGAAAGAAAATGGCGACTTCCTCTTCTTATAAATTAATTCGCCACTCTTTGGATTCGCACCATTCTCCAATATCGCATCTATTTCACTTAAATTTTTGGTAACTTGCTTTTCTGTTGATTCATTTTCTATTTATTTTTAAATGGAATAATGTTTATTCTTAAATTTATCTGTCATCATTTATTCAACTTTGTTGCAAATGAAATAATAGAAAATTGAATAAAATGGAGAAATCTTTGGTGCATATTATGTCATCATGCATTGTGATGAGATGCGCCACCGTAAGCGCCGATGTTTCATGCTTTCCACACTAGAGGGACGACCTTCTCACTTTCAAGAATACATCTTCGCTTGTTTGGCAGGGTTTAATTTACGTGAGTGGCGTGGAGTTCACCTGCAGTGAATACACCTCCCATGTCATCCAACTCCATTTCTCCTACGGAAAAATATTGAGATAGATGGGATACGTTTCTCTGTAGCTCCACTACAATCATTTGATCCAGCTTTGTTCAAATTAAAGCACCTAGAGTATCTAGATTTAAGCTACAACTCTTTCGAGGGTAATCTACCCGAGGTACTTTCAAATCGTGCAACATTTTATATTTGTAAATTTAAATCATTTATCATTTTAAAATAAAGTATAATATCATTTGGTGTTTTTGATGTGCGAACTCTTTGGCCTCCAAAATTTGAGACATCGGATCTCAAAGAACAACTATTTTGAAAGTGAAATTCTGAAGGATGTTAGCTCCTTGCACGCTTGACTTACCTCAACTTGAGCAGTCAAGGGATTTGAGGGTAGAATTCCGTGGCAGCTAGGGAATCTTTCTCAACTACAATTTTTAGATATTTCTAATAGATTCATGAATAGTTCCGAGTTTAGCGTGGACAGAGAACCTACGAGAATTAAAATATTTGGATCTTTCATATGTGGCAACTGCAAGTGAGCAATTGCAAGTATCCATTTCTCATCTCCATAATCTCCACCACCTCTACCTTTCATACTGCCACTTGTTTGGTCACATCCCCAATTCCATCAAAAACCTCACCTCCCTCTCCCTTCTTGATTTAAGTGGGAACGAATTTAGTTCGATAATACCTTCTTGGATGGGAAATATGACTAGTTTAGTTTCACCGGATCTCATGGAATCCAATTTAAGGGGCCCATTTCCTCTAGGTTTTTCTCTCCTGCTTCATTTGGAAAAGCTTAGTTTGTCTTATAATTTCCACTTGAGTGGAAATATAAGTGAAATATTATTCGGTGGATGGCCACATCTCACCATATTTTCTATTACTGATTCCAGTCTAACAGAAGTATACCACACTTGTATTGGTAACATCTCTACTCTTCAAGAATGGATGTTCATGGAAACTCATTGATCGGAGAGATTCCACTATCACTTACACATGATTGCTATCTTTGAGGTATCTTGACCTTTTTCCATTCAGCTAAAAGGTAGTATTCTCACTTCTATTAGCCACTTTCATCACTAAGGTATCTCGTATCTTTCGACAATCAACTAAACAAGTAGCATTCCCACTTCTATTGGATATCTTACTCACCTTGAAAGGATGAACCTCTCTTACAACAACCTACATGGAAACTTTTCTCTTGTTTTTCTTACAACTTGTAAGAACCTTAAAGCCCTTGTTTTCTCATACAATCACTTGACTATCTAAATTGAGCCACAATGGATACCCCCATTTAACTTACAATTCCTGGACTTAAGATCTTGTAATATTGAAGGTGTTATCCCTCCATTCCTTTCAACACAATATGGATTGGAATATTTGGATCTCTCCATGAATAGTCTTTTCGGAAACATTCCACCTTGGCTAGGGGAGTTTCCGGATCTATGGTACCTTAATCTCTCATACAATAGCTTGCAAGGTCAACTTCCTTTCACCTTCAACATCGACTCTTTTTCTATATTAGACTTGCATAAATATTTGTTGAGTGGTCACCTTCCGCTTCCATCCATGTCTTCCTTAAATTTACAACTACTGGATCTATCACAAAATGCATTTACAGGCATTATCCCTGTACAAATTGGTAGAGTTGTACCTCATATTGTGTTCTTTTCCTTTTCAGCAAATAAGCTTACCGGTGGTATTCCAACATCTATTGGTATCCTACAGTGGTTGGAGGTTTTGGATCTCTCAATGAATAAATTATTTTTTGAAATGCCTTCAAGCCTTACTAATTACTCATCTTTGAAAATATTAAACTTGGCAAATACTAATTTGACAGGAGAGATTTCAACTCAGATAAGCATGCTCGATGTCTGAAGACACTACACCCGAATAACAATAAGCTTAAGGGATGGTTACCATTAAGTCTTGAACTGTTCCAACTTGCGGATTGTAGATCTCAGGCGTAATTTATTAATGGGAAACATACCCCTTTGATCAAGCACAATTTTCTAAGTTGATGAGACTTGTTTTGATATCAAATCAACTTCAAGGAACATTCCACATCAGCTAAGGAATGTTTTTAGTCTCCATGTTCTTGATATTTCACATAATAATTTGACCGTGGTGCTATCCCACATCAATGGTAACATTAAAAGCTATGATGGATCCATAAGTCAAAATGCCAAATGCCAATGCTATTGAATTTTATTACAAAGAAGAGATCCAATTGAGAACCAAAGAAATATACTTGGAATATGTTTGTTTTGTTTTGTTACTTATAACTTGCATTGATCTATCTACAAATCAACTATCGGTGATATTCCTCTTCAAATTGGTAGCTGAGAGGTCTTCACACCTTGAACTTATCAAGGAACAATCTTTCAGGGGAGATTCCAATTACTTTTGGAAAGCTGGAGCAAATAGAGTCGCTGGATCTTTCCAATAATGCATTACATGGAAGGATTCCAAAGGAAATCCTAAATGTTTCCTATCTCGAGCCACTTCATTGTGTTTGACAATATGCTGTGTGGAAGAATTCCAAAGGGTGTCAATTTTCCACATTCAATTCTAGTTATTTCTCTTGGAACCCTAGTCTTTGTGGATTTCCAATAAATAAAAATCCTATAAATGTGGGGAGAGATCAAATTTTGAAACGAATCCTGTACTTCTATAAAAAAAAAAAAGGAGGAGAGAAAAGAAATTCCATGGCATTGGTATGTAGAGTGGATGGAAAGTTTTGTTTCTTTGGATTTTGGGGCATGTTTGGAATCTTGATGGTGAAAAGACACTGGAGAAGAAGATACATTCAAATCTTAGATAAAATGGCCTTCAGTTTGGTAGATAGACTGAAAGGTGACCATGGATAATAATGTGGGTAAATTTCACATTGACATGGAAAGATACATTGTTAATAATCATTTTTAATGGTTTTGCAAGGATTTCAAATAAATTGAGCAATTACGTAAAATGACATTTTTTTTACTATAGAGAATGCAGCCTTCATGGGACTATACATCTTATTCAACCATTGGATGGCCCTTTACAACGAATTTCTCATGAGCAACTTCACGTGAGAAAAGAATACAAACAAGTCCATTAATATCAAAGGAGTAAAAACCAGGTCTCTCCATGCTTTTGTTGATGTTATGAGTTGTGTGGTGAGCCAAGTCCCACCTATATATATAAAAGAAATTTATTAACTTGAATATTACATTGACACTATATTATAAATTTGTGAGATTCATGATAAATATAGCACAAAACGAAAATGGAAATTTTGCAATGTAAATAAAATTAAAATAATAAAATTATCTTAAAATTTTATTAATGAAATACAAACATATTTCTATTTCATTGATAAAATAGAAACATCTATTAATTTTTACTTCATTTAGTTTAGTTTGATTTTTTAAGCTTTGTTTGATTTCTTGTTTAGCTTTATTTTATTGATTTTGAATTGTAATTGGTTTCTTTATTTTTATTTGTTTGATTTCTTAAAAATAAAGATTTAATAGTGGATTAGACGCATTGGTTTAGGGATTTTACAAGAAAGGTTAAATTTGAAGATTGAAGCCTAAAATTTGGATGTTGGAAGTTGAACTCATTTTCCACATATTACGAAGTTTTCAATTTTTTAATTTTTTTAAAAAATTGTAATTTAAAATTCTATTATAATATTCTCATAAATTTTAGTGATGGTTATGGATCTTCAAATTAATTACTGTAGCATCAATTTTTATAGAAAAAAATCTGTGAAAAAGAATGAAATTGATTATATCCAAAATAAAATAAAAGTCACATAATTATGGGGGAATATTCTAAAGAACAACAACATCCATATAAAATTTAGCTCAATTTATGTATTTTGTAATAATTATAAAAACAAATTTGATATGCATATTAAATTTTGAATGCTAAATGACATCCATATAATTTTCTAGACCATCAACTAATTTTATTGTGACATGTAACATTGAATGTCAAAATTTAACACTACTCGAATAAATAATGAAATTCCACTTTAGTCTTCCATTATTACATGGACCATCTAAAAGGATAAAAACTCTCCATTTACTCTTTTGATTTCAAAATCTTCTTATGAGATAATATATCACATTTTTATTTCTCATATTTGATTTCAAAACCTTAGTTTTTAATAGCATGTGAGCTATCATTTTGAAATTTTAAAATAGGTGAATGTGGCTTCCTAGTTTTATTATATTGAGAGAGATTTTATTATTAAATTTCATATTCGTGTTGTTGTGTTGTAATGTCTATGTTCATTTTTAGTTTGCCTTTAAATTTAATATTCATTTGACTCTTAGTAAAAAGTTTCCCTTTTTCCTTGGATATGCCTACCAAAATATTATAATATGTTTTCCAAACCATGGAGTTATAAGCCTATATTTTTTCTCAGCAACAACTATTTTGAAGGCGAAATTTTGAAGGATGTTGGCTCCTTGCACAACTTGACTTACCTCAACTTGAACAACACAGCATTCAAGGGTAGAATTCCATGGCAGCTAGGGAATCTTTCTCAACTGCAATATTTAGATCTTTCTAATAAAAGAAGGGGAATAAATACTTCCAGTTTGGCATGGACAGAGAACCTGAGAGAATTAAAATATTTGGATCTTTCAAGTGTGGTGCTAAATATGACAAGTGAGCAATTGCATGTATCCATTTCTCATCTCCATAATCTCCAACACCTCGGCCTTTCATACTGTCGGTTGTCAAGGCACATCCCCAATTCCATCAAAAACCTCACCTCCCTCTCCCTTCTTGATTTAAGTAGAAATGATTTTATTTCGATAACACCTTCTTGGATGGGAAATATGACTAGTTTAGTTTCCACTAGATCTCATGCACTCTAATTTAAGGGGCCCATTTCCTCTAGGTTTCTCTGTCTGCCTCATTTGGAAAAGCTTTGTTTGTCTTTTAATTTCCACTTGAGTGGAAATATAAGTGAAATATTATGCGGCGGATGGCCACATCTCACCATATTTTCTATTGCAGAATCCATTCTAATAGGAAGCATACCACACTATATTAGCAACATCTCTACTCTTCAAGAATTGGATGTTTTGAGCAACTCATTGACCGAGAGAGATTCCACTTTGTCACTTACCCAATTGCCATCTTTGAGGTATCTCGTATCTCTCACTCTCAATCGCTTAAAAGGTAGTATTCCCGCTTCTATTGGCTACCTTTCATCACTAAGGTATCTGGAACTTTCTCGACAATCAACTAAATAGTAGCATTCCCACTTCTATTAGATATCTTCCTCACCGTGGAGGGATGGATCTCTCTCTAACAACCCGCATGGAAAATTTTCTCTTGTTTTTCTTACAATTTGTAAGAACCTTATAGTCCTTGATCTCTCATACAATCACTTGACTGTCCAAATTGAGCCATAATGGATACCCCCATTTAATTTACAATACTTGTATTTAACATCTTGTAATATGTAATGTGTTATCCTCCATTCCTTTCAACACAATATGGATTGGAATATTTGGATCTCTCTAGGAATAGTCTTTTCGGAAACATTCCACCTTGGCTAGGGAGATGTCGGAACTAAATTACCTTAATCTCTTAGGCAATAGCTTGCACGGTCAACTTCCCTTCACCTTCAACATGACCTCTTTTCAAACATTAGACTTGCATAAAAATTTGTTGAGTGGTTACCTTCTGCTTCGGTCCATGTCTTCCTTAAATTTAGAGCTACTGGACCTATCAAAAAATGCATTTACAGGTGTATTATCCCCTGTACAAATTGGTAGACTTGTACCTAAGATTGGGTTCTTGTCCTTTTCAGCAAATAAGCTTACCGGTGGTATTCCACCTCCATTGGTCTCTGCGAGTCTTGAGATTTTGGATCTCTCAATGAATAAATTATCTTGTGAAATGCCATCAAGCCTAACTAAATGCACTTCTTTGACAAGATTAAACTTGGAAAATACTAATTTGATAGGAGATATTCCACTCGATAGGAATGCTCGGCAATCTAAAGACACTGCACTGAATAACAATAAGCTTAAGGGAAGGTTACCATCAAGTCTTCAATTGTTCCAGCTTGGAGATTGTAGATCCGGGTAGAAATTTATTAATGGGAAACAAACCCTTTAGTTAGCACAATTTTTTAAGTTGATGATACTTGTTTTAAGATCAAATCAACTTCAAGGGAACATTCCACATCAGCTAAGCAATCTTTCCGGTCTCCATGTTCTTGATATTTCGAGATAATAATTTGACCGGTGCTATCCCACATCAACCGGAAACATTAAAAGCTATGATGGATCCACAAGTCAAAATGCCAAATGTCGGCGATATTGGTTTTTATTACAAAGAAGAGATCTAAGTGAAAGCCAAATAAAGATACTTGGAATATGTCGGTTTTGTTCTATTACTTGTAACTTGCATCGACCTATCTATTAATCGGTTATTAGGTGAGATTCCTCCCAAAATTGGTAAATTAAGAGGTCTTCACACCTTGAACTTTTCGAGTAACAGACTTTCGGAGAGATTCCAATTAGTTTTGGAATGCTTTGGAGCAAATAGAGTCACTTGGATATTTCCGAAAATTCATTGCATGGAAGGATTCCAAATGAAATGTTAAATGTTTCTTATCTCGAGTCACTTCATTGTGTCTAATAACATGCTTTGTGGAATAATTCCGTAAGGGCGTCAATTTTCCACATTCAACTCTAGTTATTTCTCTAAGAACCCTTCTCTTTGTGGATTTCCATTAAATAACAAATCTTGTAAATGTGGGGAGAAATCAAATTCTAAAATGAATCATGTACTTCCAGAAAAGAAAAGAGATAAGGAAGAAGAAATTCCATGGCATTGGTATGTAGAGTGGATGGCAAGTATTGCTACTTTGGATTTTGGAGCGTGTTTGGAATCTTGATTGTGAAAAGACACTAGAGAAGAAAATACATTCACATTTTAGATCAGATGGCCTTCAGTTTAGTAGATAAACTGAGGGGTGGCCATGGGTAATAATGTGGGTAAATTTCACGTCCACTTTGAAAAATTTATTGTTCTTTATCCTCGTGTATGATCATTTGTAATGATGGTTTTACAAGAATTATTAATAAAATCAGTAATTATAAAGCACCTATAAATAAAATTGACATCCTTAAAAGCTATCTATGTTTTTCATCCTCATCCAACTTAACTTTCAATTAACATCTCGATAGGTGTTGTTTAGGTGTTGTTTACTAGACAAATTGAGAGGTAAGTTATAATAATTTAAAGATGATATTATTTGTGATATACACATATTGAAAGGTTAGTGATAATAGTTGAAAAATTAGTAATTAGTATTTATTCTTCTTCCTTCCTTCCTCTTTTGTTTTTTCACTATTAATTATCTTAAAGATTGAATACATTGAATTAATTACGATAAGAATTGCTTTTGCACGGGTGAGGTGCACGCAATTCTTAGGCTTAGATGCCAAGGACCGAGGGGTTTCCACTCCTCAAAAATTCACCTGGTGAGCTCTTTGTGAGCCAAACAACTTCACCAATGGGCCAACGATTGTTTAATAAAATTTGTACATAATTAATAAGCATTATAATAATTATTTTATTATAAAATATTTTAATATATTTAGTTATTAAATAATAATTTTTCTCAATATTAAATTTGATGTTGAATTAATCATCACATAACAATTCATCCATAAATTCAACTTCCATTAGATTGTCACTTTATTTTTATTTCTTCTTTTCTTAGAGAAATCAATCAAAAATAATAATCTCTTTTATATAGATGTATTTAAGATATATATCCTATTATTAAAAATACATACATAATTAAAAAATATTATAATAATTATTTTATTATAAAATATTTTAATATATTTAATTATTAAATAATACCTTTTCTTAATATGGATAAGTAAACCTCCTAACAAAACAAATAGTTTATGATATTAGTGGGTTTTGATGAACAATTTTTATTAAATATTAATTTTTGTGGGATTCTTATATTTGTGTGAGTTTGAATCATTATTACAATGACATTCATAAGTAGTCATTGAACCACTTTTACTTTACCACAAATTTTTAGTAAGGGGAGAAATAATGACTATAATTAATCACTTTGAACTTCTTGTTAGATTAGGTATTTACCTTAGCTCATGTTCACCTAGGTACTTTATTTACCTTTATTGTAGGGGATATTATCTAGTTGTTAGATATAGTTCTTTCCGTTATCTATGGTATTAACTAGTTCTTTCCATGATCTATGGTATTGACTAGATCATTGATGTCTAGTTCTCTCCTAAATCTGTGGTCTTCACAATTTCTTTGATGAATAGTTCTTTCCATGATATATGGCTTGATCTACGACCTTGACCGGGTTCTTATATTATTATTCCTTTCCTATATAAGCAAGGCCCATTCTCATTGTATTACATTGAGTTCCATAATAATATATGATATTGCTGCTCATTTGTTTGCAAAGGTTTATGTAAATTTATTCTCGGAAAATTTCTTTCATATTATTGATCGTGGTGTTTATTAGCATATTTGTTCTTGGCTTGGTATGATCTCGCTATCGCAGAGATTGTTGTTGACATACGTCTCGTAAGTTTCTCTTTGTAAACATTTTTTTATATATTCATATATTTGGGATTTGTCCATTTTTTCTACGTGCCTTTTTGTGTAAAACAAAGGCTACCACTAGATCCGAAGGTGGGAAAACCTAAGATCGATCAGAAACTCGGCCATTTCGGAGGCGAGTCATTTTTTTGGTTTTTATTGTGGTTACAGGAAATACAGTTTCACCTCGGGATTTTTGCCAGACGGTAAAGAAACCGAGGAATTCATTGCTAGGTTTTTCTTGTTTCGTGAGATATACAAAGGGTTTTTTTCTCAGTGCGGTAGAGCTTTTTCGTATCAAGCGTGTAGAAGGATTTCAGCTTCTTTCCTTTCTTAGACACCCATTAAAATCCTTAGCCCTTGGTCATATGGTATGGTCGTATGAGGGCTTAAGATATTGATTCCTATTATTAGGTTCTTAACTTTAGCCCCCTTTCATTTTATTTGTGTGGTGAAGGCAAGAGAATTTTATTCTTTTTAGTGGTAACTAAAATAAATAGTAGAGCACAATATTAAAAAGCTTGTAACTTTTTATCGGAACTCGCTTTTGAGTGTCGTTTTTGCAAAAGTGTTTTTCTCCATGCTCTTTCCATTGGAAATATCTATTTTGAGAATCGAAGTATAATTATAAAGTTCCATATTGTAACACGCACTCATTATAAAGTGCCAAAATCTAGGGGGTGCTCTTGTTGCATTGCTTGGTTCTTGCATTTTTTTGGTGATTTTTTGAGGATGGCATCTAATTCTGCATTAGATCATGTTGAGCCATTAACAACACATAATTAACACACATGGAAACAAAGAATGGAAAAAATAATTAAGAGGAAAGGATTACAAGCTTTAACTTCTTTAGAACAACTAGTGTTCACTAGAGAAATTCAAGTACAGGGCAAATTTGATGAGTGTATGGGTTTGATAGGAACTTATGTAAGTGACAGTCTTTTGTTTCATTTATAAAAATGTGACTCTCCTTTCAAAATATGGGAGAAATTGGAGGATTTACTTGGTAAGGTGGATCATATGAGAGCCATGCAACTTGACATTGAGATCACCTCTCTTAATCTTGAAGATTTTCCAACAATTATAGACTATCTTACCAAGTTCAAGAATTTGTTGACATAGTTGAAGGGGAGTAGAAGAGATAAGAAAGATGAAGAGTGTGTTTACTTGATTTTATCCAAGTTGAGAGGACCATTCCAATTTTTTTCTTCTACCTTTTCTCTAGCATGGATGCCTTCGGTGACACATTCAAAATGCCTAACTTAAAAACATTTTGTGAAAGACTTACTAGGGAAGAATATAAGTTGTCTCACCTTGAGTCTTCCACCTCTCAAATGGCATTAGTTGCATCTAATCCTAAGGGCAAGGGATAACCAAAAATTAAAACCAAATCCACCCCTTCTCCATCTCAAAATGCTCCAAAATCCAAAGCAAACAACTCTTAACCCAAGGAGTCTTCTAAATCTGAAAATAAGTCTATCCTTTCATGGTCTTTTTGTGGGGGTAGTAATCATGAAGAACATAGGTGTTACAAACAAATGCAAGCCTTAGAGGATGTAGTCAAGAAACACAAAATTTCTATCTCCACTCCACCTCCTAATCAGCATGGCAAAGAACTTAATGTTATTAGGAGATCTCAATCACCACTTGAAGACAATTGGTATAGATCATGGTGCTTCTCATCACATGACTTCTTCCAAGGAGTATTTTATTTCTCTAGGTTTGAGTTCTACTTTTGTTATCCTGCAAAATTGAAAAGGGCAATTTTGTAGATAACCCTACCGATAAAAATTTCCCGGTCCCTCGTCAGGGACTCCTTGCATTTGGAACGTTGCAAAATCCCTTCCCGGGAAATCTAGTTTTCCGAACTTAGCCATTTTTGGTCTTTTTTTGTTGGCGCACATAATGACAATGCAACATCAAGTTTTGGTGTGCCCCCTTTAAATCCTTTGGCGCATGGTTTGAAGTGTCAACAGGTGTTTTGATGCGCCTCACTATGTTGAGCCTTCCTTGCATGCGCCAAGGTGCATGCGCCTTCCTGCTAACAATCCTTTTGTTGCGCCGAGTTTTGGTGCGCCAAGGGCGCACATAATCTTGTGTCAACATCACTTTTAGTGCGCCAAAGGTGCACTTAACTTCGTGTTGGTAGGTCTTTTGGTGCGCCAAGGGTGCATGCTTTATTGTGTCGACAGGGTTTTTCATGCACCACTTGAAAAAGTTGGTGGCACATTTATTACCACCTCACCTATATATAGGCGCATCTGCATATCATTATCACCCGAGAAATCATGTGATTATTTTTAATATTATTTTCTCTCGATCCTCGCTGCCCCCCCCCATCATTTTCAATCGCTTCTGGACCCGTTTGCACACTTCTCCACTATTTATTTGGGTAAGAGGTCCTCTTCTTTTGTGCATTTTGTGGTTGTGGTCTTTGGTTGCTTGTTGGTATGGTTTGGATTGGAAAAACTGTCAAAACATGAAATTCCCCCTTCCTTGCTGTCTTTTTCCTTTCTCCCCCATGTTCTTCCCCTTCTTTCTAGATCTGCTGGTAGGAAGAACTCTGTCCTAAAAGTAGCTTGAAACCTCTCGAATAAGCTTCTTCGTAACACAAATAAACCCTGCAAGAGAAGCTTAACCACATATAAAACCCCTCAGAGAGAGAATCAAAGCTTAAAAGAAGACTGTATTTTTCTTCTCCTTTGGTGCATTGGCACACCCTACAACATGAAAAACAGTTGCGCCAATGGCGCATCTATCCCCCCTGTTACACAAAAAATAGTTGCGCCAATGGCGCATTTTCCCTGACTGCTACATAATGAAAAGTTGCGCCCTCATGGCGCACTTCCCTCGCTTGCTTGTAATGTTTTCCATGCACACTCTTGGCACACCAGACTTGAGTGCAACATTACAAAATTATGTGCCTTTGGCGCACCCAGCATCCATGTAACAATCCTTTCCTATGCGCCAAGTGCAAAGCTATAAACACGCAGGCGCATCCCCCATTACAACAACATTATTTCATGCAGACCCTTCATGCGCCGCACCAAGTTCCATTTGGCACACGAAAATATGATGTAACATGTGTAAAACCTGTGCCCTTTGGCACATCCTGTACCCGTGTAACACGTTATTTCCATGCGCCCATCATAAAATGCATACATATGGCGCAGTACACTTGTTCTCACAACAAAAAATGTAACATGTAGTATCCATGCACCATGTGCCCTTTGGCACTGATTTAGCCCTTACAACACCCTTTTCCTATGCACCTTATTATTTATCCCTGTAAACTGCAGCATTCATGTGCCCTGTGCCCTAAGGCCTTTAAATCACTAACTCTTTCTTCTGTTAAACGCTTCAATGGAGAGTCAAATAACTGATATGACTTTCATGCTTTTTGTTTCACTTCTTCTCCTTGCAGATCAGAAATTGAGCTCAGAGTTACGTATGTCTACATCAAGCAAGAGACCTACCAAATCCAAAGGCAAGGCCAAGCTCACAGAAGAAGAGATGAAGTATAAGTATAAGAAGGTTAGAATGCCCGAGTCCCAGGCCGAGTGTGACCTGGACATCAGAGACTCAGAGTTGGGTCATATTGATATGGAGGAGTTCTGGGTCAGAACTCAGAAGGTCACAAGAAGTCCATGGATGGAAAAATTGATGGGTAGTTCCCTGCACTTTCTTTGGAGGAGTCCCGATCGGTGCGGTTAATAATGAATTCATGATGGTGGTTTCTCGGTGCTATAATAAAGACACAAGGTGTGTCGTAAATGAGAAGGGCGAGGTCATAATCAACCTCACTTCCCACCACTTTGAATTAATGCTCCACATCCCTCACCACCGACACTTTCTAGTCAGTAAGCCGGAAGACTACATTAAAGCCCGGGACAACAATGAAGATCGGTGCATGCATGATGAATGAAGTTTACGAAAACAAAAAGGTGGTGACTCGATGGCCACAAATCATTCACCACAGTGATTTTTCAAAGGAGATCAGTGACACGATCACATTCCTGAGCAGAGTGTTTGGGATTCCTGATGCCCACTACTTCCACAAATGGATGATGCGGTATTTAGAAACAATGAATAAAAATGTGCCAGATCAATGCTTTTAGTGGGCAGAAATCATAAGCAGCACGATAGCAGAACAACTACAACAACTTACCACAACAGGGAAGTTCTACATGAATTCCTACGTTGTTTACGCTGCAGCTTCAGAAAGGGACTACCCAGCTCTGATGCGGAGTGGGGTGTGGCCCCAAGTTAAGATCTATGAATACTATCCAGAATTGAAGCTAGAGAATAGCATCCCCCAATTCACAAAGATCAATGATGCATTTTTCTATTTCATCATCTGCCTGTTGAGGCCGAATATGACTCATGGTCGTACGACCAAGAGCATTATGGTAGCCACAGAGAAATGGGGGGCCCTATTCACTCAATTCCCCACGTTCACTTATCTAAGGGCGGCTAACTTCTTGGGGGAGCCAACTAAACTGCCTAGGTATGCCGGTCCCAAATTGATTCTGCTGGAGCTGTCAAGATAGCTAATCACCTACCATGAGAAATGCCTCAAGAGGAAAAAGGGTGGAACTCCTTTCCCCCTCACAGTGGGTAGGTATACATGTCTCACCCACCACAAGGCAAAAGATATGTTTGCAGAGCTGGAGCTGCTGAATCAGAAACATAACTTCCCAACGAAGACCCACCTTCGACCTGAGAAATTGTCTGCCTAGGGCCAAGCTCGATCCGATCCATATCCCTCAGATCAAAGATATCTACATCGATATATATCATGAGGTTGAGCTCAGGAGGAAGGACCATTCTCGTTTGGCCTTAGTAGAAATCATCCAGTATGGGGTGGCCATCATCCCCAAAGGCTACCAAACTACCGAGCAGGAAGTGGATCAAGTGTATCTTGATACAAATGGGGATGATTGGCCTTTTGCACAACGATTGATAGAACTAAAGCACCTCAAACAATTGAGGAAAGGGTCAAGGAAACTCTGCGCAGAAAAGAGCATTGGTGCCGGATGAACGGGCTCATCTACCTCGGAGTCGATTTCACAACCTCTCCGTTGGGTAACGCACCTCCTAGATCAAAACAGTAGCCTAAAGGCAAGGGTAAAGACAAAGAGGGTGAATCCAGTTCCACCCAAGAAGAAGCTCCAGAAATCCCTCCTTCCGCTTCACAAGAATGGGTTGAAATCCCGAAAAGCACAGAAGAAGAAGTGGCGGAAGATGTTCCAATAGGCATATCCACTCAGGATGTGGCCATGGCTATAACAATTGAGGTCCCTTCTATTCCTTCTTTTTCTCCTCCTTCCCTCCTCGAGTGATCCAAGCGACCATTCCTTTGGTCGTGTCCTCTTCCCCTTCTTCTACTGTTCCTCCTGCTTCTTCGTCCATCTTCTCCTCTCTCGCGGAGCTGTCCCCCTCCATTTCTTCCCTCATCTCTGAGCTCCCTTCCCTTCCTATGTCTTCCTCTCCTATAGTATCCCTTCCTCCCGTGGGCACTTCTTCGGCTTTTCTCTCTATGCCACCGCCACGTGTCTCCATGTTTTTCCCTTCTACTACTACAGCTGCCCCCTTCTCTTTTTGGCCCTTCTCCCATAAGTCCAGCTTGGATCTCCCAGCACCTGAGTCAGCAGAAAAGGAAAGTTCCCATCGCTCCGATGGACTTCTCCGTGATCCCGTCAAAAGGGGCAAAGAAGCAAAAGCCTATCACACGCTTCTCTCAGAGTGCTTCGGGAGAAAGGGTGATGGAGATCACGTACCCCAATCCTCTGAAGGATAGAAAAGATCTTGTCTTCAACAGATTACACAGTGACTCAAGTCACAATGGGGACGTCTTCTGAAAGCCTTCAGGGAGAGGCCCTATCTACATTCGACGCCCTCTGTAAAAAACTTCAAGAGGCAAAAGAAGAGAAAAGGTTGCTGAAAGAGCAAAATAGACATCTGCTCCACACCTTACAAAAGATGGGTAGTGCACCTCCCACAACTACCGCTAAAACTCCTGAGCCTCTGAGCCAGATAAAATAATGAATATGAAAAGATCGGCGAAAGGCATGGCGGCTTTCCACTTGGAGGAGAAAATCCTCAAGGATAGTGAACGAGTAATCGTCAAGTTCACCGATTTATATCTCGAACATCAACAAGGTGAATAAGGAACTCTAGGCGTTAGCGGGACCCACATCTAAAGAGCTGGACCATGCTAGGTTGTAGCATGAGACCTTCCAAAAAATTTTCGACTGTTCAGTCGAAGATCTGGTTAAGTTCAGTGTTTTTGGTCATCCCAGAGCCCTCAATAAAGTCCTTTCCACTCTGGACTACCGGATGGATCAACTAGAATTTTTCCTTGAAAATATCGATAAGGTAAAGGAAGAAGCCCTGATGCGATGCACCAAATGGAATAGATCATTCTTAGGATGTCTCCAGGGGTTACTTATTCCTTCCTTCACCTTAAGGAAAGTTGATGAAACCATTCAGATCTTCAAAGAGATCATTTCACAAGGGTCAGGGCCGAGGGTCACTTTTGACATAGAATCTATCAATAACTTGCTGGCCTGTCGGGACTTCATCGGGTTCCTCATAGAAGAAGAGAGTGAATATTCCAAACTCCCAGAGAAGCTCATAGATGAGTGGGAGACTTGCAAGGCGATCAGCGAGTGACACAAGGATGCTTTCCAGAATCAACTAGATCCCATGATCAGCAAGTTCATGGAATACCATGCCCAATTTCACATCTCCTCACCTGAGCAGCAGCAGAAGCAGGATACCCCCTTTCGGCCGCAGGATGACGATGATGAATAATTTCTCTCTCTTCTTCGACTTTCTTTTTTGTGAATGTCTAAAGTATGTTGGCACAAATGATGACATCATCCATGTTGCACCATGGGATGATGTCATCCATCAAGTTGTCAAAAGTCAACATGACTTTGAGATATTTTGTAAATAGGTGGTTGGTTCCTTTTTGCCTTCCTTCTTCTCCTTCTTCTTCTATAAATACTCGAATACTTGTTGTATTCGTGGTGGATATTTTTCAGATGAGAAATAGAAGTAAGAAGAAGATTTTGAACTCCTTGTAACAGAAGCAATTTTGAATGCAATATATTTAGACTTTGTGCTGAATACATGTGTTTTTATCAGATCTTTCTTATGTTAGATCTGTATGGTTGTTCTGTTAGATTTGCTTCTACTTTGTTGTCATTTATTCATCAGTATTTCTTTAATCGTTTATGCAAGTAAGTTTGGCTCTGTTTACTACCGATCCCAAAACATAAACCCTCTGACCTTTCTGCTTTGGAATTCATTTCTTTTCTCCCTTCGGATCTGACCTTTCTTCATCCTCTCTTTCATTCCTTTCTCTTCGCAGCCAGAAATAAACCTATTGGGATGAGATCCCAAACCCCCGAAGGTAGAATATTGTGAGACTTGCACAAGATTCCTGCTGGTAGAATAGCAATAAACCAGTTTCACTTTGCTGACTCAAAGAGGGGCTACGCCCTGCACACTATTGGCTTGTCTATCCATAGATCCATCGCTCGCGACAGATTTTCAACCAATATTTTTTGGTGACTCCAGGGATCCGAATAGTTCTATCCGATGTATGATGGTGGTATGATAAAAAATCAGTAAAAATCAGAAAAATCACTATCGGTTTGCAAAGTTTAAAAATATTAAATTTTTACAAAAGTGCTCCGAATTGAAAATTTTCTTCTGAGATCCATAGATCGGGCCTAGTTGGAGATCTTTAGTTCACTGAGTTTTTATACAAATATGTATTTTTCCGTAGATCTGAGTTTTTAACAGTTTACAAAAATTTTCAAAATCTTCAAAAGTCAACTCTAGATCTAAAAATCAGCTTACTACGCTTCACCTTCATTTTATCCTCGTTGTTCTTTGTCATTAAACCGCAATCAATTTTCAGAAGAGGGTAAAATTAAATATTTAGAAAAGTACATGCCGCTGGTTTTTGCCAAAAAAAAATCAAAAATCAGCAAGTACAATCAAAAAAAATTTTAAATCTACTCCGCAAAGATTGTAGGCCTAAAAGGTGCATTGGCGGGTGAACCATTTACTCATAGTAGGAGAGCTCGTGGGGAAGTCGATCCTACCTTTGATCTTCTCCAAAGGCACAACTTCAAAGATTACACTGCACGCTTTTAATCACTAAGTTCAGCCAACCGGTCATCAAGGAGTGTCTCACATCCACAAAGGAATAATCTCTCACAAGAAGCCTCCACGTCCCTTTGTGGTGCCTTACTGCTCAGCAGCACCGCACTTCCGGCCCGTGTTCTTTTTCCAGCCTTTCAAATGGTCGTGCCATGGGGAAATGCTATGGGCCCTCTCGCATTACCACATCCAGTTCACGCGCTCCCTCATGGAAACCGAAAGAATTTCCCAAGATTTGATGGGAGTGGGAACCAAAGTACGGATGCGCATATATCTCGCATTCATCATGTCATGTAGCATCCTGGATGTAACTCATGAAGATGTGTCAGTTCGCCTCTTTTTGGAGACCCTCCAAGGGCCCGCAGCAGAATGGTTTCAGCATTTGCCAGCCGGATCTATTACCAGTTGGGCCACCTTGCGGGATGCCTTTGAAGAAAGATACAAGCCTTCAGAAGATGCATTTGCATTGTTATCAAAAATCACTCACCTAAAGAAGGAGGCCAATGAGACCATGCGCGATTTTATCACTAGGTTCAATGCATTAATCAACCGTGTGCCTGTTGCCATGTTGCCAACACTAGAAAATCAGAAGTGTTTCTTTGTGAATACAATGAGCTCAAAAATAAGTTTTTTGCTTCTACATGAACAAATAACTACCTTGCCTCTTGCCCAAGCTGCTGCCATATGGATTGAAGACAACTTTCTCATATCCGGTGAATTAAAAAGGGAACCATCCAAGCCCAAAGCTTTGAGCCCTTCTCCCGCCACTTCATCCGATCCAGCATTTCAAAAAATGGCAAATGACTTGATCACATTAAAGAAGCAGTTAGCCCAAGCTTCCCCCAGTTCCTCATCTTGGGATATCCCACGAAGAAAATTTCGCCAACCATGTTCCTCAAAGACTGTGCTTGCCTACATTTGCTTCGTGGTTGGCACTTGAGGCTCCTCCAGTCAATGCTCTAGCTGAAATTGAAGAAGAAGAGGAACAAAATTACGAAGAACCTTCATCTCAAGGCGAAGATGATCAAGATGTCGGTGAGCCGACTGGTGACTCTACTATCGGGTATATGGAATTTGATGAGGAGGAATCCGACGAAGAAGAGGGTACCCAGGGATATGCAAGTGGACAGTCATATGTTGTTTTCACCCGCTCGCAAGGAAAAGAAGCTGAGGTCGCTGCCAATATGCAGAAAGAGAAGACTACATCATCCACACACCCAACCATTGCAAAGAGAGGTAATCCCCTACCCACTCAACCTGTCACTAAGTCTTTTTCGAAGAGAGCTTTTGCCCCTGTATCTCCTCCAAACCAGCCCTCTCATATTCCTATCAAGACCAGTAATCCTACTCTACCATCACGAAGTGAGGGACTCATTCCTTCACCAGCGACAACCTTTGGCTGCATTTGATATCATAGATCATGCTAAAAAGACTAAGATCCAAATGTTTAACGCTGAATATCTTCAGTCAAACCCCGAACAACTGATAAGGTTAACTGAATATATTCAAAGTCAAGCTGTCATATCTCCCCAGGTTCCCCCGAAAGGAATCCTTTCCACTCCTCCTGCATCTCGCATAAATGTTGCCTCAACATCTACATCGGGTAAGATAGAGCCCTTCTATCTCTCCCTCCTAATCAATGGCCGCAAGCTACGTAACCGCATAATTGATTCTGGAGCTTCCGATAACGTCATGCTAACAAAAGTTGCCCATGATTTAGGCCTCACCCTTACCAAGCCTTTTGGCAGATGTTATTCCTTGGAAACCAAATAGGTTCCATTGATTGGTTAAATCAAAGACACGCAGTTCACATTTGCCGCGTTCCCAGAGAAAAGAGTAAAGATGACCATCCTTGTTGCTGATATTCCGGTGGCCTATGGAATCCTGCTAGGAAGAAGTTTTTGCAGTGAAGTTGGTGGGGAGATTCACATGGACTGGTCCAAGGCTAAAATCCCCGTCAAAGGTGTGATGAAAACATTGGAACCAGAATAACAAAAGAAGTACTTGGTTACTAGCTCTAAGGACCCCAAAGCTCAAATTCTTTTTGAATCATTAGGAATGGGGAACTATTTCTTGTCTACCGAGTCCAACAATATGGGTGTCCTCATCCAAGAAGAAGATCTTAACAAAGTCTGGACCTTGTAGTTTGATGGCAGCTGCGCAACTAGTGGATGTGGTGCCGGAGCCATGTTAATATCTCCCGAGGAAGAAGTTATTCCTCTCTCTTTCAAGTTGTAGTTTTTCAACATGAATAATACCGCTGAGTATGAATCTCTGCTACTTGGCATGCAAGCCGCAAGGGAAAGAGGAATCAAAAATCTAAAAGTATAAGGTGATGTAGAGCTAGTCGTGAATCAAGTTAAGAGGATATATCAAGTAAAGAATGAGAGGCTCAGGCATTACCATAATGCGGTATGGGACAACATCGAAGAGTTTGATGCTTTCTCAATAGAATCCATTCCAAGAGCTCAGAACGATATGGCCGATTCATTGGCCATTTCAGCATCCCTCATGCTCCCTCACCCAGGTTTGAAAATAGACAAATACACCATTGAGATGGTTTTCCGCCCGAGCGTGCCGGACAATTCTCAGCATTGGCAAGTATTCAACGATGACAATCAACTCATTGCCTTTCTAGAAAAGGCGGAAAATTTTAGTGAACTTCATTTTGAAGGATCCACTTCTACATGCCGTGAATCAGTCACCGATCAAAACGATGAATCAAAAGGAAATGACGGCATATGTCAGCTAAAAGGAAATAAAATTCCAAAGGGCCTGGTTTCTTTAGAATGGTTGTTCGATAGGCATGACCATTTTGTAAAAAAGAAAAGGCGAGATGGTACGGGCTCCTCCCCAGAAACCGAACCGGTCAATTTAGGTTCGGAAGAACGTCCAAGTTCGTGAACATTGGAAAATGTTGCACACCCGAAGAGAAACGGAAGTTTGTCAAATTGCTGAAGAAATACATGGATGTATTGGCATGGTCCTACGCCGATCTAAAGTATTTTAAGCCAAAGGACATCCAACATGACATCTTGTTGAAAGAGGATGTCAAACCCTTTCACCAGAAATAGAGGCATTATAATCCTAAGATCTCAGGTACTATCCAGGCTGAAATTCAAAAAATGTTGGATGCGAGAATCATTTTTCCTATCCATCACAGTACTTGGGTAGCAAACATTGTGCCAGTGCACAAGAAAAATGGTGAAATACACATATGCGTAGATTTCCACAACCTGAATCAAGCGTCCTTAAAAGAAAACTACCCACTTCCTATAATGGATCAAGTTCTACAAGCGGTAACTGGATCGGAAATGTTGTCCATGCTTGATGGTTTTTCGGGCTACAACCAGATTGAAGTCTCACCTGAAGATCAATTTAAAACAGCATTCACTACTCCCTGGGGCACGTTTTCCTATAGTAGGATGCCATTTAGCCTGACTAATCTTTGTGCCCACTTTTCAGCGGGCTATGGACCTTGCATTCAAAGGTATGATGGGGAAGGTCATTGTGGTTTATCTAGATGACTTAACTATGTTCTCTAAACAATGAAGTGATCATTGTGATCATCTGGAGCAAGTATTGGCCAGATGCCGAGAGCATGGGATTTCCTTAACCCAAAAAAATCTATTTTTGGAGTCACGGAAGGGAAATTGCTAGGGCATGTTGTTAGCAAAGAAGGAACAAAGATAGATACCGAAAGAGTTAAGGCTATTCAGAGCCTCACTTTGCCTACAAGCAAGACCGGCGTTCACTCTTTCTTTGGAAAGGTGAATTTTCTTAGGTGCTTTGTTCCCGACTTTGCTGAAAAGACTCGTCATATATTAAACATGATGAAAGGGTCACCAACTTTCCGGTGGAGCGAAGAAGGGAAGAAGTCATTCGAGGAGATAAAATCCTCCGTCGCCCACGCGCCAGTCCTAGTATGTCCCGATTTCTCTAAGGATTTTATTATGTATAGCTTATGCATCTAAGCATATTGTATCGGCCATCTTAATGCAAAAGAATTCTGAGGATGTTGAATCCCTGATTGCATTCATGAGCTCTCCCCTCAAGCCTCACAAATTAAAAATGACCCAGTTGGAGAAACATGTCTTCACTGTTGTCAAAGCGTTAAGAGTTTCGGTATTACATTCTAAATTCCCATACAATGGTTCTAGTCCCTGACACGGCAGTAAAGTCCATCCTAACTCAATAGGAGTTAGGAAGTTTGTGAGGAAATTGGATTGTAAAAGTCCAAGAGTATGACCTAGATATAAAACCAACTAAGTTGGTAAGAGGCAAAGGCTTGTGTCAACTTATGGCTGAAAATCTAGGGTCAGAAGTTTTCAGGGGAAAGAAAAAGATTGCATCAATGGAGCACAAAGTCAGCTGGAGAAAGCCATATCTTTACCGATGGTCCTGTTTGTCGCAACCAACGATGAGTGGTATTCCGATATCGCTTTCTTCCTCACCTACGGCGAATGCCCAAATCACCTAACTATAAAGGAGAAGCGCACTGTAAAGCTCAGAGCAGCCAAATACGTCATCTGGGATGACGGTTTATAAAAATGCGGGATAGATGGCATCTTCTTGCGGTGTGTCGACAAGCCTCAACAGGTGAGGTTACTTGAAAGTTTTCATAATTCATCCTGTGGAGGCCATTTCTCCTCTTCTGTGATAGCACATAAGATCATCCGGGCCAGGTACTATTGGCCGACGCTTTTCCAAGATACAACCACCTGGGTAGCAAAATGTGAACTTTGCCAGTAGTTCGTCGGCAAGCCCAAGTTGGCTGCTTTTCCCATCAGGCCGGTCATTGTCGACGAACCTTTCAGGAAATGGGGAATCGATTTTATCGGCGCACTCAATCCCCTATCGAGTGCCGGACATAGTTATGTCCTTACAGCAACAGATTACTTCACCAAGTGGGTGGAAGCCATACCTGTCAAACATGCCACTTCTGAAGTTGTTTGCAGTTTCATCAAAGAAAATATCATTGTCAGATTTGGCATTCCAAATAAGATTGTTGCTGATAATGCTTCTAACTTCTCTTCACGGGAAGTTATTAGTTTTTGCTATGAATACGGAATAACTTTGGCTCACGCCTCAGATTATTACCCTCAGGGAAATGGTCAAGCAGAATCCAGTAACAAAAACTTGGTGACCATCATACGAAAGCTGGTGGATGAGAATCAACGAATGTGGCACAAGTCCTTATACGATGCTTTGTGGGTAGACCGCATTACTCCCAAGAGATCTCTCGGTATGTCACCTTTTCAAGTGTTATATGGCACCGATGCCGAGCTTCCCATTTCCGCTGAACTCCCTGCTCGTGTTTGGCATGGGCAATCGAAGATGAAACTTTTCAAAGTTCCCTTGAAAAGAGGATCATGTATCTAGCGGAGCTCGAAGAAAAGAGAGTAAAGGTGGTCGACAAGATCACCAAACATCAGAATCAGGTCAAAAGATTGTTCGATAAAAATCTAAACAAATAAATTTCCAGGTGGGAGACCTCATCCTTTTATGGGACAAACGAAGAGAGCCAAAGGGCATGCACGGAAAGTTTGATTCCCTATGGAGAGGGCCTTTCAAGATCAAGCAGCTCAATGGAGAGAATAGTTTCTATCTCTCGTATCTGGATGGAACTGAGCTCCCGCTTCCCTATAGCGAGCAACATCTGAAAATCTTCAGGAAGTAGAGCTTGCTCTCTTCTTTGTACAATTTACTTCAGTTGTGTGTTTGTTTTTGTCATGTGTTTTCTTTTGTTGGTTGTGTGTTTCCCCTTTTCGGTCACCCTTGTTTTTGACTCTGTTGCCCAATGGATAGGCACATGAGATCTGGGATTCTATACCCCTGAGGTTTGCTCAGAGATAGTCCCTAGAAAGAGCCAGTTGTTATCCTACAAAATTGACAAGGGAAATTTTGCAGATAACCCTACCGAAATTTTTGTCCCGGTCCCTCGTCGGGACTCCTTGCATTCGAATGTTGCAAAATCCCTTCTCGGAAAATCTAGTTTTCCTAACTTAGCCATTTTTGGTATTTTTTTTTTTGGTTGGGCACACATATTGACAATGCAACATCAAGTTTCGGTGCGCCCCCTTTAAATCCTTTGGCACATGGTTTGAAGTTTCGATAGGCATTTTGATGCACCTCACTATGTTGAGCCTTCCTTGCATGCACCAAGGTGCATGCGCCTTCCTGCTCACAATTCTTTTGTTGCACCGAGTTTTGGTGCACCAATGGCGAACATAATCTTGTGTCAACAACACTTTTGGTGCGCCAAAGGCGCACTTAACTTTGTGTTGGCAAGTCTTTTGGTGTGCCAAGGGCGCATGCTTTCTTGTGTCGACAGGGTTTTTCATGCGCCACTTGAAAAAGTTGGTGGCGCATTTATTACCTCCTCACCTATATATAGGCGCGTCTGCAATGTCATTGTCACCAGAGCAATCACGTGATTATTTTTAATATTATTTTCTCTGAGCCTGTCAGCGCACCTGCCCTGTCGTTTTCAATCGCTTCGTGGACCCGTTTGCACACTTCTCCACTATTTATCCTGGTAAGAGGTCCTCTTCTTTTGTGCATTTTGTGTTTGTGGTTTTTGGCTGCTTGTTGGTATGGTTTAGATTGGAAAAACTGTCAAAACATGAAATTCCCCCTTCCTTGTTGTCTTTTCCTTTCTCCCCCATGTCCTTCCCCTTCTTTCCAAATCTGCTGGTAGGAAGAACTTTGTCCTCAAAAGTAGCTTGAAACCTCTCGAATAAGCTTCTTCGTAACACAAGTAAACCTCAAGAGAAGCTTAACCACATATAAAACCCCTCAAAGAGAGAATCAAAGTTTAAAAGAAGACTGTATTTTCTTCTCCTTTGGCGCATTGGTACACCTTGCAACATGAAAAAAATTTACGCCAATGGCGCATCCGTCCCCCCTGTTACACAAAAAACAGTTGCGCCAATGGCGCATTTTTCCTAACTACTACATAATGAAAAGTTGTGCCCTCATGGTGCACTTCCCTCGCCTACTAAAATGTTTTCCATGTGCCCTCTTGGTGTACTGCAGACTTGAGTGCAACATTAAAAAATGTTGCACCCTTTGGCACACCCAGCATCCATGTAACAATCCTTTCCTATGCGCCAAGTGCAAAGCTATAAACGCGTAGGTGCATCCCCCATTGCAACAACATTATGTCATGCAAACCCTTCATGCGCCGCACCAGGTTCCCTTTGGCACACAAAAATATGATGTAACATGCGACAAAACCTGCGCCCTTTGGCGCATCCTGTACCCGTGTAACACGCTATTTCCATGCACCCGTTATAAAATGCATACATATGGCACAGGCGCACTTGTTCTCACAACAACAAAATGTAACATGTAGTATCCATGCGCCATGCGCCCTTTGGTGCTGATTTAGCCCTTACACCCTTTTCCTATGCGCCTTGTTATTTAGCCCTGTAAATTGCAGCATTCATGCGCCTGCGCCTATGGCCTTTAAATCACTAAATCTTTCTTCGTTAAATGCTTCAATGGAGAGTCAAATTACTGATATGAATTTCATGCATTGTGTTTCGCTTCTTCTCCTTGTAGATCAGAATTTGAGCTTAGAGTTACGTATGTCTACATCAAGCAAGATACCTACCAAATCCAAAGGCAAGGCCAAGCTCACAGAAGAAGAGATGAAGTATAAGTATCAGAGGGTTAGAATGCCCGAGTCCCAGGCCGAGTGTGACCTGACATCAGGGACTCAGAGCTGGGTCATATTGATATGGAGGAGTTCTGGGTCAGAACTCAGAAGGTCACAAGAAGTCCATGGATGGACAAATTGATGGGCAGTGCCCTACACTTTGCTTGAGGAATCCCAGTCAGTGTAGTTAATAATGAATTTATGATGGTGGTTGCCCGGTGCTATAATAAAGACACAAGGTGTGTCGTAAATGAGAAGGGTGAGGTCGTAATCAACCTCACTGCCCGCCACTTTGAATTAATGCTCGGCATCCCTCACCACCGGCACTTTGTGGCTATAAGCCGAGAAGACTGCATTAAATCCTGGGATGACAATGAAGATCAGTGCATGCAGCTGATGAATGAAGTTTACCTAAAGAACAAAAAGGTGGTGACCCGATGGCCACAAATCATTCACCGCAGTGATTTTTCAGAGGAGCTTAGTGACACGATCACATTCCTAATAGAGTGTTTGGGCTTCCTGATGCCCACTACTTCCACAAATGGATGCTGCGGTATTTAGAAACAATGAATAAAAATGTGCCAGATCAACGCTTTGAGTGGGCAGAAATCATAAGCAGCACGATAGCAGAGCAGCTACAACAACTTACCACAACAGGGAAGTTCTACATGAATTCCTACATTGTTTATCCTGCAGCTGACTTCAAAAGGGACTACCCAAACTGATGCGGAGTGGGGTGTGGCCCCAAGTTAAGATCTATGAATACTATCCAGAATTGAAGCTGGAGAATAGCATCCCCCAATTCACAAAGATCAATGATGCATTTTTCTATTTCATTATCTGCCTGTTGAGGCCGAATATGACTCACGGTCATACGACCAAGAGCATCATGGCTGCCACAGAGAAATGGGGGGCTCTATTCACTTAATTCCCCATGTTCACTTATCTAAGGGCGGCTAACTTCTTGGGGGAGCCAACTAAACTGCCTAGGTATGCCGGTCCCAAATTGATTCTACTAAAGTCATCAAGACAACTAATCACCTACCATGAGAAATGCCTCAAGAGGAAAAAGGGTGGAACTCCTTTCCCCCTCACAGTGGGTAGGTATATGTGTCTCACCCACCACAAGGCAAAAGATATGTTTGCAGGACTGGAGCTGTTGAATCTAAAACATAACTTCCCAACAAGACCCACCTTCGACCCGAGAAATTGTCTGCCTAGGGCCAAGCTCGATCCGATCCATATCCCTCAGATCGAAGATATCTACATTGATATATATCATGAGGTTGAGCTCAGGAGGAAGGACCATTCTCATTTGGCCTTAGCAGAAATCATCCAGTATGGGGTGGCCATCATCCCCAAAGGCTACCAAACTACCGAGCAGGAAGTGGATCAAGTGTATCTTGATACAAATGGGGATGATTGGCCTTTTGCGGTGATTGATAGAACTAAATCACCTCAAACAATTGAGGAAAGGGTCAAGGAAACTCTACGCAGAATAGAGCATTGGTGCCGGATGAATGGGCTCATCTACCTTGGAGTCAATTTCATGACCTCTCCATTGGGTAACGCACCTCCTAGATCAAAATAGTAGCCTAAAGGCAAGAGTAAAGACAAAGAGGGTGAATCCAGTTCCACCCAAGAAGAAGTTCCAGAAAGCCCTCCTTTCGCTTCACAAGAACTGGTTGAAATCCCGAAAAGCACAGAAGAAGAAGTGGAGGAAGATGCTCCAATAGGCATATCCACTCAGGATGTGGCCATGGCTATAACAATTGAGGTCTCTTTTGTTCCTTCTTCTTCTCCTCCTTCCCCTCCTTGAGTGACCCAAGCGACCATTCCTTTGGTCGTGTCCTCTTCCCCTTCTTCTATTGTTCCTCCCGCTTCTTCATCCATCTTCTTCTCTCTCTCGGAGCTGTCCCCTCCATTTCTTCCCTCATCTCTCGAGCTCCCTTCCCTTCCTATGTCTTTCTCTCCTTGAATATCCCTTCCTCCCGTGGGCACTTCTTCGGATTTTCTCTCTCTATGCCGCCCCACGAGTCTCCACGTTTTCCCTTCTTCTACTACAATGCCCTTCTCTTTTCTAGCCCTTCTCCCATAAGTCCAACTTAGATCTCCCAAAGACCTGAGTCGTAGAAAATGAAAGTTCCCATCTCTCCGATGGACTTCTCTGTGATCCCGTCAAAAGGGGAAAAGAAGCAAAAGCCTATCACACACTTCTCTCAGAGTGCTTCGGGAGAAAGGGTGATTTAGATCGTGTACCCCAATCCTCTGAAGGATAGAAAAGATCTGTCTTCGAAAGATTACACAGTGACTCAAGTCACAATGGGGACGTCTTCTGAAAGCCTTCAAGGAGAGGCCCTATCTACAGTCGACGCCCTCTGCAAAAAGCTTCAAGAGGCAAAAGAAGGGAAAAGGCTGCTGAAAGAGCAAAATAGACATCTGCTCCACGCCTTAAAAAGATGGGTAGTGCACCTCCCACAACTACCGCCGAAACTCCTGAGCCTCTGAGCCAGGATAAAATCAATGAATATGCAAAGATCGGTGAGCAGGGCATGGCAGTTTCCACTTGGAGGAGCCAGATCCTCAAGGACAGTGAACGAGTAATCGCCAAGTTCACCGATTTATATCTGAACATCAACAAGGTGAATAAGGAACTCCAGGCGTTAGCGGGACCCATATCAGAAGAGCTGGACCATGCTAGGCTACAGCATGAGACCTTTCAAAAAATGTTCGACTGTTCAGTTGAAGATCTGGTTAAGTTCGGCATTTTCGGTCATCCCAGAGCCCTCAATAAAGTCCTTTCCACTCTGGACTACCGGATGGATCAACTAGAATTTGTCCTTGAAAAGATCGATAAGGTAAAGGAAGAAGCCCTAGATGCGATGCACCAAATGGAACAGATCATTCTTAGGATGTCTCCAGGGTTGCTTACTCCTTCCTTCGCCTTAAGGAAAGTTGATGAAACCATTCAGATCTTCAAGGAGATCGTTTCACAAGGGCTAGGGCCAGAGGTCACTTTTGACATAGAATCTATCAATAACTTGCTGGCCTGTCGGGACTTCATCGGGTTCCTCATAGAAGCAGAGTGAATATTCCAAACTCCCAGAGAAGCTCATAGACGAGCGGGAGACTTGCGAGGTGATCAGTGAGTGACACAAGGATCCTTCCCAGGATCAACTAGAGCCCATGATCAGCAAGTTCATGGAATACAGTGCCCAATTTCACATCTTGTCACTCGAGAAGCGCAGGCGGATACCCCCTTCCGGCCCCAGGATGACGATGATGAATAATTTCTCTCTCTTCTTCTCTCTCTCTTCTTCGACTTTCTTTTTTGTGAATGTCTAAAGTATGTTGGCACAAATGATGACATCATCCATGTTGCACCATGGGATGATGTCATCTATCAAAGTTGTCAAAAGTCAACATGACTTTGAGATATTTTGTAAATAGGTGGTTGGTTCCTTATTGCCTTCCTTCTTCTCCTTCTTCTATAAATACTCGAATACTTGTTGTATTCGTGGTGGATATTTTCAAATTAGAAATAGAAGTAAGAAGAATATTTTGAACTCCTTATAATGAAGCAATTTTTAATGCAATATATTTAGACTTTGTCTTTGAATACATGTGTTTTTATCGAGATCTTTCTTATGTTAGATCTGTATGGTTTTTTGTTAGATTTGCTTCTACTTTGTTGTCATTTATTCATCAGTATTGCTTTAATCGTTTATGCAAGTAAGTTTGGCTCTGTTTACTACCGATCCCAAAACATAAACCCTATGACCTTTATGCTTTGGAATTCATTTCTTTTCTCCCTTCGGATCTGACCTTTCTTCATCCTCTCTTTCATTCCTTTCTCTTCGCAGCCGGAAATAAACCTATTGGGATGAGATCCCAAACCCCGAAGGAAGAATACTATGAGACTTGCACAAGATTCTGCTTTGGTAGAATAGCAATAAACCGATTTAAGCTTTCTTTGAATCAAAGAGGGGCTACGCCCGCACACCTGTTGGCTTGTCTATCCATAGATCCGTCACTCGTGATAGATTTTTGAACCAACAACTTCAATAATTGAGGTTGGAGATTCTTCCTTTCTTTATATTAAAGGAAAAGGTGATATACAACTTGATGGTGGTAGTATCCAAGATGCACTATATGTCCCACACATCACTAAAAATTTGCTTTTTGTGTATCAAATTTTTCATTCTCTGGAGTTTTCTCTCGCCATGAATTAGGAAACAACACCAAGATCCACTTCCTAAGAATTTGTCTAAGAGATTTTCTTCACCACTTGAGCTTTTGCATAGTGACTTGATGGTTTTTAATACCCCTTTTTCAATGGAGCTAAGTATGCACTTATGTTCATTGATAATTTCTCGAGGCATAAATGGGTTTATTTTCTCAAGTACAAAAGTGATTTTTTTCACACTTCAAATTCGTCAAGGCTTTGGTCGAGAAACAATCTTCTATTTTCATAAAGAACCTTCATACCGATAATGGGGGAGTACTTCAGCAAAGAGTTTCCTAACTTTTTGGTAACTCAAGGAATTATTCAAGAACATTTTGTTGCTCGTACTCCACAACAAAATGTCTTAGCGAGAAAGGAAGAATAGAACTTTAAAGGAAATGGCTAAGCTCGTATGATGCATTCTAGAGATTTACCTCCTATCCACTGGGCAAAAGTAGTTAATAGTGCTAACTACATTCGTAATCACAAATTACATAGAGCACTTGAGCATTTGACTCTAGAGGAATCTTGGTCCAACACTAAGCCAAATTTGTCTCTTTTTTTTTTTAGTCTTTGGGAGCCATGCTTGGGCCTTTGTGCCAAAGAAGAAAAGGAAATCTTTGTATAAGAAGAGAAAACCCTTGATCTTAGTAGGGTATTGTGAGGACATGAGAGCTTATCAAATTTTAGATCTTGATACTCATGACGTTCTTTTTGAACACATGTTCAGTTTGATGAGCGCTTCACTCCTCATGTTTCTTCATCTTCTTTCATGCCTTCTTCATCTTCTTCAATGCCTTATTCTTCTTGTTTATCTCATCTTGAGGATCATTTATTTGAGGAGGTTATAGATGTCATTGAGGATCCTATTCCCACTCGATGTTGGTACTATGCCTTAGTGGGCTCGTCTATAGTTTTTGAGGCAACACCTTTCATAGAGGATCTTCCACCCACTAGGCATCATCACGCACATTCTACAGGTTCTGGACTTTTGTGTCGAGATAGTTTTGATGATCCACGTCTTTTTCAAAGGATCATGGGATAGAGGAGTGGGATGATGTGATGGCATCTGATTATTCTTCTTTGATGAAGAATCATACTTGGGATTTGGTATCTCTTCCTAAAGGAAGAAATATGGTAAGGTGTAAGTGGGTATACCAAACCAAATACGTAGTTGATGGGTCCATTGATAAGTATAAGGATCATCTTGTTGTAAAGGGTTTTTCACAAGTTCTGTATGCCTTTTGTACCCATTTCCAAGATGGATTATGTATGCCTTGTACTTGCTATTACTGCATCACAAGGGTGGCCTATATACCAGATGGACATGAAGAGTTCCTTCTTACATGGAGATCTATAAGAGGAAATATACATGGAGCAACCAGCTGGATTTTTTCAGGATTCCTCTCTTGTTTGTAGGCTCCGAAGGTCTCTCTATAGTCTCAAACAAGCCCCTTGGGATTGCTATGAGAAGATGGATTATTTTCTTCTATCGACTAGTTTTGTTCATTGCCACTCGATCATACAAAGGTGTATCTACGAGATGTTGGTGAGGATATTATGATACTTGTCTTGTATGTTGATAATATGTTACTTACTAGCAACTCTTCTTCCCACATTGAGAGTATTCATGGGGCTCTTTCTACATAGTTTGACATGACAAATCTTGGGTTATTGCATTATTTCCTTGGATTGCATATTTCTCAAATAGATTCAGGGATTCATTTGAGTCAGCAAAAGTACACCCATGATCTTCTTCGGCGCTTTGATATGTCCGATTACAAGCCAAGTCCATCTCGTTTTCGATGAGGTTACTCTTACTTCCACATGCACCACACCACTTTGTGATCCTACATTGTATAGGAATTTTGTTGGGAGTTTCATGTACTTGACCCATACTTGCCCCGATATTTCATTTGCGGTAGGGCTTGTATCTCATTTTGCACATTCTCCTCATAGTAGTCACCTTTGGTAGGTCTTTAAAAGGATTTTACGTTATTTTCGTGGCACTTCCCACTTTGGCATACACTACACTATGGATTCTACTCGGTTGTTTAGGTATACTGATTTAAATTGGGTAGGTTCTATTAATGATAGGCATCCCACTTCGTATATATTTTCTTTCTTGGTTCTTCTCTAGTTGTTTGGGTGTGAAAAAAGGAATATGCTATTGCAATTTCATCTTCGAGGTAGAGTACAGGGCAGCGATTCTGACGGTGAGTCAAAATTCTTTGGCTTTGTGATTATTGTGAGTTTGGATTCCCATAAGATTCACTAACTTTACTTTGGTGTGAAAACCAAAGTACAATTCACATTTTTCATAACCTAGTTGAGCACCAGCGGACCAAGCATATTGAGATACACATCCACTTAATTCGTGAGCACATTCAATATGAAGTTCCTTACTTGGAGTACATTTCAACTCAAAGACGGAGTTGCAAACATCTTTACAAATCCTTTTGCATCAGCTCACTACCTTGAGTTGTATGGAATGCTTGGGGTTTCGGAAGTTGTTCTAGGGGTGTTCTTGAGAACATCTTCCTTCTTCTTCTTCTTTATCTTTCCTTCTTTTGGTTCGATATTTCTTCATGGATATATTGTACATGAGTATCTCATCGAGCCTAGTTACCAGGGACTCATACCGTAGACATGCCACTTCTATTTTTGGCCCTAGCTTCACTTGAGGGGGTTGTTAGAGTAGGTATTTACCTTAGCTCATGTTCACTTAGTTACATTATTTACATTTATTGTATTTATCCTCACCCACTTATGTGTGTGGATATTTATTTTTATTTATTTAGATATTAGGGGATATTATCTAGTTGTTAGGTATAGTTCTTTCCTTGATCTATGGTATCGACTAGTTTTTTCCTTGATCTATGGTATTGACTAGATCCTTGATGTCTAGTTCTCTCCTAAATCTATGGTCTTAACTATTTCTTTGATGACTAATTATTTCCATGATTTATGGCTTGATCTACGACCTTGACTGGTTCTTATATTATTATTCCTTGCCTATATAAGCAAGGCCCATTCTCATTGTATTACATTGAGTTCCATAATAATATATGATATTGCTACTCATTTATTTGCAAAGGTTTATGTAAAGTTATTTTGGTGAATTGCTTTCCTATTATTGATCGTGATGTTTGATTAGCATTTGTGTTCTTGGATTGGTATGATCTCGCTATCGTTCCTTTTACTTCTCAAACTCTAACCTATTTCTCCATTTATCAAAAAAATGTCAATATATTTAATAAATTGTAATTATTAAAATTTAATTATAGACATAATATTAGGTATAATTATTTTTTAAATTTACAACCTTTAAATTTTCTAGAAATATATCATATATTTGTTGATTAAAACATAAATTATAGTGCATAACATAAATTTATTAGCTACTCCAAAAACAAAGTGATATCATCTTATTCTTATTCTTGGAAGGGTTCCTTAAGTGAAATCTATTTTATTTAACATGATAGTAAAACTAGTTTCCCATTAAAATTTATTGTAGTAAAATATTTATCGCCACTTTCCAAGAAGAAGCTATTTTTGTCATCTTAATAATTATCTATATGAGCACCAATTTTGATTAATAAAATAGAACCACAAATGGGTTTTTATCCCACAAAACCCTAGCTCGTGTTCTCGATCGATGGCGGCAGATCTCCTTCGAGAGGAGATGGGTTTGAGCTCCCTTACATAGGCCATAGTCATGATAGTTTTGTTAATGATTACCCTACTTCATCTTATAGGAGAGGAGTTATTTTGGTATTTACTCAAATTTCTGGTCTGCCCCTAGGGTTTGGCTATCCACATTTGAATATAGTGTACGAAATGGATAAAAATAGTGGTGGTTTGGGTGCACTTGAATTTGTTTCAACAGACTACAAACCAAGAACTTGACCTCACTTCCCGGAACATTATCACACATGGAATGGGACCACACTCTACATTCTATTTCCCCCACACGCCAAGGGTATGGATCTTAAATCTGTTATTTCCCTCAAAATGTGTTGTAGAATTGATCTCATTAACCTTTCCTTTAGAGGAAAATTTTGAGAGGATAACTCATTGCTAAGCTCTTATGGGGTTGAAAGGGATTCTCTGATTTTCATGACAGGATTTTTGAGAGGTGGAGCTAGAGCTCGTAACCCTTCTTCATTCAGAGAAGCTATGTTTAAAAATGTGGCATCAACTTTTGTGGATGCTCCCCTCCCTGAGCCTACATTGTGTAACAAGTTGTGGATACCCCTTCTTTGGAAATCATTAATGCCGACTCTCTGACCTTCCAAACAAATCTGAAGAAAAATTCTCTCATCTACAAATTTAATGGTGTTTAGCCTTCAACAAATTACCTTATCATGTGGATCCATTCCAATTGGACTAACAATTATGAATGTTTCTTTTGTACCAGAGGATTTTTCATCATTCATTTCATTGATCAGGATGATTATCACAGGGTCGTTAATGAGGGCCCTTGGTTTTGGGGATCTGCGGGTTTATTCACTACACCATGGTTCCCACAATTTGACCCATGCACCTTCTCCATCTCACGTGTCCTAGTTTGGGTGAGGATACCCAAACTCCTTCTCAATTTTTATCTTACTGCATGGAGGATATTGGGAATTACTTTGAGAGATTCATAAAACAAGATGATTCATGATTTCATGGTGGGATACTCACTTATGTTATAATTTGTGTTGAATTTGACAAAAGAAAGGACTGCTAGATAAAATGACACTCAAAATGGGTGATGTTTCACACATTTAATCTCTAGACTATGAAAATACAACTTTTAGATGCATGAACTACGGTTATACAGTCATCTACATCTTCCTTCCCTCATAAGAAAGCTCAAAATGTAAATAAAAAGTCTTCCAAATAGTGGAACATACCTAATATGGAGGAGGATTCAGATTCGAAGAGGAAGTTCAAGAAGCTAAGAGAGTAGATTCGTTGGTTGCTACTCAACTTGCTATAACAACCGAGAGTGTGATGTGGCAAGTTAATATGTAGTGCTCTCCCACTCGGGAGAGACCTACTACGGGAATCGAGAGGCATCATGAATCGATCATTTTGATTCGGATAAGGAGGGTCCCATTTCTCTAAAAATGGAATTACATATTATATCCCCTCCAATTCTAGCCTTAATAAACTCTCTAGATTTAGAGGAACAATTTCCGAGAGAATTGGCGGTTGGTTTGCTCGAAGAAGGGAAATAATGGTAAACACCGATAGTCAAATGTTTCAACTTCTCCTTTCTTATTCTACTTATTTTTTTGTCACCTCTTAGTTTCCTCCACCTCTTCATTTGGAAGTTTACTTTGGAATTACATCTTATATTCCCTACTTGATTGGGTCCTTCTTGTTGTCTTTGGTTACAACAACTTGGATGCTCTTCCTTATATCCTTCTTGTATCTTCTTCGGATGCGACTCTATGACTACAAAATTTTATTCTCTTCTATCTAGTGGCTTTTATTATTTTGTCCTTGTTTTATGTGGGATGTCTCCTCATCTTCTCCTTATCCCTTTCTTCTTAGTACAAGGTTACGGGTCCTTTCAAAACATTCACATTTACCCTAATCCAAAAATTATCTATATGAGCATATGGTCATCCTCTCTAATTTCATTAACTCATTTTCATGCATATTATGTATTTATTTCAAATAACATGTTATATCGAATGTTTTTGGCCTATTGGTGAAGTTGTTTGGATTACAAAGAACCCACCAAGGTTCAATTCTTGTTGAGTGCAAAGGCCTGGAGATACTTTAATAAGGTATGAGGTCGGGATCGTGCCTCGGGTGAATTTTGGTGGATTAGAAACCCCTCGACCCTTGGTATCTAAATCCTAAGAATTATGTGCGGGAACACTAAATGTTTCTTCTCTCTTTTTAGTGTCTAATAAAATCCTTTATGTAGAGGGTGAATTAATTTTTTTAAGAGAGATGTTGGGTATTGTTTGGAACCATAATTGTATAATACCATACGTATACATTATTTTGGTAATAAATTGAGATGTACATATAAAAATTTCAAAAAAGTATCTTTAATTTATAAAATTGATCTAGATATACTAATAGTTGAAAAATATAATTTCGCTTTGGTGATTTGATAAAATTAAATCTTAATTAAAAACTAGTGATCAAATGATGTGTGTGTGTATGAAATACTAACGGAACAAATTGGATCTAGACTATAGATACTTCGTCTAGAAAAAAAGATCTACAAATCTTGTAGAAAATAGTAATCGAAGGGGACAGAACCACCCCAGCCCTAGTTTTTATACTAAGTGCTAGTGTCTGGAAATGACTCTAGATATGATATTTTTAGGGTCTAATCATGTCTCCTTCACTTTTCTCTTTATCACTTTGAATTTGTTATATGTTTTCACCGTCGTAATTAAACCTATGAAATAAACCCAAACTACCTACACAAGACTCAAGCACACATTAGATAGAATAAAGAATGGATGTGCTTGAGTTAAAATGACCTCGGTGGGTATCTATTGGGTTTTAAAATGGTACTTTAATAAAAACCATAGTCAGGGGACAAAAAGTCCCTCCTCTTTATGGGAGAGGTTCCCTTATTGAAAGCAAGCAACAAATCTTATATACAAATGTACAACTTTCATCTTAAGGCTAGACTTTTGACATCTTGAAATGCTTTTTTACCAAAATAGATTATCAATACAAACAAATGGAAGAACTGAAGAAAGGAAAGAGTAGAATATAATAGTACTTTCAGGAAATATAGATAGCAAATTATAACCTTATATGTACTGAGAAAAGGTGATACATAACATAATCATTCACATTCACAACATAAGATATCATTCCATAGACACAAAGCTCTTGAAATCATATCAATAAGAACAAAAAGTTTCTTATTACAGAAGATAAATGATCCATATATTTCGGGTAAGCAAGAAGGGACAATAGATGAAGATAGAGAGAAAGGGGAAATTCGTATTTATTTGATTGATTTCAATTATATTTACACTTCAAAAGTATCGAGTTTCAACATTTTCAATGAGCCAAGCTCTTAAATTTATAGATGAAGTGAAGAGAGGAGAAGAAGAGAAGGAAAGAAATATGATTTTGAAGCTCAACCACCAACCATCAATGCCCCTGCAAATCCACCTACAATCTATCAATTCTGGTTCTACATGTCTTTGGCATGATGAAGAAGGAAGGAGGGTAGATCAGATCAAATTTGATCTAGTTAAAGTAGTCCGATCACATATTAATGGCATGAAAGATGTTTTCTAGATTTTCACCCAAATCAAGATATCAAGTCAGTTCTCCATGAATTTTTGGTGTGTTGGAGAATGAAAGATAGCAGATCGATATAGTGTAGTTCTCAAAGCAATCAAATCTCATATTAATGTTGTGAAAGACATTTTCCGATCCCCACTTATCAAATCCTGCTAAAATAATATTTTATGCTTCCATGACGGAGAGGAGGCCAAGATCTTTCCAACAATATAATATTTTTCAAATTTCGAGCACTAGATCGAAATTTATTCTCATTCGAATATTTGAATCGAATCCATACAAAAATGGCAAGAATACAATTTTTGTAAAATGGATCCATGAGCTGAATTTGAAATTACGTCTTTAGTGTAAAAGATGCAAAGTGAAAAATTCTCCCTCGAATCCTAGAGGCCCACAACTTCACTTTTGATATAGGTCGACACGTGGCTTCACTTGAGTGTCAACGGAGTCGTGGCTCACTTTATAATTTTACTTATTTCGAAACAAATCTAAATTTCCAAAAGTGCTCCGATAATCCACCTCTCTGCTTTGAATTTTAAATGTATATTCAATACCTAGCTTCGTTAGAGTCACGAGATCATTTTACAACTTTACTCATTTTGGAAACAAAACAAATATTCCCGAAAACCTATTACGACCCACCTTCTCGCTTTGACTTTTGATGCGGGCTCAACATTTGACCTTTTTTGGTGTGCCGACACGGTCACGCTTTACTTTTACAATTTAACCTATTTTCAATGAAAATATCAAAAATCAAAGTTCTCTGCCGACCTACTTCCCCACTTTGACTTTTCAATGCATGACTTAACACATGGCTTATCACAGGCATGAGCCGGGCGCATCTCATTTTATAACTTTACGCCCTTTTAGAAATAAAGGTAAAATTCCTAAAGTGTCTCGATGACCCACCCGTTGATTAGAGGTAAACACTTAGTAGAACTCACACTTGAAGTTTGCATGGAAGATCAAGCCAGGATCAAGGGCACGAAAGGACAGAGAGGAACCGTGCACGGAGAGACAAAATTGACATTCGGGACTTAGTTGATTTCATAGGTAAAGTCTATTTTTAGGAGATGACTTGCGAGATCACACAAACGATCTTTGAGACTTGCACGCCATGCATTGTCTATCTTTAGAGGTTCGAGTCAAAGAGTTCTGCATGGAGGATGAGCTAATAATAGAACTAACGCAACATTTAATTGTAAGAGATCTATAGATAGCACACTTGTATGTGTGGCTATAGACGTAAAATGGTGCGTGGCTCTTATTAGAATGGGGCCTATTTTTGAAATGGATAAATGGTGAAGGGAAAAACCCCGCCATATATATATGATGAACTACATAGGAGTTAGTGGTGCATATGTATGAATAGGTGTATGTATGCAGAAATCTAGTCCGTGTTCATGTATTGATTCGATTAGCGACGTGCATGTGGATTGTTGTATCAAATCCATATGGCTTAGTTTGCTAAGTATTATAAGAGCTTAGTATGATGTTTTGATTAATGGAAGATATTATCTAATCTCTATTTTATTTATGTATGTTTGAGTATTGCATGTGCTAGATTTAATCATGATTATTGTGTAAAGCTTACTCTTCCCTAGAACTCGGATCGGTATACATGGTGTAATAATGGAATAACTTATGGAAATATACTTGCATTACTTCATCATTCCATCATCCTACTACAACAACCTAAGAGGGACCAGGTACCTTTGGAGTGAGTGCTCGATTAATTCTAAATGATGTGCCATTGCATTTAGGTTGTATCTATGAATTCTAAAGCTGCATCATTGGTTTTTTTTGGGACCTCTTTTTCAGATTGTATCCAGATGGTTCATGATGAAGACGTATCGAGTTAACTTTAACAAGCATTGAAGAATGGATACATGATCGGAGGAAGAATACACACGAAGGTTTAACAACTTGGATCCATATTTAACGCACACACTTGGGTAGAGAAAAATTTATATGACAGGTTTGTATGAGAGCTTCGTTTATATCTTTCCAGTAGAGTTGTATGAGTGGATGATTGCATATGTGTCTAAATGGAATTGGAGGTATTGCAAACTTGTTTGGACACAAGAATAATTTTAGGTGTTGTATGATGTTGATCTGATTTGGACTCACGTTGTGGATACATGGTTTCGTGGTGTTCTAAAAATCTATATTCTGGAGTATTTGATATTGAAGTACTCTTTCCTAGAGGTAGATAAATTCTAGTTTTACAGTATCCTAGAGGAACATATTTACAAGGTATTCAGCTGGTGATCAATATCTTGATGGTAACCTTGAACTTGGAAGATAAACATATGGCTAACTAAACCCCGCCATGCATGGGGGAAAGAACAATACTAGTGAAATATGGTAGACTTGACGGTAGCAAGGGAGAGAGAAGAAAGGCGGCTCAAGTATAATGAGGCATGTGAGAGGGAGTTAGAGAAGTAGCATGATGTTGTAGAGTGGCTAGCATTGAGGAGAGGGATAGATCGTGAAGGATTTGAAGTTCACGTAGAAGACATGGAGCTAGAGCATCGGAACTCCCCATATGGGAAATCATGATAGGGGACCGTCTTTTCTCTCACACGAGAGCACGCCAATAGAGATGACTGGGCCATGGATGCACATTTGAACCTACCTAATAACCTCGCCCTTGCTCTTGGTTTTATAGTATCTAGTACAACAAGTAATCAGCACGTGAATTTTGGAAGTAGGAGAAAGAGAGTATGTTAGAGATTAATTACGTCAATGGTAGGACAAACAGCTTCAATGTTATTTGAAGGAACATTTTCAGGCACATCATCTACACAAAAGGTAAGCACGCAGAATGTTGGATTTACCTCTGTAAGTTGAACTACTTCACAGATTGTAGGGGTTCAGTATAGTACTACTTCTGGCATATAGGGAAATACATCTATATGACATATTCTAGCTACAGGTGGAGGATCCAGAGGAATAGGTGGTTCTAGTTCCAATGGATCTAGTGGTTCTGGAGGTAGAGGAAACACGGGAGGTTTTGGATCAGGTGGACAAGGCCCGCAACAACCTCATAATATTTATATGGAAATGTATCTTCATCTTCTAGAGTATAAGGGAATAGTGGATGCTTCTGAGCATGTGCACATGTGTGAAATCTTGTGGTGTGTGAAAGGGATTACAAATTTTGAGTGCAAAGCAAGTCAATTTTCTACCACATTGCAGGGACGTGCACACAAGTGGTATAGGAAGTTTGACCACTGATCGGACTGCATATATTATGCATCTTTAAAGGATGATTTTTTGAAGGATTTCTATATATCGAATTTGAAGAAAGAGTATAAGCGCAGCTAAAGGATATCAAGCAAACACTATTGAAAGTGTATGTGAATATGATGGTCGGTTTAAAATGATTTTATCTAAGCTACCTTATGATATTCATGCAAGCTAGCATGCACAATGGTTTTTTGGAAGATTGATTACACTGCTTCTAAGGGCATTGTCACACAAAATATAATGATCCACGTGAAGCATTGGAAGAAACTTTATGCACTAAGGCGGTTGGAAGCATTGACACTAGTGTTAGTCCATTCTTAGAGGCATAGATTATAGCTATGGAAAATTAGTTGGAAAAACTATCAATAAATTCAGCCCATGAAACTTGCTCAAGGATATGGTGTCTTGATTGTGAAGTAGAAGGTCATACCAGGATAGATGTCCTCACAGATCTATATGTTCATTACTATTGGACTTGAGGTCTGTCATTTGAACCATGATGTTAGTCGTTTCCCTTTGTTGCGGCACGTGATCGGAAGAATGTTTTTATTCTTGTAAAATTTTCTAATCCACAACCCACGATATTGAAGACTACATTGATTGGTCGAGATCCGGATGCTATAGATATTGGGGTAACACAGACAAGTGCGATTGATAATTCTAAGGGAAATAATAAACACGGGACCGAGATCATAATCAAACATGCTACTATGAGAGGAATGATGGGTGATTTGAAGGAGGTCGTGGAAGAGGAAAGGGATATCGAGGCGGATATGGAGGACGAGGCCGAGGTGGAGGAAGAGGTGAGTTCCCTCATGGAACATGTTATACATGTGGATCACCTGACCACTATAGGCGTGAATGCCCACGGAATATCTCTTGTTCATTTTTCAAAGGGTCATAGTTATGAGGAGTATCCGGAAATGTATGAGCATCTAAGTAAGCAAAGACAAGCAAGAGAACAAAGGTGAAGGGATGGTTAGGATACAATATGTGGTATAAGATCATTGGATGCCAAATATAGCACCAAAACCTAAGGATTTGATAGTGAAAATCACTACATGCGCGAAGCCACGCTCACAAGGGAGGCATTGAACCAAAAGTTGACAATAACTAAGGAGGAAGTGTTACATGCAACGTACCTAGATCTTTCTCATTAGAAGGAAGTTTATCAAGAGACTATGGAGGTCCTTAGGAATCTTCAAGGTGAGATATAGTGTTTAAAGGAGCAATAAAAAAATATGGAGCATCGGAAAGAGGCAGAAAAGGTCCCCTATGATATTGATGACATCGAGAAGTATGCAGTTGTTGTGCCGAGAATATTATTCAATTATTAGGGAATTGGTTGAAGGGAATATTCCATGCGCGCGAGACACCAAACTGAATGGAAAATACTCCATGCAAATCCCCTCCGAGAAAGTATGTATTATGACAAGGAAATCACTTTAAATGTTGTCATGGATGGTTGGTTCTTGAGAAACATCTTAATTGATACAGTGCAAAAGTAAATGTGCTTACATTGGATGCGTGGGTACAAATGGGGAGACCCCATTGTAGCCATTATCTAATGTGTTGTTTATGACAAACATGAATAAGGCCAATCACATAGGATTTTGAAGGATGCATCAATAACAATACAAGGGCCAAATTCGGAGGATATTTGAAGTATTAGCCCTCATGCGAGGAAAATAGTTTCCTAGCTTTACTTGGGTGCCCTTAGTGCTATGTAAACAAAACTAATTTGAGATTTAACAAGGGGTATATCAGCTTTGAGAACAAGGAAGAAAGGGTTGTAATACCTTTGACAGATGGAAAGTCCACACCTTATGTTGAGCCTCTAAGTGAGGAGGATTTGAACAGAATTTATGTATGTGTTATTCGGGACCCAGAGGTCAATGAGCCATCAAAGGAAGGAATTTTGAGTGGGAAGATTCTCAATCTCTGAGTCATACTACAAGTATTTCTTGTGATAATTGGGATCACGGTACTTACGAGCTATTGAGATGAGAGGTTAAGCATGCTATCGCGTGGAAGAATGGAACTCACTCTGTTAGACGGATAGGTGGCTCATTACCTTGGTATACTGGAATAGAAGATCTTCCTATTTTTATGCGCCAGGCTATGGAGGAAAAATGGTTGGATCAAGTTATATGGAGAGATATGTTGGTATATACATTACGCGGGACATCAATGCACTAGTGGATTGTTCATAAGGATAATCTTTTGGAATGGGAAGAGATTGGAATTGCCTTATCTACCAAGTTTTTATGGAGTAATATACCTACACATATCGCACATACAAAGGTGATCAACCTATTCAACATCATATCCAACAACGTGAGAGACTCTAGAAAGAAGGGCGGAAGCATTACCACCTTCACTCTGGGTACATCGATTATATTCTACTCTACAAGGTTGCACACAAGCTTGGTATGTCTATGCCGAACTAGAGAGACTAGTAATTGGCGGATTTTTATCGTAGGGATGATCCAAAATTTGACTACTTCTTAACCAAACCACTAGTGGACAAGGAATTGAAGGTTGTTAAGTGTTTAACCAAGGGAGATAGTGCAAAAGTGGAAGAATTGATTCAATAATTATTTGGTGAGACATAGTCGGGAGTACATTTTGAAGAAGAGGAAGAGGACTCCATATTACTTGAATGCACTTTCCTTGAGAAGAGAAAGGAAATATGGTTTACATTATTGATGATGAGGAAGTTAAAAACTTGGATGTTGAATCTTCATAGGAGTGTGCAAAGTATTAGATAGTTCGGACCGGATACGTGTGCATATCACGAACCAATGAAGACAAAGCGAGGTAAACATTAGAACATAGACTGAACCTAAGGAGGTCATTATTGGATATTATTGGTCGGACTCGAGAGGTTGTAAAAATAATTGAGCTACTTAGGGATTATCGGGACTTATTCACTTGAGGGTATCATGAACTTAAAGGCATGCATAAATAACTTTGAGAGATGAAGATAAAGCTCAAGGAAGGTGCGTTCCTAGTCAGAAAGAGACCTTATAGAATGAATCCAAATTTGTGTGAGAAAGTGAAGGAAGAAATTGACAAAATGTTGAAATCTGGAATTATACAACCCTTGATGAGTCTAATGGGTTATTACTATGGTTATAAGCATAAAAAGGATGGTATGATATGAATCTATGTAGATTACAGAGAACTAAATGTTTCATGTGTTACAGATCCTTTTCCTACGCTGTTTATTGAGGAAATATTGAGGAGTGGCAGGGCATGAAATATATTCATTTAGAGATGGATTCTCAAGGTATCATCAGGTTAGGATTACTGAAGAGGATCAGGAAAAGACAACCTTTACTACTGAATGGGGTATTTTTGCTTACACCATGATTCCTTTTGGGTTGAAGAACGCACCTACTACATTCTCACGAATAGTTGTTCAGGCATTCAAGGACTTCATTCATAACTTCTTACAAGTGTACTTGGATGATTGGACAGTATATGGACTTGTGAAAGATCATTGTGATAATTTGGCTTAATGTTTGAATGATGTAGACAGTTAAGTATTTCCTTGAACATCAAGAAGTGCATCTTTATTATGCCCTTTGGAATATTGTTAGGAGACATAATCTGCAAGGAGGGCTTATTGGTTGATCCAACTAAGGTTGCAGTCATTTTAGGCCTTGAAGCGCCTACTAGAAAACGTGGGTGCGCAGATTTTTGGGTCATACAAGGTATTACCAGAAAATTAATACAAGGATATGCTAAATTTTCCACACCCTTGGAAGAGTTACTAAAGGGAAAAGTTACATTTTATTGGGGAGAACCGCAACAGCACGCATTTGAGACATTGAAGGAGAAACTTACTATCGCACCCATTCTACATTTTCCCTCATGGGAAAAACCATTTCATGTACATGTGGATGCCTTTCGCATGGCCATTGGCACAATGTTGGCTCAACTTGGAGAGGTATCATAGATCATCCGATTTGTTTTGCTATTAGGAAGCTGACTCATGCTGAAAAGAATTATACAACAACAGAGCGCAAAGCTCTATCAACGATCTATGCATTACACAATTTTTGCGGTATTTATCAGCAACACCATTTGTATTTTATATAGACCCCATGGATTTGAAGTACTTGATAAACAAAGCCCATCTTATAGGGCGCATATGTAGATGGGTACTCTTATTTCAAGAGTTTGATTTCACAGTTGTGGTGAAACCAAGGAAAAGTAATTCTGGACTAGACCACTTGTCTAGGATTGAATCAGTGAAGAAGCACATACAATTGAAGAAAAAATGTCAGATGCACAGTTGTATAGGTTACAACGTGTGCCATCAAAGTTAGAGGACATTGTTGTCTTTTTAAGGACTAGTTTTGCACGAGGAAGGGATGAAGGATTTTGAAAAAAATAGCTTGCTATGTGCGCGACACCATTCATATTGATTAGCAATGACTTAAACAAGTTAGGAAGAGATGAAGTTTTACACCATTGTGTATTAGAGCATGAGCGCAAGGATATAATGGAGGAAGCACATGGTGGTATTGTAGGTGGCCACTATTCAGGTGATGTTACTATGTGAAAGATCCTACTTGTTGGTTTATGGTAGGAAACATTGTATAAATATTGTAAAGAGTATTGTAAGGCATGTGACCATTGTCGGTGTCTCGGTAGACCAGGGAAGAGAGATGAAATTCCTTTGAGGCTGATTACTAGTGTAGAACCATTTGAGAAATGGGATATTGACTTTGTAGGACCTATTTTTCCTAGCTCGCTGCGTAGGACTAGATCCTGTTATATCATCACTTACAAAAATTATCTTACAAGATGGGTAGAAAGCGATTACTACGAAGGACTATACAAAATCTACAACAACTAGGTTTCTATGGGATAATGTTCTTACTAGGTATGAATGTCCTTTCGTTTGACAAGTGATAGGAGCACACATGTTTTGAATGAGACAATCAGGGATTTTGCTAGATGAGTTTATGGTTACACACCATAAGACTACACCCTATCACCCTCGGAAAATGGAACTATAAGGCTTTCAATAAGATTTTGAGCCAAACATTGACCAAGATTTGTGATGTTGGGAGAAAATATTGGGATGACAAGGTATCATTTGTTCTTTGGCCTTACGAAAAACTTATAAAATATTGAACAAGGCCACACCGTTTTAGTTAGTGTTTGGCATGGAAGTTGTTCTTCCTATATAATTTATGTTACCTTCTTTGAGCGTTGCACACATGGGAGGCTTAGTTGATGAGAAAGCTTTGGAAGAACGATTGAGAAGATGATTTAGTTGGATGAGCGACGAGCCATAGCACGTTGGATTCAGAAGAAAGAAAAGGAAAGGCAGAAAGCATGGCATGACAGACATATCGGATAAGAAGCTTGAAGTTGGACAAATGGTACTTCTTTATGACTCTAAGTTTTTGTGCCATCCAGGGAAGCTTAAGGTACATTGGTTAGGGCCATATGTTATCACTCACATACTTGAATTAGGTGTTTGCCAATTAGAAGCACTTGATGGATCACGACTTCTTAGTTACTTTAATGGGAGTAGGTTGAAGCCCTACTATAAATAAGTCTTCTTGGTGTTTGTAATAAGGTAGTATTGCCAGTTAGATTAGGTTTCCATTTCTACATTTCCTTAATGTATTTCCTTCATCGTCGCTATGCTTTGTCAATTTAGTTTTTGTTCTTGTGTAATAAGCGTGCTCGCGCGCATGAAGCTAACTACAATATGAAGCATGTTGATGCGTAGAGCACTTCCCATACTTTTAGTATGGGTGGATTGTTGGTGATACACAGGTATAAAGCTATGGAGATTGGAAGCTATAATACTTGATGGACATTGAATGAGTAAGTTGTTGAGGGTACTTTTTCAAAATAATACTTCTCAAGAGTGACCAAGGATGGAGGTGAATGAAGGGACAGTATAATGCGAGGTAAGCGAGAGGCCATGATGACTACTAGGAGAGGGTGTAGTGACAAGGTACTCGGGTGCTAGGGCACTTCTTTGAAGAGAATTATTTGACCAGGAGGTAGGAGGGAACAATAGAAGGTTATAGGTGGGTGCTAAGATGTATCGTGTGGAAATTATAAATTTATTCAATAAATGAGAGGATTTTCGGTAGGTGGAGGAGCAATAAATGCATCAAAAATTTAAAATCTATATAAGGAAAGGGATGCAAATTCATTTTTACCATTGCAACTAATAGAATTTGAAAAAGAGTTAAGTGTGAAGAGTCGAGTGATCGATTCAAGGTGTAAAGAACATGAAATCAGACATGAGAGGAAGATCTATGCATTTGAGAGCTTGGATCCCCATGTGAAGAAGGGTTTGAAGGAAGTAGGAAGGTAGAGAAGAGCTAGAGCACGCGATTTCATGATTTGATCTAGGGCATGCTTGTATTGAGCTAGGGTTTCAATTTGGAAATTAAAGAGTATAAAGAAGGTATTTTAAAGATAGTTGTAAAGAAGAAATGGCTCCTAAGAAGGCAGCAAAACAATGAAGCAAAAGGCTAAAAGAAGATAGTTGTCAAGGAAGAAGAGGAAATGACCCACTGAAAGTAATTTTTCAAAGATGCGATATCCGAGAGGGCATCATTGTTTTCTAGAGTGGGACTCATATATCATAAAGAGAAAAGTGAGTGATTACAACCACCAAACCTTAGACAACAAGAAGGGACTAGATGCCCTTCTCACTTCGAGAACAAACAAGAGTACGGAGGATGACATGCCATCTATGACAATGCCGGAGAGAAGATACTGAAGAGGATTAACATCTATCGGTTGTATGAGCTTCCATAATTTTGGATGTACAAGTGCTTATATAGATGGCTCATGAGCAGAGTCCTTGAGGACTTCTTCTACTTCACGAGATGGAGGGTCATGATCTCTTTTTCGCTTATCTCTTCATGATAGGAGATTGAGAGCCACCGGAGAGGATATTAAAGCAGACCTAGCAAATAAATATGTTATCTTGGAGACCAGAAGGAGGTAGGGTACCGAAGGGTCCATTTGGAATGGACAGATAAATTAAAAAGTGGTCCAATTGTCAAGACAACAATGCACTTGGTCGCCAAGCTGAATGACCAGGATCGATGGTCACACATAAACACCATGTGGCTACATGTGGCAAAGCACATGTCGAGGGAGTTGTCTACAACATAGTAGGGTCTATTACGAGAAAATTATAGAGGAAGCATGTCTTTGGAGGAAATATAAGCTTTGGAATTGTCCTTCTGTCACTTGTATTCATGGAGATTGGGGTAGCTGATGGACCTAAGGAGAAGATATGGGAGTACTCCATGAACAACAAGTATCCAGCTAAAAGATTCAGGAAGTACCTCTGTAAAGGATCGATGATAGATGAGGATAAAGGAGCGAGCCAAAAAGTGGTATGATAGGCTCTGCATGGCATTTGAAGAGGAGTGGCACATTCCTAAGGACCTGCCTTCAGTAGTGGGCAAGCAAATGTAGTTTTTTATTTATCAACATTTATGTATCACATGGTTCCCAATGAGGGATGAAACTTGCATCCCGTGGTGCAATCTTCCCTATGCCTTCACCGTGAGATATTTTTCGGCATCGCATCCACTCACTTTATGAACACAAAGAAATTAATCTTAATACGGACAACGTAGAATGCAACTACCACACCTTAAGGAAGAAGTACGTGTATCCAAGGTGGAGCATGTATGACAAGACACTTATCTCGAGGTATTGAACATAATACCGAGACTCTTATTGTGGCATACATAGGGGCAGCACTAGTGTATATCTAGTTGAAGCCAAAGATGGAGAATAATAAATATGTGGAGGAAGATTTCATGCTTCCCAGGGGCCACCATAGGGCATACATAGTATGGAGAATATTCAAGTGTTGAAGCCCTCTCAAAAACAATATAAGTGGATGAAGAAGAAGAACGATAAGAACAAGAAGACAACGGAGGTTTTGTACACAAAAGAATACAACCTTCATATCCGAAAGAATAAGAGTGTGCTAGTATTCCACCACGAGGAGGGGATGAGGAAGAAGATATAGGGGTGGTGCAAGCGAGCATAGGTTTAAAAACATGTTCAAGATAACAAGGACACAGACAAAACCCCACAGACTATGAGAAATTCACCGTGCCTATCAAGTCACGAGGATCCTTCGAGAAGAGGAGAAAAAAATCTGAAATTAGATGAAGAAGCGGGGGATACTAGAGAGGGCGTGCATGCATCACCTACTACTCATGGCCAAGAAGAGGAGATGCAGAACCAGGATGAGAAAAGAGAAGAAGGAATGAGGAATGAAGAGATGAAGGAAGGAGAAGGAAAAGAGAAGGAGAAGTCGAGGCCACACATGACACTACGAAGATACAATGTAGGTTCCAAATATTGATGCTACAGTACCAAAAGGGCTTAGATCAAGAAGAACAAGTGGAGATCATAGTGCACCCATCATGGGGTACGTAGAGGACGTAGGAAAGATTGCACTCGCTACCGATTCGAGAGCACCATCAAGAAAAAAGATTTATTTGGTAGGAGCTCATGGACGAGGACATGACCATGTTGCACTCCAGGAAGTAATTATCATCATCTATGTATGCGAAGAATCCTATGTGTCAAGGCACTTGAAGAGGGATCCTTTGGCCAAGCACATAACAGATTAAACCGATTGATATGTCTCGATGAATAGGTGAGCAACGTCTTTGGTGAAGGTATCGGAAGAAGTGGCAAGAAGGAGTATGGCTAAGGTTTGTGACCATAAAGTACCTTTGCGTGAGGAATTTAAGATGAAGGATGCTTTGAGATAGTGCACTTAACACAAGAAAAGGACTGAGTCGAGAGAAATTTTAATACTTTCGTGAGCATGACGAAGAGATTGGAGATTATGTGATCAAGGTGCACCCACATCTGGAGTCCAGTGCACCGAAAGGATTCCTTGATAAAGCACTATGTTTGGGCTATGGTAGACTTGGTGCTTTGAAGATGACACCATTCGATGAAAAAACCAAAGAATCTTGAAGAAGAAGCCGAAAGGGATAAGGCTGCGGTAGCGTAAAAAATTACATCATACAACGGATTGTTGTAAGCGCTAGAAGAAGAACCGAAAAGGTGGAGTCTATTCCTTGAATTTTTTGCGCAGCCCTAGAAGCACTTATTAAGGTAAAAATCTTACGAGAAGATAATGAAGTTCGAAGGCCATGAACGATGAAACATTAGGCTCATGCTTTTTGAAAAGTTAAATGTTGTAAAACAAAAGCATGAGGCACTGGCCGCAACACAAGAGCCACACAAGGAGAGGTTAGATGAGCTTGGGAAACTCATCTCCCAACGAATGGATGTGTTGGAAATGACACACACTTCACTATCCAAGTTATGCTGGTAATAGAGAATGAACACGGGAATTAGCACAAGATGAGATGGAATCCATCATTGTGGATGTACCAGATAAAGTAGAGAAGGCACTTGATGGCGGAATGGTAGGCCTTATAGGAATAAATAAAGGAGGAGTATCCAGAATTGATGCTTCAAGATGGGGTGAAATAACTTGAAGCATAAGACATTATTTATTCATTCTATTCTTTCCAAGTATTCTTTATTCACATTCCTTTATTCGTTTTTGGACATACCCATTGTCGGGTGATAATGCAATTATTGTGGGGTAATGTTGATCAAAGGAAAACACTTAGTAGAACTCACACTTGAAGTTCATGTGGAAGATCAGGCTAGGATCAAGGCCTCAAAAGGAAAAAGAGGCAATGCGTGCGGAGAGACAAAATCGACATTCGGGACTTAGCCGATTTCACGGGTAAAGTCTATTTTTAGGAGATGGTTTGTGGATCACACAAATGACAGAGACTTACATGCCACACATTTTCTATCTTTATAGGATTGGGTCGAATCATTCTTTCATGGAGGATGAGCTAATAATAGAATTAACCTAGTAATTAACTGTAAGAGATCTATAGATAGCACACTTGTATGTGTGGCTATAATCACAAAATGACGCATGGCTATTATTAGCATGTGGCCTATTTTTGGAATGGATAAGCGGTGAAGGGCAAGACCCTACCCTATATATATGATGAAGTGTATAGGATTTAGTGGTGTGTATGTATGAATAGGTGTATGTATGCGAGAGACTAGTTTGTGTTTATGTATTGATTCGAGTTAGCGATGTGCATGTGGATTACTATATCAAATCCATGCACATTATGGCTTAGGTTGGTAAGTATTGTAAGAGCTTCATTATTATGTTTTGATTAATGGAATATTTTATCTGAATCTTTTTGTTATTTATGTATGTTTTAGTATTGCATGTCTTTGGATTTAATCATGATTCTTGTGTAGAGTTGACTCTTCCTCGAAATGGATCTATATGCATGGTGTAATAATGGAATAAGTTATGGAAATATACTTTCATTACTTCATCATGCCACCATCCTTCTACAACAATCCTAAAGAGGGACATGGTACCTTTGCGCACTTCGGGTGAGCACTCGGTTTAGTTTGAGTGATGTGCTAGTGCATCTAGGTTGTATCTATGAATTCTAGGCTACATCACCACGTCTTTGTTTTTGAATTCTCAAAAGGCCACATGTCTTTTTGGGGCCTTAGCTATTCTTTTATACTTTAATCCTTTTTCCATAATTCCTCAAAACACAAAAAGGACCCGATTTTCTGCCTTAGCTCGATTTAACCAATCGGGATCCTTCGTGCCATGAGGAAAATTTGATAATTTTTGTCAAACTAACAAAAATGATAATTTTGCAAAAAGAACCCATCTCGCCACATCCATTAGAGAGGTCCATGTATCCATAGATGTTGGAAAATAAAATTGACAGGGGGAAGACACGCGCGTCATTCATGACTGTGGAAAAATACGAGAGAGGAATCTCCACCATTTACACTTGAATTTCAAATTGTTCTCATGGAAAGAAGAAATATAAATGATTACTAGGCTCGATGCGATCCATGACCATAAAAAATCATTTGATAATTTCATTTGAATGAAGGAAACCATTTTCAAGTATCCAGACGGTAAGATAGAAAGTTTATCAAACCATGTTGATTGCAAGATTTAAAATTAACAGTGAGATTACAAATGCGCACCAACTTCTTCAAAGCACAAATTTTTCTATCTCTCCAGGCTTATCACTCTACTTAGACATTTCTCAAAGGAACCAACTCAAAAAATTTAAAACTTGACTTGAAAAATGAGGGGGATTTTGAGGGTGACAACATTGGCTCTTTACGGGGATGACTTGGCTTGGACGGAGGAGCGAGGCAAGATCAAAAACTCAAGAAAAACTCGGGAAATAGACTAGTGCCTTATCCATTGGGAAAATATAGTCAAAGGTGAAGCAATACATAATACAACACACACAAAAGGGAAACAAACCAAAAGGAAAGACAAAAAAACACATAACACAAAAAGGAACAAGAAAGGAAACAAGCCAAAACAAAGAAAGAAGTGGATATTTACAAGGGAAGGAAGAAAGATTGCATGAAACTTATACATCTCTAGAGATAGGCTTAGAAAAGTAAGTACCTTTGTGGAAAAACATCATGAAAGTATGAGGCACCCATGAAATGAAGATGAGCGATTGGGCATACCAAAATTCATGGGAACACTATGTGGATTGAAGATAAAAATTGGGGAAAGAAGACTAACCAAATAGTGATACTCCATGCTAAAAAATTCATTCCTTGTGAAGAACCCAGAATGTCTTCCTGAGGCTCCACTTCGTGGATGAATAGTTCCATACAAAGACTTGTCACGACCCCCAAATTTCTTCACACCGATTTCTATACATCACCAAACTCGACAACCTGGATCCATGAGAAACTCCAACCCCAATAGTGTCAATTCCTTGTTTTTATGGAATGATGCTAGCATATAAATGAAGATTGTAATTATATTAATGGCACACCTCATGAGAAACATATACTTCCATTGAATTTTCCTTGCAACCATCTTCAAGAGGAATTTGGGAAAAGGTACTGGATGATTTACCATTAGGTGTAATCTTTACCATGTCTTTGAAGAACATACCTACTACTTTTGCAAAATCAGCACCTGATTCTAGAAGATCATGACTCATAGGTACAAGCCACATTGTTGATTTGTCTTCATGATTACTAGAAACTAAAATTCTATCGAGAATAAGTAAAGATTGATCGAAACATCATCCTCTTCCTTTTTTTGCATTCCAAAGGGGAGTTGAGACATGACTATCATAGTTGTGAAGAAAAGATTCCAGGCCTTACTCCCCATTTTCTATTTGTTTTGAAGGACTACAAAGAGGCTCACGTGTGTTCATCTTATCCATAAAGATAACAGGGGAACTAGTGATCTCATTAGTTTCATTTCATTCGAGTATAGGCACTCGTTCACCTTTGAGAGAACTTAAAACAACAAGGGGATGGTCAACATTGATCTTCATCTCGGTGCATTGAAATTCTTCAATCATAGGAGAGAGGAATATTTTCCATTTTGTATGATGAACATATACTTCCACTAGTATAGGAACACTTTTTCAAAACAAGAATATTCAAACTTAGTACATGACATCTCTTCTTCATAATCCATTTTAGGTTGAAAGAAAACGTCAAGTTGTTTGTCTTCTTCATTAGAGGACACATACTCCCTAGAATAGTTTCACTTCCTTCAAAATATAACTAATTGAAGTTATCTGTAAGCCCCAAGAAAGAGAGAAAGTGTTGATCACCATTGAAAACCTTCAAGTTTCTTGAATTATCCAATATACAAGGCCTATGAGTCATTTCAATAATAAATTTCTCTTGAGATAAATCAGGTGAGGAATCAACAAAGATCCCGAGACAATGCTAGAGAATCAGCTCTACTATTCTTTTCTCTTGCACACTTCAACGGAGAAAGCATCAAGAAGCTCAATGGAATTCTAGACAAGATTTCTATAATGTTTCATCTCCTATCCTTGACTTGGTAAAGATCCCTTACTGTTTCACAATCAACTCGAAAAACCACAAGCACGAAGATTCTTCACTCCCATTTCTTTTTCCATGTTCAACCCAAGGATGAGAGCCTTATACTCAGTTGTATTGTTTGCATTTTCAAAATAAATCTCGAACAAGAATGGATGAATCTTCCCTTCCAGAGAGATCAACACCACGCCATCTTCAAAACTAGCTGAAGAACAACTTCCATCAAAATACAGAGTCCAAATGCCATTGGGATCATGAATCACTCCCTTAGGAATATTTGCATCATCTTCTGACATGATAATATAGTTGTCATGCCCTATATCTTCATAGAGCATTTTTGCTTTTGGTTCATCGGTCTTTTACACAATATACTTAGTTTTCCTCTCTGGTAGCAATTTCTTTATTTTTTCATTGATAGGATCGAAGCATGTGACCAGTCCATTTGAATTTCACCTCCTACCTCCTTACAGAAATTTCTACTTAGCAACATACCATATGAGGGAGGAATATCAACAACCAAAATAGTGGCTTTAACCCTTTTCTCTGCAAACTCAGCGAAGGCTACTTGTGCATCTTTAATTCTCCCAACCAAATGCACTTCTCTACTCTCCAAGGAATAACAAGAACCAAAATTACATGTTAGAGTCAAGCCCAAAGCATGAGCTACTTTTGCAGGCATTACATTTTCTGATGCTCCTGAGTCTATAACATAGTTACTGAGTTTATGGCCAGCTATGAGAAGCGTTACATAGAATGGTTTAATCTTCTCATTAGGGGAAGTGACTATAGCCACAAGACTTGGTTGAGGTGAGGTAGAGGGAGTGTGAAAAAGACCTTTAGAAGTATTAGATGAAGCTTTGGATTTTGAATTGACAATGTTTACCATTTTAACAAAATCTTTTAGATGAGTTTGGTAAAAATATGCCTCGAGATTTGGATTTTGGTCTTTTGAGGTGATCAATAATATCAAAAGATCCAGAGGTGGATGGGAAATCATTACTAGGAACTTGGGAAACTTTTGATTTATCAGTTTAAGGTGTTGAAGGACTAGAATTTTTGGAAACAAAAGTAGAAGGAGAAGGATTAGAATTACTCACCTCTTGTGTGGAGGTAGTGGGAATAGGGGCTCCTCCTCTTGTAACTACTGGAATAGTTACATGACACTCTTTGGATTTCTTAGCAGTGCACTTGAGTTTTCTCTTCTATTCATTTTCTCCCAAGTCATAACAACATATGAATCACTATTCATATCTTCCACTCTTTCATCATATTCATATTCATCATCCATACCTTCAGTGGTGAGGAAATGAGCTTGATATCCACCAAGTTCCTCTTGTTATTCATTAACCTCTTCTTCTTATTATTCATAGTCTTCATAAAAATCCTCATCATCAGGTTCTTGAACTTCACAAGTTACATTGAATTGAACCTTGATAGGTGGGCCTTAAATATCTAATTTAGTCTGAGAAGGAGGTAACCGGTTCCTAGGCTGAAAATTCCTTCTTGGAATATCTTGATAAGGAGTATGTTGATCCAATTGCCTTTTGATGGCAATGGGATAATTTGCTAAATTTTACACTAACTGATCTGAGTTGGCTCTAGGAGAGGAAGAAGAAGATGCTTTAGACTTGGGGTTTCTCTTTTCAATTTACCAGATATGATCAGATCATCTTCAACATTGATATCCAACCATTGATCAGCCTCCAAAGTTGCAAGGTTAGCTCTTCTTAGTGTAAAAACACTTGAGTAACCTGGGCATTGAGGAAGAAGCACTTTTGGATTTGATCTACAAGATGAGTGTTCTGTGGAATTTTATGAATTAGCTTTTTGAATTTAGCCATAAAATCCCTCATGGGATCGAATGGTTCCTTCTTGATATGAGAAATTTGAGCCAAGCGAGCACGTACATCTTCAACAAATTTGAAGCATTGCTCAAACTGAGTTTTCAAGGTGGTCCAATCATGAATTGATCTAGCAGGAATATGATAGAAACAATCATCAGCATTTTCTTGTAATGTCTTCACGAAGAGCCTAACAGAATGTCTTCATGTTCAATCCCAAGAATCCCACATGCAATGTTGAAGGCTGCAATGTGTTCATCTAGGTGTACTTTCCCATCACCTCAGAATTTAGGAAAATATTTCCTACTACTGCTGGGTAACTCATGCAATGGCTGACGAAGAGAAAGAGGCCCAATCCATTGTCCCCAAGGAAAAGTTGTTGCCATCTATGGAAAGATTGTTTCAAGGGGAACTGAAACACTAGCAAGTATCAGAGCACGATGATTAGGACTGAGTTTTTCTTGAGGGATTCTATTCTTGGAATTTATTTCTTTAACAGGAGGTGTGCTTGTAGAATGAGTTCCTTTGTTGCTTCTTACTGGAAGGAGAGAGAATTTTTGTTGTTCCGAAGTTCAAAATGAGAATCTTCAACCCTGAGAGCTTTCTTCCCACATGTATATCGTAGATTTTTTAGATCAAAAATGATCTTGAAGGTGTTATTAGAAAGGGATATGTTGGAAACATATACCCCAACGGAGTCACCAAAAATTGTTGGGTTTTAAAATGGTACTTTAATCAAAACCACATTCAGGGGACAACAATTACCTCCTCTTTACGGGATAGGTTCCCTTATTGAAAGCAAGTATCAAAGCTTATATACAAATGTACACCTTTCATCTTAAGGCTGGAATTATGACATCTTGAAATGCTTTTTTACCAAAATAGTTTATCAATACAATCGAATGGAAGAAGCTGAAGAAAGGAAAGAGCATAATAGATCAATAATTTTAGTAAATATGGATAAAAAAGTATAACCTTATACATATTGAGAAAAGGTGATACTGAACAAAATCCTTCACATTAATAACATAAGATATCATTCCATAGACACAAAGTTCTAGAAATCATATCAATAAGAACACGGTTTCTTATTACGAGAAGATAAATGATCCATAGATTTAAGGTAAGCAAGAAGAGAAAAGAGATGACGATAGAGAGAAAGGGGAAATTATTCATTATTGATTGCTTTCAATTCTATTTACAATGAGCCAAAGTATCGCGTCCAACATTTGCAATGAGCCAAGCTCTTACATTTATAGATGAAGCGAAGAGATGAGAAGAAGAGAATGAAAGAAATATTATTTGGAAGCTCAACCACCAACCATCAATGCCCTTGAAAATCCATCTACAATCTGCTAATTCTAGTTTTGCATGTCTTTGGTGGGTGAAGAAGGAAGGATGGCAAATCGATCAAATCTGGTCTAGTTGAAGGCAGTCGATCACATATTAATGACATGAAAGACGCTTTCCAGATTTTCACCCAAATCAAGATATCTAGTCGGTTCTCCATGTCTTTTTGGCGTGTTGGAGAAGGAAAGATAACGATTAGATCCAGTGTAGTTCTCAAAGTAATTAGATTTCAAATTAATGTCGTGAAAGATGTTTTCCGATCCCCACTCATCAAATCCTACTGAAAATAATATTTTATGCTTCCATGGCGTAGAGGAGGCCAAGATATTTTCAACAGTATAAAATTTGTCAAATTTTGAGCACTAGATCGAAAGTTATGCTCATTTGAATATTTGAATCGAATTCGTACAAAAATGGTGAAAATGCAATTTTCACAAAAGCGGATCCGCGGGCGGAAATTTAAATTGCGACTTTAGTAAAAAGATGCAAAGTGAAAAAGTCTCCTCAAACCCCACAGAAAGCAACTTCACTTTTGATATAAGTATGACACGTGGCTTCACCTGAGTGGCAACGGAGTCGCGGCTCACTTTATAATTTTACTTCTTTTGGAAACAAAAGTAAATTTAGAAAAGTGCTCCGACGATCCACCTCTCTACTTTGAATTTCAATGTATATTCAATACCTAGTTTCGGTGGAGTCATGGATCATTTTACAAATTTAATCCTTTTAGAAACATAACAAATATTCCCAAAAATCTCCAATGACCCGCCTTCCCTCTTTGAATTTTGATGCGGGATCAACATTTAACTTTTTTTTAGTGCGCCGATGGGGTCGCACTTTATTTTTACAATTTTACCTCTTTTCAATGAAAAGATCAAAAAATCAAAGTTCTCCATCGACCCTCTTCCCCTCTTTGACTTTTCAATTCATGAATTAACACGTGGCCTATCACAGGCATGAGCGGGCGCGGCTCACTTTATAATTTTACACCCTTTTGGAAACAAAGGTAAAATTCCTAAAGTGTCTGACGACCCGCCTCTCCATTTTTACATTTCAAAAGTCCACATGTCCTTTTGCGGGCCTTAGGCATTCTTTTATACTTTAATCATTTTCGCCATAATGCCTTAAAACACAAAAAGGACCTGCCTTTCCGCCTCAATTCGATTCGACCAATCAGGATCCTTCGGGCCACGGGCCAATTTGATACTTTTTGCCAAAGTAAAAAAAAAAAAAGTGATAAGTTCACAAAAATAACCCTTCCCTCTACATCCAATCAGAGAGGTCCACGTATCTGTGGACGTTGGAAAAGAAATTGACAGGGAAGATACGCCCGTCACTAACGATTTGTAGAGAAATACATAGAGGGAAAAATTCACCATTTATGCTCGAATTTCAAATTATTCTCGTGGAAAGAAGAACTGTAAACAATACCAGGCTCGATGCGATCCACGGCCATAGAAAAAGGATTTGACAATTTCATTCAAATGGAGGAAACAATTTTCAAGCATCCAGATGGGAAGACAAAAAGTTTATCAAACCATGTGGACTGCAAGATTTTAAATTAACAGGGTGAGATTGCAAATGAGCACCAAATTCTTCTCACTCTGCTCAAACATATCTCAAAGGCACCAACTCAAAATTTTCGAAACTTGACTTGAAAAATGAGGGGTATTTTGAGGGTGAGAACAATACCCCAATGTGATTTTCACCGAGAGTTACACTACATTTCAAAATCGAGTGTAGTTTTTGTGTTGTAATAGAATAGTGTCCTTTGAAACTAGGTTTCCCTTGTGTCGATCACACTTAGATAGTTGGCTATGACTAATTTTTCCCCAAGATGAATGTGTGTGATGTACTTAAAAAATTCCCTTCCTATGCGGTGGATTTATCCCAAATGCGAGACTCTTTCCCTTGAATAGTGCCATAGTTGTTAGATATGTCCTTAGCAGCTCCCTTTGTCCTTCCTTATCTATTTTTTTATGTCTCTTATTGTATTAATTAAAATACATATATATATATATATATATATATATATATATATATATATAATTCCCTTATTTGAATTTCATCACTAAAAATTGAAAGGCTAACCCAAAGTGATACTAGAATTTTTAGACAACATAATAGTCAACGTGGCATTTCAAAACATAAGATAATATAGAAAGAGGATGAAGCACCCAAAGGGAACATAAGCGCCTCGGTGCTCCTGTCCATACTGAGGGTGTTAGTGTCCGTGAGGGTTATAGGGATACAATAGGGAATACCGACTTGGACCACATGTTGTATAATGTCTAAGATTAAATATGTAGTTCTAAAAAATTAAAAGGATGAAGGCATAGAAGAATAAAACAATGTAAAGAAAAACAAGTGTTGTTAATGTCTAGTTTTATTGCTTTAGAATCATGTATATAATACCATACTTTGAGACTTAATGTAATGTAACTATTTTCAAAAATTACACCCCCATGCAATTTTGAATAACTCATATAATTTGGGGCTTAAATAAAATTTTCTTATAAAATCCACAATACACTATCTTGGTATTTTGTGAAATTCAAGAACTTAGTATTTCGTGAGTTCTCTTAACCCATGGAGAAAAGAGAGTAACATGAAGGAATTAAGAGGATATTGGCTAAGGAAAAGTCACAAAATGTTATATCCTAATGTTCATTGGAGTGCATAAACGTAGTGTCCTATGGGTTCTCCTAACACGTGGAAAAAAATATTTCAAATCGGGACTTAGGTGGATCTTCGATGAAGTAGAGTGCTTCATAGCCAAGAAAATAAGTGTTGCAATATCTTGTGAAATTCAATGTTCCAAAGGGTTTTAATTCCGTATGTCATAGAATGAAGTCTCTGCTCTAGTTAATCCATGATGCATAGAGAATAAGTTCAAAGTGTCATGAGGTAAAGGAAATGCAAGTTAAAAGTGACCAGGACAAAATTTGTGAGACACTACTTTATTGTCCCACGGGACTCTCAAATAATAGTGTCTTGTAAACTTTGAGAGTATGTAAAATAAATAAAAGGGTCACCAAGTCATAATTTTGTGCAACAAAGGATTAGGCCTCCACAACATATGGAGGATGAACGTAGGATTTTCACTTGTGCGTGGGAGCTATTGTCTCACAAATTTCTTAATCTGTGAAACATTCAATATCAAGAGCCACATAAAATCCACAAAGCATTCAAAAATGTCCACGAAGGGCTTGGCAGTGTTAGGAATTTATAGTAGTGACATTATTAATTATAGGTTGATAATTATGTGATTGTAATAACGTGAGATTATTACTAAAGTAACTAGTAATTATTTGATAATTAGTAATATATTATTGTTATGTAACAATAATATATTAGTGTATGCAAAAATAAGTATGTTGTTGAGCAGCTTCCTAGTTTATAGGATATGTGAATCCTATATATACGTAATCATGTTTGAGAGAATATAGAATAATAGTATATATCATCTTTCTTATTTTCTATGTGCGGTTTGTTCATTCTTTATATGTGGCACCGAGAGCGAGTTATCATGTAAATGGAAGCCATTGACATATTGCTAATTCATATTCTCTTGAAGTCTTGCTCCATGTGGACGTATTCATGCATTGATTGATCCCGTGATAGAAGCGTAGTGTTTTTACAAGGGCAGCAGCTATGTTTTTGTGATAGAAGCGTAGTGTTTTTGCAAGGGGCAAATGTGTTTTTGAGTAGGTTACAATTTTCTCCCACCTTTGTCTAGATCTACCATCAATAGAAGGGAACTGATACTTTTCCCTAAGGAATCCTATGTATTTTTACCTTCCACATCATATTGATCAACCCTCATCTACCAAATTTGATTGCGTGTAAAATGGTCGATCGATTACATCGCCAACCGATCGCAGTAGTAAGCGTGGGATATCGAAGAAGATTAGTGATTAATAATATTGTTGACAACACTTGGCATTGGTATATTCAAAATTTGGATCAATCTACATTGAATAAAACATCTACCAATTTTCTCCATTGTGTTTGATGTAGCTTCATTAAAACATGGTACGTGAATCTCGGCATTCTCATGTGTATCCTTGGAGCGAATCGAAATAGGGAAGACAAAGATACAAATAGTGCATGTCGTCATGAGATCTAATGTGGTCACAAGCTGGCTGCACATTCCAAAATTGCACCTTCTACACATGCAAATCATGGATTTCCTTTTTCAAAAGACCATGTCGAAGGTCCATTTGTGATGTTGACTGCATGTGATTCAAACGATTTTGTGGCGTATACTCTAAAAGTGTCAAATCTCAACAAGTCAAATATGCTTGCATTGGACTTCGAGCCAATTATCCTACCTCAATATGTTGCCTAAAGATTTTTGGTATGTCCATGGTCAGTTAAGAGTCTAGATTTGTTCATGTTATTTGGTTGTTAGTTTATAGTATGTGTTAAGATTATTAAAAAAACTCTTGATTACATTGTTTAGAGTCTTTTATTCGATCTTGTAATCAAATAAATTAAGAGTCGGTATTTATCCTTCAAATAGGAGTAGGGTCAACATTTTTATAGTTTTTATTTTGATTATATGCTTTGTCTAAAAGTGGCCAAGTCTTTTCTTTGTTTTATAAAACGTGTATGTTTTAGTTAATGTGTCATAGTAAAAAAAAAAGTAATATCCAATTACTTTTTAAATATTTGAATGTTATCAATATCATCAAATTGTCTCTTGTAAATATCATGTTGTTCAAAGTATTGTCCTCTTGTCACTTTGTAAGACATCAATGTGTATGACAATATTAATTCTACCATATATATTTAGGTGAATAATAGGTTATTGAGTCCATTTTTTGTGTCGTTATAAAAATTCAAAAATTGAGTCATAGTAAAAGTTCATTGTGGGTCTATGCCATTGTAAAAAATGTCATAGTTATTATCATGGATATTCCATTAGAAAAATTCAATGGTCTCAATTTTCACACCTAGAAAGTCAAGATCTAGATGTAGTTGATGAACAAAAATCTTTGGAGGATAGTAGATGGAAAAGAACCAAGCACCTTCAGATCCGACCAGATTGGTAGAATGGGAAATACGGGATGATAAAGCCAAAGCCATTATTGGCCTTGCCCTTTTAGATTCTAAATTACATTATGTTGATCTAGATAAAAACTCGAAGGACATCTGGGATAATCTGAGCAAATTATTTGGTTCAAAAGCAGTCAATGCAAATTTTTCCCTAAAACTTCAGTTGTTCAAGCTCAAAATGAGTGATGGAGATACAATGTCTAGTCACATCAACAATTTACAATCTCTTCTGAGACAACTTGCAGAAGTAAAAGCTCCAGTAGACGACGAGGATGCAAAAGCTATTATCTTTTGAATAGTTTACCACCCAAATACAATAATGTTGTCTTCACTCTTGGTCAGATGCCTTCCAACTCATTGGAAGGTATGATATCATATCTTCTGTCTAAAGAAAAAAGGACTAAAGAAGATATAGAAGAAGAAACGAAATGTATGTGAAAAATAAATGCAAAAGTTCTTTAAAAACGAGGACTTAGAATGTTTTTATTGCAAGAAAAAAAGGACATATGTCTAAATTTTGCACGACTCGAGCCAAAGATCTTCTTTGTAGAAAATTGAAGCCACATGAAGCAAATATAGTTGTAGAAGAATATTCTGAATTAGAAGATGAACGAGTGACCGAGGAACACCGCTTATAATTACAAGACTACTTGTATTGAGTTTAGATTACTAGAGGATGGAGGCATCGAGGTTGGAGGTCATTCAGAAACCTCTCATCAGTCACCAATGATGGGGCCACACAAATGGTTTGGTGACATGTGTGCAGTGTGGTTTCTATTTTTAGTTCATTTTTAGTGTTCCTGTTTGCAGTGTGATGGTTTGTTGAATAAACCCTTTTCAGAGATTTTTGGAGGAGTCATGTTTTTAGAATACTCACTTTTGGGAGCAAGAGAAGATTTCAAGGTAGACTCAAGGGATGGTTATCCAGCTAGTGTGAAGCTTGTGGATCTTGGAGATTTAGAATTCGGGCGCCCAGGGAGGAAGGGAAAGTCCCACAGGAACCCAAAGAGGAAGGGAGCATTCCTGCATAATTCAGCTCAACACTATGCCTTTACGAGGGTAAAGAGATAATCTATGGATTTTGTACCTGGTCTAAGAAGTGCTTTCAGGAGGTGGTTCAATTTCTTCGAATATGGTTCTTCACCGTATTCACATTAAGGGGGTGAATATTTAGAATTAATAATGTTCACACTAAGGGGGTGAATGTTAGGAATTTATAGTAGTGACATTATTAATTATAGGTTGATAATTATGTGATTGTAATAACATAATCATGTTTGACACGAGAATATAGAATAATAGTATATATCATCTTTGTTATTTTCTATGTGCGGTTTGTTCATTATTTATAGACAAAGGCGCGTGACAATCAAATTTAGTAAAATAAATATACTCCACAGATGAGGAAGGTAAAGTCGCGGGAAACCATGAATATTATCTAAATTATGTGGATTACAAACATAAGTCACGCCTATTTTTTTCGAAGTGACCTCAAACCACTTCACCAACCAAACCTTCGTGATAAATGGCACTCATGCCTTCTCTTGCAAATTTGAAGACATGGAAGAGTGGTCCTGTCAAAAACCTTAGTGCATTGGCATAAATTGATTTATATTTAGTGGGGGGTTGGCATAAGGACTTGACACATCTATTTGACTTTTACCTATTTCTTTGGACTATTTTCTATAAGTATGAAGCTGATCTATTTTAAAAAGGGATCCCTTTTTTGTTGTAATGAGAACCATACCAAAATGGTGGTCAACTTCCCATGAGTTATAGACCTCATATTTAGTCTCTAAAATGTATTTTCACCTTCTACTATGAATTTAATGTTTTTTTCATCCTTTAAGCAATAAAATTTTGTGTTGGGAGCTCTTTTTTTACCCCATACTCATGTTTATTGAATTTTCCATCTCTGTTCTTTCATTGGTATGATGTGTGTGTTGCACTTGCAAGATTTTCCATTTTTGCATTATAAATGTATGAAAAGTGTTAGTCTATGTGGTTTTAGGTTTATGGAATGTCTTTCTTCACTCTCCTCTTGTATTTTCTTCCCTTTCTTCCCCTCATAGAGAGTGATCGACCCTTTCTTTTATTATTATCACCACCCTTTTTAGACTATGTTTTCATTTCCTACATTACTCTCTCCTGGTCCCTTGGATGTGTTAGTGTAGGTTGGTTTATATGTAGTATTAGCACTAGGTTAGATAGCTTGAGGATATTTCCTTCTCCAAATATTTTTCTCAAGATGAAAGTCCCACACTTGGAGACAGTTCCCATGTTGTTCCAGAATTTTAAATCTTCCATGATCTAGACAAGGGTGGAATTTTGAGTGATAAAATATTTTGCACGCTTAGTGGGGCAAGATTTAAATACTTTACAACTTCATTTCATGAATTTTTATGTTTTCTTCATGATATTCAAACTTTCGAGGTATTTATCAACACATCTAACTACTCCATTAATAAAAACCCAATCTCGAATGTAAAGATTGTTTACTTCATCCTTCCATTCATTTTCATGTTTCCATATCTCTCATGGCTCTCCAAATATCTCTTTCATTCTCTCATTTTATTTTGACCCCCTTCACTTGTAACTATGGGATGATATCCCCAAAATAACCCTAAAACCCTACCTCTTTTCCATGAAAATGGAGATCAATCTATTGATCACATTCAAGACATAGCCATCGACTATGTCATTCACAACATCGAGAGGATAAAATTTGCCTTAGAATAATTTCTTCATTATTTAGAAGTAAATACAAATATTTTTATAGTATTTTGGCTCCTCAATCCATTTCCACATGTGAGCGGCCGGAGAAAAACTACACAACTAATTCAAGGAGAATGCAAATTTCCTTTTTCTCATAGAACATATCAACAAAATACAATTAGTTTCAATAAATTTTATCTCACATTACAAAATCTTATTTCCAAGGAAATGGTTCATAATCACTAAAAATTCAGACCCTTACAAGTTATGCCATTTTTGTATTATTTGAGTTCCTTGGATGTTGATTTAGTTATATTAATCTCAATTGTATGAGGAAATACTCTTCCTCAGGCTTTTACAATTGCATTGCAAGCTGAGAAGATGATCATTCAAGATGGTCAAAGGAAACCCATCCCCATTGCTTCCATTCTTCCCTCACCATCTCAAATTCTCCATACCCCTGTGCAAATCAAGAAAAATCCATCATCCCATTCCAAAAATAGGAAGATCCTTTGCTTCCTATTTCCCTTATAGAGATCTAAAATTTTATCATGCCCAACATGCTTCCTATGATTTGCAAAAATTATCATCATCTCCACCCAAGACATTACCCGGTTCTCTAAAACCTTGTCACAATGTTTTGAGAAGTTGTTCTAAAATTTTCCCGAATGTCTTATTGACTTGCATTGAGCCTAGTTATCATACAAGGTGGGTAGATCATGATGTTTGTTACTTTCGTGTAGTGGAGGAACCATGGAGATTTGAATATTTTTTGGAGGATCATTTGTCTTCCTCAAATGATCAAATCAAAAGTCTAGAGCCCAAATCATCTTTACTTGTAAGTGAATTTAAGGATCAATCTCTCCCCATATCACATCTATAACCAATTCTTCCAAGGATGATAACTACACATTGGTTGAATATTGGTTTTATTCTAAATAGAAGTCCGAGAAGGATGAAAATTTGTAAAGGGAAGTATCTATTGAAAAAATAATGTAGGAATGTTTGAAGGTGGATCATCAAAGAGACAAATTTTAGCTTCAAAACCTTCATAAACTAAATACACAACAACTTAAGGAGGTATATGTTCTCTTTTCAACTGATACTTTAAGCAATAAGGAAGCGCGGGCTATGCTTTCATTTCCACCATGTGATATTTTGTCCAAATTGATAACATGGCCTCATTTTGAAAGGAAAGGAAATTATTTCTCCCATCCGGTATCGTTTTTTAATTTCATTTTCATTTAGTTATAGTAGGATTAGATTAGGTGTGTTTATTGCAAAATAAATTCTTGGGCATAGTCTGCATGTTTACTCTTAGAACATTTATGATTTTTATGTTTGTGCATAGTTTTCATGAGCCCTTTTTCTATTGCGAATGTTAGTTTTAGAAAGCAGTTTCTATGGCATAAATTAGATAGTTGGAGAAGTCTTCATTGTATACTCTTTCATCTCTATAAGATCAACTTCAATTCATGCAGATTTAGGAGATAGGTTTTTAAAGGACAAGATCAATTTTGTTTAATGTTATACTTGACTCCATGCCCAATGGATGATTCATGGATACTTGGTATTCATTATCTCGGTAGGAATATACCTCTTCGAGATCATCAAAATGTTGTCTAAAATTTTACTCCCATGTAATTTTGAACAATTCATCTAATTTGGGACTTAGAAAAAAATTCTCATAAAAGATATGAATCACTATCTCAATCTTCCACATAATTTAAAAAATTAGTGTTCCACGGGTTCTCCTAACCCATAAATAAAAGGTAGAAATGTAAAGTACTTAGTTTGATTTTAACTAAAGAAAATACACGAAACACTAGATCCTAATGTTCTGCAAAGTTCTTAAATGTAGTGTTTCGCAGTTATCCTAACCCACGAATGAAGGAGTTAGAACTCGAGACTTAGATAGATCTTTGATTAAGTAGATTGCTTCACATCCGAGAAACTTGGAGTTGCACAAGCTTTGGAAATTTAGTGTTTTACGATGTTGTTAATTGCACGCATCAAAGAATGAAGTCCACTCTAGTGAAGTCATGATTTATAGAAGATAAGTTCCAAGTGCATGGGGAAAATGAATTGCTATTTGAAAAGAGACCGAGGAAAAAAACATGAGACACTAACTCGCTTTTAAATGGGCTTCTCAAGGAATATTTTTCTATAGACTTGAAGTCTATAAAAAAGGAAAAGGGTCTTCAAGTAAGAATTTCGGGCAACAAGAATATGCCTCCACTATATGTGGAGGAGGAACATAATAGTTTTGTAGGTATGTTGGAGTTATTCTCACATGGATTTCTCAATTTGTAGAAATTTTTAATCTTAACACCATATTGAAAGTTGTGAAGCATTCGAGAATGTCCATGAAAGGCATAACAGAGGCCACAAGACATTTGGATTTTTCAAAACAAAGATACTCTACAAATGAGGAAGGTAAAGCCATGGGAAACCATGAAGATCATCAAAATTCCATGGATTGCACAAAGATTCTACTCCTATTTTGTTCTAAGTGACACTAAACCACTTCACCAGCCATAACTATATGATAAATGACACCCATGCCTTCTCTTGGAAATCTGATAACATGGAAGAGTGGCCATGTCATAAATATTTGTACATTGATAGGAATTGATTACCTTTTGGTTAGAAGTTGGCGTAAGACTTGGTGTATGTATCTCTCTTTTCCCTCTTTTTTTTCTTCCCATTTTCTATAAATATGAAGCTCATCTATTGTAAAAAGGGATCCATATTTTGTTATAATGACACCATGTAATAAGGTGGCTGACATCCCACGAGTTTCAAACCTCAAATTTGCTATTTGTAATGTATTGTCTTCTACCATGAATTTAATTGTTTATGGATCCTTTAAGAAATAAAATTTTGTGTTTATGGATCTTTTCTACCCCATACTCATGTTTGTTGTGTTTTTCATCTCTGTTCTTTCTTTGGTATGTTGTGTGTGTTGTACTTACATTCTTTTCTATTTTTGTGCATTATAAATGTGTGGAAAGGGTTAATCTATGAAATTATGGGTGTGTGGAACGTCTATCTTCCCTTTCTGTTGCATTGTATTCCCTTTCTTCCCCTCATGGAGAGTGATTGATCCTTTCTTCCGGTGCTATCGCCACCCCTTTTAGATTAGGTTTTCATTTCTTGCATCTCTCTCTCCCTATTCCCTCTCTTCTTCTTTCCTCCTCTCTCATGTTATAATTCTTTAAATTAAGGAGGTATTATTCGTTATTTTGTCTTATTCACTTAAGTGAACTATAGTCTCATTGTAATGAGTTCCTTTTAATTAATGAAAAAGGGATCACTTTTGTTTCTAGGAATATAAAAGGTCACAAGTGATAAGGGGAGGTGTTAAGTCATGTGGGGGTAGATAAAAAGAATCTTTGTAAAGATATATATTTGGATGGTCTCTTTATTCCAAGGGGTTTTCAATTGTATGTTTCTAAATATCCATCTTTGCACTACTAAGATACAAGAAAGAGATTGGTTTAAGAGTTAAGAAGAAATAAAGGTGTGGAAGAAGTTTGTAGGTAAGGTTTAAGATTAATTTTCCTGAATTATAGCTTTTTAATGGACCGTGCATGTGGATTGTGCTGAACAATTAAGTGAAAACCCTCAATCCTCTCAAGCATAAAATTTCCCTATACTGTTAACACAAATAGGATCTACAAAGTTACAAGGAATGCATGCATAATTTTTATCGTGTTTAAAATTGTGTGAATTAATTGTTATAGCTAATTGAAGGCTCTTCGGATCTATCTAGGGCTTTGTGTAAATTTTGATTGTACAAGTGAATATTGCTAGAAATTTCAATTTTTCTCTATTTGTGCATGAATTAGAAGACTCTAAGATTTCACCTGCGATTGATACGGTGTAGTGAAAGTTATCTCTCAAAATTATTTCGAGCAACTTGGTAAAAGTACAAAGTGTATAGAAATGAAGGTAAAATTCAGGATTCTTATTATAATTTGGTAAATCATTATCTTAGACTAGGTATGAAGGTGATATCAGTTATGAATGATAAGTTTGAATGATCTTATGGGTGTGACAATAAAGAAAATTCCATCAATTGAATGAAATTTGATTGTACATGAAAGTATTGAGTCACTAAAAAGGGTTATTAGAAAGTTGAATTGGAAAATTTAGCTATAGTACTACACATGAAGGATCATGGAAACTTGAATCATGATGAGAGAGGTTTGTTGAAAAGTATGTATGCCCTGAAACCTTATAATTCCTTTGAATACATTGAATTGGGCATTTAAGAACCTTTAGATACCTAGGGGCGAGTTACAAGAATACATAATTGAAGTTCATTATCTTGAGTATTCATCAGGAGTCTAAAGGTTTAAATTTGATGTCTTGAACACCTTAACCAATGGAAAAATCTTGTGATCGCATATAAATAAGAACTCCCTTTTGAAGAGAGGTATGTTTGTTAAGAACCTCATAAGTAGACTTTATAGCTGGAAACAATCCTTTATGTGAATGTAGGAAACTTGTACATATGTTAGGCATTGGCTCGGTGATCACAAAGTGATCACCTCTAATCAGCTTGTTATCAAGGGAGCTCTTCCCTTTAATTATATTTCATATAGATATGAGCATTACTATGAGTAGGTATAAGGGAGAAATGTAACTCAAGGTGTTTGGAGCCTAGTAAAGGTGCATAGAACCTCATGAGAATAATCGTTAGAGAAGGGGAAGAGTATAAGTCAATCTAAGGAGAAAGTTGAGATCTTGAGAAGTAAAGAACAAACATTTTGAATGGTAAGTCTGAAATCACGATATATTGAAGTTCAAGTTCATAACCCCTACATCATTTTGTCAAATATGAATGTAGAAGTATCTTGTATGGGTTAGTATTCAAATGGTAAGGATGTTGATGAATGATAGATGAATTAATAAATATTATTTTTAAGAATTTTTTTGTGAGAGCTGTAAAATAATTCCATAAATTAAAAAAATTGCATTGTTATTATAAAGATTATTAGTAGTTATACGTGAAGTAATATGTAGACATAGTAACATTATAATGTTGAAGCACACAAAATAAAGGATTCTTAAGGTTTACCTAGTCATCATATAATTTGAGTTGTTGCAATGTTGTCTACTATAACATCCATATCTCCCTCCATCCTCAAGGGTAATTCTCCTCTCCAATTTTTTTCTCATTGTGAGTGTATCCTCAATATATTATTCTTCATCTGAAGAAGAATCACCTACACCTTGATTGGTATGCCCCCTAAGAAATATTTGTGAATTAGTACCCCAACCTAGAGAACACTTTATAAAATTAATTCCCTTTGAGAAATTATCTCTTTTTCTCCCTCCTCTTGTCAATAATTGCTTCCTCCTCTATTGATTGCTTCTTTCCATTGTTTCATTCAATTTCCTCTACTAGACATTTTATTATAAATCCCATAAAAACATTGTTACAATAACCCACAAATATAAAAAACAAACCACTCATAAAATTCCCACAAACCTATAGTAATCATGTGTAAAAGTGGCCCACATATCTACTAAAACCTTGTAAAAATTATTAACGTTACCCTACAAATAATGACAAAGTGATTACAAAGAGATTTGGAGGCCCACAAAGTCTCTCAATGTGAGTGGAAAGGTATGATACCAATGTTTTTGGTGTGTTAGGTTTTATTTAATGGTTTTTTTATTTTTTATGTTTTTAGTTCGTACACTAGGGATACGTTAGGAAATACTTGTTAGAATATGTTGTATATTTGGTATATTCTATACCCGGGATTACTATATACCTATGCCACGAGTGCTCAAGAATCCCTATTTTTCCGAGAGTATAGATATTCTATTTTTATCTATACATATATATGGGTGGTGTCATAATCCACGAATTATGGGGAATCTTTATGGGTATTTATTAGCCCATGGTTTTGGTACCCATTGTAAAGTAAATACTTTGACAAGATCCTACTTATTTACTTACATATAACTAGAGATGCAAAGAGGGGTAAAGTAGAACTTAGAAGTACGTTATTGTATTGTAAATGGTTAATTTAATGCAATAAGAAAGAGAAGTTATGGTGCTTTGAGTTTTTCCCCCGAAAGGGTTTCCCAGGATAACTATGTTTTTTCATTTGATTTATTTGTTTATATTGAATATTAAGTGAATTATAGATTCTTGTTTATTATTTTATCATATCATTTCTCTTCATTTTGTATTAGAGCTAGGTTTTATATTTTATGTGAGGAGATAGGATTTTAAAACCCGAGATAAAAAATTTCAAGTGGGAGATTTGCAAGTGAATTTTTCAAGTAGAAGAAAATGACGGGAAGTGCAAGGATCGAGATCGAAAAATTTAATGGCCAACATTTTGAGTTATGGAAGCTTAAGATGGAAGATCTTATCATGGATAGAGATAAGTGGATTATTGTGTATGAAGTCATTCCTATGGGTATGAAGGTACATGACTAGAAAAGATTGATAGGAAGGAAAGGAGTTCAATCAGTTTGTGTCTGTCATATTTAGTTTTGTTGAATGTGTCAAATGAGAAATATGTTCAAGTGTTATGGAAGAAGTTAGGAACTCTGTATTAGAAAAAGCATCCGGTGAGCAATTTTTTTCTCTAAAAGAATCTATATTCAATGAGAATGAATGAAAAATAATCTATTTCATAACATCTGAATGTATTTAATATGTTGGGGTTAGAACACGGGTTGTATAGATAATATATCATCTCTAAGCATACATGTAATAAAAGCTGATATTCTACCAAAAGAAATCTACAAAATAAGAGATATAAATCAACACCAAATTTAATGTGGTTCACCCAAAGGTGGGATACATCCACCAAGAAACAAGCCAATATATTATCCAAAGCTTTCAGAAGATACACTTGATCAATATTTACAATCTTCTACACCTCCCAAGATTTACAAGACTTTCTCTTTCTCAAGCTTTTACTTCTTCTCCAAGAAGTCTCTCTCATCCTTACTTCTAACCATATCTTTCATGATTATATAGGCATATATAAACTTACGACACTTAGCCATGCAATTACAATCAATAGAGATGCTTTAATACTAAAATTATATCTAATTCCCCGATTTAAATAAAAACCCACACACACGTAATAGCGATCTTTGGTAATCCTTAACCGATGTCGCTTCTTCCTTGCACTCTCGAATGATGTTGGTCATAGATGAACGATGTCGGTCCCTCCATAATAGATGGTTGTTGCTATGTTTTCCAGCAATTTTGATACAACATGCTAAACTGAAGTAATTGAGCTCCACAACTCAACAATCTCCCACTTGGAGATAAATTACTTCACTATACCTGTACATCATCATTCTTTGATTCTTTCCTTATCTTTTTTTTGTTGGTGTGTGTATTTTCCACATCATTAGGTGAGTCATCTCACTTAGGTGAGATCGTAGGTCCATATGTCATTTAGGGGTCATTATGAGATTCTCTTACGCATCAGTGTGTCAGCATGTCAGTGCGTCAGTGCATCATATGCGTCATTGGGAGTTACACTTCTATTCTAGGAATGTAGCTCCCCCTCTCTACTTGAGTTGTCATGATTGCAGCACTGGGGGTTACTCAACACCTCCTATATGTACAACCTATTTGATCTATGAGAAAGAGGAGAGTTTTATGGCTTAACCAGGTTCTGCCCATGTTTTAAATCTTTGAATGCACATTTGGTTGATGTTTGCTCCTCTCGAGATCTCTTCACACTATCATTTGCACGATCGCTTGATGTGCACGTCATCCCTCGTGATCCTCGCTTGCATATTTTAAACCCTCTTTCATGGTATCAGAGAATATCTTTTGGATCCGTGCACTCATCGGCATTTCTGTGCATGTTTTCTGGCTTCCAACGTGATATCCAAATCTCATTGCATGTGTCATAATGGTTATTCTAATTGTGCTCTACTTGCACTGATTCGGGTTTCATACCTCTTGTATGGTTGTTCATGTGATTGTGGGTGTTTTTTTGGGTGTTCATGGTTTTCTAGCTTTTGCATGTAGTTTTCAGAGGTGATTTGGAGTTTTTGGTTACTGTTTGAAGTTTCATTGCAGAGTTTGAAGGTCTGGGTTTTGCATGTTTTTCAATAAAATTGACCGATCGATCTCCTCAACCATTGTGTTCACCGCTAGCTCTGTATTGGTTTTACACTTTGGTTTGTTTTACATCTTGCAGCGTGGTGACTCCTGCTAGTTGGAACGTCCTCATTTTTACCCCAGGCTCAGTTTTTCCTCTTCGTGAATGTAGTCTGCATTAGAATCTCTGCATGTGGTTCTTTTTGACCCATGCATTGGTTAAATAAGATTGGCTTTTGTTTATTACACTATGCTCATGTAAGGAATGCAACCTTGTTTCGGTTTGCTCGTGTGCCAACCCCCTTTGCCTTTGGCTGCTCGTGCCAGGAATACAACCGTGTAGATTGTTTTGGGTGGTTCAATGGGTCAACTTCCAATGGATTACACTTTCGTGGTGTTTTCACCTTCCACCCATGTCTTCTTGCACAAGAAAACATTTTTTCCTTGACTTCTTGCAATGCACATCTCCAACAAAGTTCCTACTACAACCTGACACTGCACACCCATTAACATGTGGCCGCATCAACTTGGTCTCCATAGGGTAGTTACAACCTGCATCTTTAGACTGCATCGTTGTTTCCTATCTTCTCCTTTATCTCGTAGTGGATTACTCAACCTTGCATGTTTCCCATGGTCACACCTCCCGACCACATGGCTTCTCCTTGACAACACATTCGCTTCGGTCAACCGGTCCCGACCACTTCTCCGGCTTGGTGCAACCATGGCATGACACCTCAAAGTGGGCTCCCTCCTACATTTTAGTCTTGTTTGGAGGATAAAACAATCACCTTTTAAAATGTTTTTAAGGATTAAAACATTCATTTGGCATTGTAACATTTTAAAATTTGGGTTTTTGGCTTGTATTGCTCATCTTTCCTTCGAGCGTCGAAGACGAAGGGTGAGGTTCGGGGGTTGGCAAGAGGCTAATCCCCCTTCGTAATAAAAACAAACCCTATCTAAAATTCCATGCCATTTCCAACGAGCATACATATGACACCCTTTGCATGTGTTTAGGGCACTTTTTAAATGCATTTGTAACATTTATTGCATTTTGCATCAGTTGCGGGAATCATTTTAATGCTATAACTTTTGACTCGCTGCTCGTTTTTTAGCACTTCTTTAGTAAAATTTGCATGATTTTTGTACATTACATGATGGAATTGTCATTTTTGTAAACATACTACTTTATAAAGTGCCACATTCTGGGGGGGTTGACTAGTACTCTTGGGTTTTCGCACACACAAACGCGTTATTGGTCAAGTCTCGACGTCTTGCTTTTGTGCTCTTACTTTTTTCATCATGGATATTACTCCTTCCATACTTGAGTTTCGTAGGATCAATTTATAGCCTTCGCCACTTCTCACTAGGAGAGGGAACTATTCAAATTGGCATGCTTCCATAGAACGTTATTTCACCCACGAGGGTCTTTTACCCTTCTTGCTTGGGCCAGTTCCTACACCCATTGATCATCGTCATCTAGAGGACTTCCTCGACACTTGCGACCACATCTTTGGTCACATGATGATGCATGTCTCTCATTCTCTTTGGTTTCACGTGGCACACTCAGATCCACCTCACCATGTCTGGAGCATTCTTCAGTCCCTCTATGGAGACCCTTCACATTCTGCCATTGTTGCTGCTTTTCTGTGTAGATTCAATTGTATCCTCTTCTTTGTGTAATGGTGGTTCCACCGACATAGACTCGTTTGGTTCTACTTCGATGATGAGGATTTTCCACCCAGCTTCTAATGCGGGAGAGTACTATAGAGGAATCTTCTCCTCTTTTTCTCACTATTCCGAGAGTGTTGACACATCCCACATCCCACATCTATTCCACTTCATGTGTGTGAGGCACCTTTCACTCATCTTCCTTCATTGGATGACTCATACCTATCCGACATCGCTCTTCTATTTGTTGAGTCCCCTCATTGGGACGAGTACCGCTCGACCTTAGTCATCTTTTCACAGAGTCTACTTGTGATGCACTAAATGTCCTTCATCCATCTACAGTGTTTCGAGGATTTCATCATCTCTATTATTGGGAGTTCCCTTCCGGAATCATGTCACTTCCACATTTCTAGAGACCTTCATTGATCCACCCTCACTGTGGATCCCTTTTCTATTGTGGAGGACATTTTGTTTGCTTCACATCACTTAGACATCCTTTTTGCGGGTGTTCCTTTTTTCACTCTAACAGTTCTACGCACCTAGCATTACCTTCAGTTCCTTAGAACTCACTCGCTAGACCTATGTCACACTTTCATGGACCCGGACTCGAGTTCTTGGTTTTGCTACCTTTAGTTTCCTTTGTGGAGTGGGTGGACTTCCAAAGACGTCATTTATGTCCTTCCTAAGGGAAGGCACACAATTCATTGTGGTGGCTCTTCTTCAATCCGTGAGGCGGAGGATCTCATGATTGAGATTCTTCTAGGAGACCTCTTAGATCTGCAGAGTTCAGATTCGTCCATGGCATCTTCTCGCATTCCTCTCATCTCCCTCTTCTTCTCACTTCTTCTTCTTTCCGAGATATTTCCTCTCTATACATGGGTACCCTTTACGCTCGTCTATGGTCGGGACCCATATTTGGCATCTTTCTTAGATTAGAGATTATGTTGTTCTCTTGTGGTGGATGTTTTTCCCACTGGGTTTTCCTTCACTGCTTGGGACTTCTTTCTTGTACATGGGTACCTCATCAGGCTTTGTGTTAGGACCCATTTCTCGTTTCTGACTTGCCACCTCATCCTAAGTTACGATGAAGGGGGTGTTGGTGTGTGTATTTTCCACATCATTAGGTGAGTCATCTCACTTAGGTGAGATTGTAGGTCCATGTGTCATTTAGGGGTCATTATGAGATTCTCTTATGTGTCAAGACACATCAACACATTAGTTCATCAAAGTGTGTTAGTGTGTTAGCAAATCGATGCATTATATGTGTCATTGGGAGTTACACTTCTATTTTGGGAATGTAATTCCCCTCTCTACTGAGTTGTCATGATTGTAGCACTTCATGCGGGTTACTCAACACCTCTTATATGTACACCCTATTTGATCTATGAGATAGAGGAGAGTTTTATGGCTTAACCAGTTCCGCCTTTGTGTTTCAAATCTTTGAATGTACATTCATTTGATGCTCACTCCTCTCGAGATCTCTTCACATTGCCATTCACACATCTTTTGATGTGCATGTCATCCCTCGTGATCCTCGCTTGTGGGTTTAAACTCTCTTTTAGTTTTTTCCTCTTAAAGTCTCAAACTCAAAGACAAAAAAAGCTGGAGTGTATCTCCAACTTCTCTTTTGCTAATGGCTTCATTAGCATATCCACAGGGTTTTCACTTGTATGAATCTTCTCCAAATTCAACTACCCATCCTCCAATACCTGTCGTATGAAGTGATACCTCAACTGAATGTGTTTCATTATAGAATGAAACACTAATTTATTTTCCAAATGAATTACACTTTGACTATCACTGAACAATTTTCAATCATCTTGTTGCTTTCCTAACTCTTCCATGAACCTACGCATCCATATCATCTCTTTACTAGCCTCTGTAGCTACAACATACTTTGCCTCTATAGTAGAAAAATCCACAACCTTCTGCAATCTTGAAATCTAGTTAAATGTTGTTCTACCTACTCAAAATATATCCAGCTTATGCTCCTTCTACCATCCATATCTTCAGCCATATACTAATCAACATAGCCACATAAATAAATATCCAAACCTCCATAGCATAACTGCATGCTATATGTCCCTCTCAAGTACTTGAGTATCCATTGGAATGATTTCCAATTTTATTTTCCTAGATTGGCCATAAATCTACTCACAACTCCCACTTCTTATGTAATTTCTAGTCTGGTATAAAACATATAGATACATGAGACTCCCAACTGCTAAAGCATATGGTAGTCATGTCATGTATTTGACCTCCTCATGTGTTGAAGGATAAAAATATTTTCTCAATTTGAACTATACAACCATAGGTGTACTTACAGTTTTGAAACTCGCATGTCAAACCTTTCCAACACCTTATTGATATAATCCTCTTGAGACAAATACAATTTCTTGGTTTTCTTGTCTCTGTGGATTTGCATCCCAAGGATTATTTTTATAGCTCCTAAATCCTTCATAGAAAATGCGTGAGCTAGATTTCCCTTAAGCTCGCCAATGTCCTGCATACTGGATCTTGTAATAAGCATATCATCCACATACAATAACCAAATAATATATCTCCCATTTTCAAGCTTCTTGAAATAAACACAATGATCATATTCACATCTCAAGTAACCATGCTCATGCATGAAACTATCAAACCTCGTGTAACATTTCCTTGGAGCTTATTTGAGCCCATATAGGCTCTTTTTCAACTCCGCACACTAATTTATTCTTACCCTCAACTTCATAACCAAGCTGCTACCGCATATAAATCTCTTCATCCAAACCAAAATGAAGGAAATACATCTTCACATCTAGTTTCTCTAAATGCAAATCCTCTCTTCGAAACTAAACTCATTACAAATATAAATAGAATTCATCTTTACAATAGGAGAAAATATTTCACCAAAGTCAATACCGCTTTCTCGTAAATCCCTTTACTACAAGCCTTTCCTTATAACGTTTTTGTCCACCCTCTTCTTCCTTGATCATGTAAACCTACTTGTTTTGTAATGTCCTCTTACCTAATAGAAACTTAAGAAATCTCAAGTCTGGTTTTGTTCCAAAGATTCCATCTCCTCATCTATGCCATGCTCCCACCGCACATGGGTCTAATCTTGCATTTCTTCTCCAAAACTTCTTGGTTCACAATTATCATTCAATAAATAAAATATAGAAGGTTTAGATATTTCTGGAGGTTTACTTACCATTTGTAAACTTCTCACAAAATTTTGGAGTGCCAGAGGTTCATTCTAGACCTCTTGGACATTTGTATTCAAATCGACAATGACCAATGTTGGTCACCGGTAATTTATTTCAGTTTGGATCTTCTCAGTAACCGATACCGATTCGATTGGTGATGTCGGTCAGGGGTCAACCAACACCAGTTATTATGTAACCCTGTAGGTATGAGTTTTAAATCGAGAGTTCATTTTCATTCACAAACTTCTCAACAGTTCATCCTTGGGTACCAAAATTTGATCCCTGTACATTCTCTTTTCATTCCATTCAATGTCATGACTCCTAATAATTTTAGAATTCTCTAAATCAAAAAAATGGAATCCGAAATCACCAGATCCATAACCAATGAAAGTGCATCTCTTGGATTTTGCATCCAACTTTTTCCTATTTTCCTTATCAATATGCATAAAATCTTTTAAACCAAAAACTTTAAGAAAAGAAAGATCTACCTCTTTTCTAGTCCAAGCTTCCTCTAGTATTCCTCCATCTAGTGAAATTGAAGGTCCATGGTTAATCAAATAAACAATTGTATCAACTGCTTCGACCCAAAATTGCAAGGGAAATCCAACATGTATCCTCATACTTATATCATATTCCATGATTTTCCTATTCATTCTTTCTGCAACACCATTCTCTTCTAGTGTTATTGGAACCATCCTTTCTCTACGTATTTCATTCACTCGAACAATAATCATTGAAATTCTTTCTACAATATTCAAAGCACTATTTTCATATCTAAGACACTTCAATTTTAAATTTGATTCATTCTCAACAAGAGCATTCCATATTTTTATAGTCTCAAAAATGTATTAGATTTATGTTTAATACAATAAACCCATACCTTTCTTGTAGCATAATCAATGAAATTGACATAATACTGGGATCCTCCATGAGAAGATACCTAAGTTGGTCCCTACACATCCGAGTGTACAAACTCCAATTTCTTCTCCTTCTTAGTTTCCTCAACTTTGAGAAATCTCACTCTCTTTTTATTTCCAAAGACACAATGGTCACGAAATCAAGATCTAAATATTTCAAATATGATAACTTACCCTTAGCCTTTAATATTTACATTCCTTTTTGACTCATATGGCCCAACCGATTATGCCACATGCATGCATCTGAATTTGAATTAGATAATACAAAAAGGAACCAATAACACATGTAGATAAATATAACGTTCTTAACTTCTTACCTCTTGCCATAACAAAAGCACCCTTGGTGACTCTCCAAGATTTTGTTGTGAATGTAACCATGCAACTAGCTTCACCTAGTTTCCCTGTAGAAATAAGATTCCTCCTGAGGCTTGGCACATGCCTCACATCTTTCAATACCCATGTATTTCCATTTTTCAATTTTAGATGAACTTCCCATTTACCAATAATACTGTAAGGTTCATCATCACTAAGATAAACATGCCCAAAATTTTCCTGAACATAATTTCTGAAATAACCCTTATTAGGGGTTGCATGGAAAGAAGCTCCTGAATCTAAAACCCATGATTATATTCTATTATCTAAAGAAATAATAAGAGTATCTTGCATTACCTCTGCTGCAATATTTTCCTCTTTACCTTTTCTGCGGTGATGGTTCTTTTATCCTTTGACCAACAATATTTCTTTGCATGTCCTTTGTTTTCACATTTCCAACAAGTTATTCCCTTATCTCTGGATTTAGATCTACCATCCCTTGACTTTGATTTATCATTATTCTTACTCTTGGATCTCCTTCTCGCTTGCCTCTGCGCTTTCTACATTCAAATAATTCCCGATGATGATTCCTCTATAATTTTCCTATGAATTTCTTCATTCAAGATAATACTAACCACATCATCAAACTTCACAATATTATTAGCAAATTTTGTATTACTAACATCCATTGCCAAGTTATCCCAACTATCGGAAAAGAACATAAAAATAAGAGTTTTTTCACTTCATCATCAAATGGTATATCAACCGATTTTAACTGATTTATAATAGATTTGAAATCATTCAAATGACTAGATGTAGATCCACGTTTATGCATCTTAGACCTAAATAGTTTCTTCATCAAATAAAATTTATTTGAAGAACTAGGTTTTTCATATAAATTAGCAAGATATTTTTAACTCTACCTTAGATGTTGCTTCAGTAATATTGGAAGCCACAGATGTTGTCAGACTCAATCTTATAGATCCCAAATCCTTTATGTCAAGAATCTTCCAATCTTCATCAGTCATCTTCGTAGGTCTAGACTTTTCATCCAATGGCAACACAAATATCTTTGATACAAATAATCCTCGCCTACATCTTCCATAATTGATAATTTCGTTTTCCAAACTTCTCTACCTTGCATTTGTTTTCTTCTACCATTCTTGTAGCTCCCACTCAATAGAAAACCCTATATGAGTAAATATGTCAACACACAAAACCCTCAAACAAAGCTCGATACCGATTGTTGGGGTTACAACACAAAGTTGTCAGAGATAATATATCAGATCTAAGCAGACATGCAATAAAAGAGGATATTCTATCAGAAGAAATATAAAAAATAAGAGATATAAATCAACACCATATTTAACGTGGTTCACCCAGTGTGGGCTACATCTACAAAGAAACAAGCCAATCTCTTAACCAAAGATTTGAAAAGATATACAATGAAGATTTACAATCTTCCACACCTCCCAATATGTACAGTACTTTCTTTCTCTCAAAATTTGCTTCTTCTCCAAGAATTCCCTCTCTCACAATTATTTTTCAATAATCATCAAATCTCTCTCATCCTTAATTCTAACCCTAGCTTTCATGCTCATATAGGCATATATAAACTTAGGGAACTTAGCCATGTAATTACAATCAATAGATCTACTTTAATACTAAAATTATATCTAATACCCGAGCTAAATAAAACACCCACACACAGGTAACCGACGTCGGTTATCTCTAACCAATTTTGGTTCCTCCTTTCCTAACCGATGTCGGTTACTTTGTTTTCTAGAAATTTTGATATAGCATGCTAACTCAAGTAATTGAGCTCCACAACTTAAACATAATACTTTTGTGGTAAGTCTGTTAATTTCAATTGATATTAAAATGGAAGAAGAGGGTAAGTTTATAAATCTTTTGTGTTCTTTACCTAAGTCTTTGGATAATCTAGTTATGGCTATTACTAGTACTATGACAAAATTATTAGTTGAGGATGTAGTTGTGGCCTTACTATTAGAAGAAATGAGGAGAAATCCATTGAGGATTATCAATCCAAGGATTCCTTGTATGTAAGAGGTTGTACCCAAGAGAAAATCAAGAAGAGGCAAGGATAGTCAAAGTCCAAAAGTAAATCAAAGACTACAGAAAAAGATAAGAGGAAATGTTGGAACTATGGTAAAATGGGGCATTTCAAGAAAGACTGTAGATCTAAGAAGGTAGAAATTGGTAAGTCATCTGATGATGTTAGATATTTATATCTAAAACCCTCTAATGAAGTTTCGAGAGATTTATTTTTGGCATCTTTCAACTCACATGCATGTGATGGTGCATGGTTGATTTATTCAGGTGCCTCCTTTCATATGACTCCACATAGGAGTGGTTCTGTGAATATGAAAAGTATAATGGAGGTGATGTATATCTGGGAGACAAATAAACCTACAAGATCATTGGTTATAGGAGAATCAAGATGAGGTTTAAATATGAAAGGATTAAAACCCTCCCAGTGTTTTACACGTTCCATGTTTGACCAGAAACCTAATATCTGTAAGTAATATGAATGATGAAGGTGTGCAAGTATTATTTAGTAAAGATAGTTGCAAGATGGTTTGGGGTGCATTGGTATTGGAAAGAGGCCTCCATACTAGAATATTTTTCAATCTTTAGGCAAGCATTGTTACTTATGAGTGCAATAGCTCTGTGGTTCTAGTGGAGAAGAAAGATTTAAATCTAACTCTTACATCTACTTCAATGAATATTATGTTGTGGAATAAAAGGATGGGACACATCAAAGAGAAAGGAATTCTTAATTTAAAAATAAAAGGTATACTTGAAGGAATTTATGAGTGTCCTTTAGATTTTGATTTTTGTGAGAATTGTGTGTTTGGAAAGAAAACTAGAGTAAATTCCTAGAATGCTACAATATTAGAAGGAATTCTACATTTGATACACAAAGTGAATTTTTGGACTTGTAAAAGTTCCATCACTAGGAAAATAAATGTTTTATGTTAGTTTTATAGATGATTTCTCAAGAAATACATAGGTATATTTTATCTAGAACAAGTATGAGGTTTTTAATAAATTCAAAGAGTTTAAGGATCTTGTAGAAAATCAAATAGAAAGGAAAATAAAGGTTCTAATAAATGACAATGACGGGGAATATTTGTCTAATTCCTTTGATAAATTTTTTAAAGAGTGTGGAATAGAAAGGAAGAATAAAACTCCATATACGCCCTAATAGAATGGAGTTGCAGAAAGAATGAACAAAATGTCGATGGATAAGTGTAGGAGTATGCTCGGTGGTGTAGGTTTGGACAAAAAAAAATTAGCGAGAAGAAGTGGCAATCATGCGTGCTATTTGATTATTAGATTACCGACATCGCACTTGAAGAAAAAAATCCACAAGAAGCATGGACTAGTAAGAAACCCTCTATTCGACATTTTTGTGTATTTGATTTTATTGCTTATATGTATATTACGAAAGAGAAAATAACCAAGTTAGATAATAAATCTGATAAGTGCATATTTATTGGATACTCTAATGGTGTAAAAGGATACAAGATATGGAATATGGAAAAACAGAAGGTTGTTTTTAGCCGTAATGTAATCTTTAGAGAGCTTAAGGAGATTACACAGTAAGAAGAAAACACGAGGAAGATCATGTTAAAATTTAGGAAGGTGAATCTGTGTTTGAATTTGATGTGACTACAGAAGATGAACCAAAAAGAGAGTTGCAAGGGGAAGATTCAGATGAAGTAGATGAGGAATAAGAAGATGTTGAACAAGAAAATACTCCTGATTAGATGAAGTAGATTAGATCAGATGAGAAGAGTACCTGAGAGGTATAGTCCTCCTGATTTCCATTCTACTTCATTTTTATTTGTTTTGTTTGTTATTGATGATGAACCCAAGAATGTGAATGAGGATTTTGGATCAAATGAAATAAAGTTTTGTAAAAGGATATGGAGGAAGAAATGCAGTCCCTATATAAGAATAATACATGGGACTTGGCGAAGTTTCCTCCTGGAAGAAAACAAGTCGGTTGTAAGTATGTGTTTAAGAAGAAGTATAATGCAAATGGGGAAATGGAGAAGTATAAAGCTAGCCTTGTGGAAAAGGGTTTCTCTCAGCGACTTGATTTTGGTGATATTTTTTCTCTTGTTGTTAAGTTACATTCTATTATATTTATTTTTGTTAGATTTTTGTTGATTTCAATATGAAAACAGATCAGATGGATGTTAAGACAATGTTTTTGCATGGTGAGACTGAGAAGGAAATCTACATGATGCAACCGTAAAGATTTAAGATCAAAAAAAGGGAGGATTTGTTGTGTAGGCTGAAAAATTCATTGTATGGATTGAAGCAATCACCAAGAATGTGGAACCAGAAATTTAATAGGTATGTGTTGAGACTTGGGATTGAAAGAAGTAAAGTTGACCCCTATGTTTATTTTAAATAGGAAGGTGAAGATTATGTTATCATTGTATTGTATGTAGATGACATGTTGTTAATTGGTAACAATAAGAAATTGGTCAGTCATGTTAAATCTCAACTCTCATCTCAATTTGATATGAAGGATCTTGGTGCTGTAAAATTTATTTTGGGCATGGAAATAAAAAGAGATCATGTAAATAAGAAACTGGTGTTAAATCAAATAAAGTATCTTGAGGTGATATTGGAAATGTTTCAAATGCATGAAAATAAACCTGTTAGTATTCCTTTTCTTGTTGGTCAAAAGTTGTCTTCTGAACACTGTACTAAAATTAAAGAAGAAATAAACAACATGTCTTAGGTACCATATGCTAGTGCAGTTGGTAGTTTGTTGTATGCAATGGTTAGTACTAGACCTGATATTACACATGCACTAGGAGTAGTGAGCAGGTTCATGTAAAATCATGGAAAGGAACATTGGAATATGGTAAATAGAATCTTCATGTACCTACATGGGACATCTAATTATGCAATTTATTATCAGGGTAAACTAGATAAAAGTAAAACATTAGGTCTACATGGTTTTTTAGATTCTGACTGGGGTGGAGACTTGGATATCCACAAGTATACCAGTGGGTATGTGTTCAAATTGTTTGGTGGAGTGGTAAATTGGATGAATAAATGTCGAGTAAGTGTTGTGATATCCACCACAGAGGCTGAGTATATGACAGCTACTCATGCAAGTAAAGAAGCGGCTTGGCTTCGGTGACTGATCTCCACTGTGGGGTTCACTCAAAATGTTGTAAGGATTAATTATGATAGTCAAAGTGTAATTTGTTTAGCAAATAACCCTGAGTATTATTTAAGAACAAAACACATTAATGTTAAATACCATTTGTAAGAGAAATGGTGGAGGAGAAGAAGATATAACTAACTAAAGTGGACACAGAGAATAATGTTGTTGACTCTTTAACTAAGGTTGCAAGTGTTGAGAATTTTTCTTGGTGTAGAAAATTGATGGGCTTGGATGCCCTAAGATGCTAACTATATGGCATTGTAGCCCCATTTTGCAAAGTATACAACAAGTGGGAAAATGTTTTAATATGTTGTATATTTTGTATATTGTATACCCATAAGTACTTTATACCTCTTCCACAAGTGTTAGCAGGGGTCCAGGGTCCCTAAGAATTTTTTTTGGAATCCCTATATTTTTGGGAGTATAGATATTATATTTTTATCTATACATATATATGGGTGGTGTCATAATCCATGAATCATGGGGAACTATTATGGGTTGTTTGTTAGCCCATGGTTTTGGTACCCATTGTATTATAAAACCACTTTGATGGTTTCCTACTTGATTTGTTTACATATAGCTAGAGATGTAGTAGGGTAAAGCAGAACTTGAAAGTATGTTATTTTATTGTAAATGGTTAAGCTAATGTAATAAGAAAGAGAAGTTATCACATTGGGTTTTTTCTGAAAGGTTTTCCAGGATAAATCTTGTTTTTTTCATTTGGTTTCTTTGTTTATCTTAAATATTTTGTTAAGTATGGCTTCTTATTTATTATTTTATCAGATCAATTCTCTTGAAAGATCCCCTAATGTCACCCTAGCATTCCAACTATTAAGATGTAGTTAAAGCTACCCTAGTGTCTCATGTAAAGGTACTTTAACTTACCAAGTTATTTTTGTTACAAATGAAGTATAATTTAATAATTTTTAATTAAATGGTAAAGTAATTGCATCTAAGTGGTGAAATGTATATGTCAAAGGAATAGTCTTACGCTATGGTGTCATATTAGGATGTTGCATTAGAGTGTTGTGTTATAGTGTCACATCATTGTGTCCCATTAGGGTGTTGTGTCACTATGTCATAGTAGTGTGATGTGTTAGTGTGTCGAGATTGTGTGTTGTATCAATGTGGATAGTTAGTTTGTTGTGTTAGAGTGTCATATTAGAGTGTCGTGTTAGGGTGTCATGTTAGTGTGTCACATTTGGGATTTTTGACAATGTGTCATGTTAGGGATTCATAGTAGTGTGTCTTACATTAGTGTGCGACGATTACAAATTAAGTCAATTTTTGGGAAATTAGGTCAAATTTTTGTATATTACATCATTTTGGGGAAATAAGTCAAATAAGGGGAACAAGTCAAAATTATGGGAAGGGTGTCATGTCCATGTGTCATATAGAAATTTCTAATTAGGATGTCAATTCAGGTTTTCTTAGGTAGAATTTGGGGAAACTAGGTTAAATTAGGGGAAATTAGCATGTCATCATAAGTTATCAAATTCGGTGTCGATTCATATTTCATTAGGTAAAATTTGGGGAAATTAGGTCTTATTTGTGGAAATCGAGTAAAAGTTTGGGGAATTAGTTCAATTTTTGGCAAATTATGTCAAATTAAAGGAAAGCAGAGCCAAAGTTAGGGAATGTGTGTCATAATAGGTGTCAATCTAAGTTGTCAAATGTATGTGTCAATTTAGGTTTTATTAAGTCAAATTTGGGGATATTAGGTCAAATTTGGAGAAATTAGGTCAATTTGGAGAAATTAGGTCAAACTTGGGGAAATTAGGTAATATTTGGAGAAATTAGTTCAATTTTGGGTAAATTAGGTCAATGTCACATTATTGTGTTGGGTTAAGGTGTCGTGTTAGTATGTTGCATTAAAATATCATGTTAGGTTGTCACGTTAGTGTGTTGTGTTAGGGTGTCGTATTAGTGTGTTGTGTTAGTGTTGTGTGAATTAGGTCAAATTTAGGGAAATCAAGCAATTTTTTGGCAAATTAGGTCAAATAACAAGAATATGTATCATGTTAGGGTGTTGATCAAAGTTGTCAAATTTGGTTTTTTGATTCGAGTATCATTATGTCAAATTAGGTCAAATTTGGGAAAATTAGGTCTAATTCAGGAAATTAGTTCAACTTTGGGGAAATTATATAAAATTAGGGAATATGGGTCATATTTGGGGAAATTAGGTGAAATTAGGAAAATTTTGAGGAAATCGAGGGAAATAAGTAAAATTAGGGGAAACGAGACAAAATTAAAGGAATGTGTGTCATGTTAGGATGTTTATCTAATTTGTCAAATTCGAGTGTCGATTCACGTTTCATTAAGTCAAATTTGGGAAAATTAGTTCAATTCAATACTGGGAACTAGCTCAAATTTGGGAGACTAGGTCAAATTTTTAGAAATTAGATCCAATTTGGAGAAATTAGGCCCAATTTGGGGAAATTAGGTCAAATTTGGGGAAATTAGGTTAACTTTGTGGAAATTCGGTCATAGTTGAGGGAATTGTGGGGAAATTAGGTAAAACTTGAGGAAATTAGGGGAAACAAGTCAAAATTAGGGGAATGTGTGTTGTGTTAGGGTGTTAATCTAAGTTGTCAAATTTTGATGTCGATTTAGGTTTGATTAAGTCCTAATTGGGTAAATTGGGTATAATTTGAGGAAATTAGGTCAACTTTGTGAAATTATGCGCAACTTGGGAAAATTAGGTAAATTTAAGAGAAATCATGTCAACTTTGGTGAAATTAGGTCCAATTTGGGGAAATTAGGTCAAATTTAGGGATATTAGTTCAAATTTTGGAATATTAGGTCCATTTTAGGGAATTAGGTCAAATTTAGGGATATTGGGTCAAATTTGGGAATATTAGGTTTAATTTGGGGGAATTATGTCAAATTTCAAGAACTTATGTCAAATTTGGGAAATTAGTTAAATTTTATGAAAATTATCTTACATTTGGCAAAATTAGGTCATATTTGAGGAAATTACATCAAATTACGGATAACAAGTCAAAATTAGGGGAACATGTCTTGTGTTAGGGTGTTGATCTAAGTTATGACATTCAAATGTCAAATCAGGTTTTATTAGGGTAAAATTGGGAATATTGGTTCAAATTTGAGGAAATTAGGTCAAATTTGGGGAAAATAGGTAAGCTTTGGGGAAATTTGGCTAGGGAGTCATGTTGGGTGTTGTGTTAGTATGTCATATTAAGGTGTCACGTTAGTATGTCGTGTTAGGATGTCATGTTAGGGTGACATGTTAGTGTGTTGTCGTGTCGGTGTGTCGTATTAGGGTGTTGTGTTAGAGTATTTTTTAGTGTGTCATGTTAAGGTGTTGCATTAGTATGTCACATTAGGGTGTTGTGTTAGGTGTCATGTTGTTGTGGGAAGTAGGTCAACCTAGGGGAAACAAGTAAAACTTATCGAAAAGGGTATCATGTTAATGTTTTGGAATGGGAAATGAGTCAAAACTATGGTGTATCCATTAGACATTCATAAACACCAAAATTACAATACACATAAAATTACAGTGTAACCATTGCACATTCATTAACACAAAAATAACAATACACGTCAAATTTATAGCATAACTATTACACATTTATAAACACAAAAACTACAATATACATTAACGGTAGGATGTATGCATTACACATTCAAAATTACAAAAATACAATACACATCAAAATTAGGGTATATGCATGACACACTCATAAACACCAAATCTACAATACACACCAAAATTAGGCATTCTAAAAAATTATGATTCTTCATTCTGATCATTTTCAATTTCATCTAATGTATCATGTGACACATTTACATTGATTTTCAATTAATATTTGAGTAGCCCTAAATTTCCTTTGTGTCAATTCACCCATTTCTTGATCATTTCTTTTTTATTTTTAAGAGCACTTGTGCTTCAAATTCTTCATTTTCATCTTTTGGAGCATCCTCATCTTCTACATCAACATCTTCATTTTCTCAATGATCTTCAACTTCTATAACATATTCATCTTATGGGTCTTCTTTATCTTTGTGAGCATCTTCTTCTTTGACCTGAACATCAATTCGAAATACACAATTCTAATATTATATATGACTTAATTTGTGACTTTAATAGAGATTCCCTTAAGTCATAAAATAAGATAGATTTAAATCGGGAACAAAGATGTATGTTAAGACAATGTAAAGTCATTTTTTTAATATAGGAATTCTATAGCCCATTATATTAATCTTAAATCGAATGAAGATGTGGGCCCATTTTTGAAAAGCAATGTTTTGTATCAATATTCAAGATTAGTTTAGTGTTTTGTCATGAGTAGATTCTAGGAAGCCTCACATAGGCGATGCCCGTGAGAACATGTGTTGGTTATTCATTACAATCCATTTCAAGGTGTGTAATGGAGTTTAAGTGGAAATGTTAATAATAATAATGATGATGTTAGTTAATGGTCAATGTTTGAAATGAGGGCATGGTTGTGAATTCCTTTCTTGAGAAAATGAGAACCGAATAATATTTCTCTGGGCTTGAACCCCATTTTGGAAGTTATTGAAGTGGTGTCTTAATTAAATTAATTAAATCAATAAAAAATATATTATTAAATAAATAATAATAATAAAATAAATAAAACAAAATAAAATAATATGATGCACTTAATGATGGTATGCATATTGGGTGCCTCCTTGAAATACTAAAGGCCATAGGGTGCATGATAACATTTTAGGTGGTAGTTGACATTCTACCCCTCCTCCATGTGTCGTTATTAACTTATGAGGATGTTTGTTGTGAGAGAAGATATGTTTCAAGAAAATGCAATGGGTAGATTTAATGCCAAGTGCTACATCATTCCATCTTCCTCCCACCCATGCAAATTAGAGTTGGTTGACAAAACTATCAGTGTTGTCGATGTATAGAAGGAGATTGGAAAGAGAAAGGTCACCACATCAATGGAAAGAATTGGCATTATATGACCATATTAGAGGTGTCGGTTTACAATGATTGAAGTTGCATTGAAAAAATTGACTAGGGAATGTGTGACTTGTTTAAGCAAGGAAGTTCACATTCTTCCCTTCTATACATGTAAGCGAGAATGTAAGGTTTTAATAGATGTGTCAAGTGTGTTGGAAAAAATGTTATCAGCATGTATGGTCATCTACCAAACTAGGAGTCTATGTAATTGATTTGAAGCATGTCGGACCTGAAAAGGTTGTGGTGATCCATCGGTTGGTAACTTTATAATTGAAATATGTTTCCTTCAAACTACTTCCTAAGTTTTGAGTTAGAGGATGAAATGGTTGACATCTCAGTTTTGCCTCGCTTTGAAGAATTTGGATATTGGGAGAATTTTTATAACCACATTTCAACAAAGACAACTAAGTTTTTAACCATTCTAGTATGCACATCATCCTATCTTATCAGGGCATTGAGAGAGTGATGAGTGGCTTTATCTTTGTATTGACAAGGTAGAAGCATTGGAAGTGTACTGATTCATTTAACCTACTAATTTATTATTGGATTCCTCTATCATATACTAATAAACTAATTCACCTTGTTAACATCCTCCAATGTGTGAAAAACAAGATCTTTTAAATAGGGTATGGAATTCTTCATGCATATTCCATCTTTTTCCTAATCAAAAGTTTGCACACTGAAAGGGAATTATTTTTAATCATGGTTTTGAAATGTGTTTCCTCCTTAATCTCCTTCTGGGTTATTACATTGGGTGTAAAGTAGAGACCTTGAATATGGATGCTTGCCAAGTGTTTGACAAGTGGTGTGCTTCGTGCTTCCGAAGACATGGGTTTCTTCACGAAGTAATGACACTCATTTTCCAAATTCACTGACTGATTCTCCAACATCTAAGATAGGAGAATATGGAATTGGTTTTAATGTTAGTTTATTGAGAAAATAATTTAGAAGAATGTTAGGCCTCAAATAAGCATGGAAGATAGTCCTCATCAGAATGTAGTTCCATGGGATTTTTGATCTTTGGATTCACAAAAAAAATAGAGTGCACAAATGGGGTCTCATGGACTATGTATGGACCCACCTAGAGCACCTCGTGTATAGCTTCATCATGTAACATGTATGGACTCTTTCCTCATCCTAACCTGATTTCAAAACTTTGCATTTACAATTTGAATAGAGAACAAAAAATTCTAGAATCTAGATTAAATATGATCATTCCTTGTTTCATTATTAAACTAGATTTACAAACTAGTTTCCATACAGAGATAAACCTATGTCAAAAGATAGTCATCATGGACAGTAAGACAAAACACTTGAGCATGATCTTGCTTAAAATAAACCAAAAAAAAATCACTAATGCATCTATGTAGTGAGTATTCAACTAGTAATAATTAACGGTTTCATAAACATAAAATTGCAATGTTAAAACAACCCCTTCAATTGTGTTGAATTCCTCTAAAAAATATACGTAAGAAACATCTCCAAACCTATTTCCCATGTTTTAATTTTTGTAACTCATTCTTTATTATATGAATATACCCTTTCAATCCATAATTCTCATTGATACATTTATTGGATGCGTTTTTTGAGTATGTTTCGGTATCACTATGGAGATTTAGTTGTTGGAAGCAACCACTTTACTCTGAAATTCTTCAAAATTGCATTATTTTAAATGCCTTTGATTTTTGAAAATAAAATATAGCATTGTAAACCTTATCTTTGTAAATAGATAATTGTGCACTGCTTTTGTTTTGGCAGCATTACTTACACTATTTTTTAATAACATTGTATTCCTAATAATTGTGCACTACTTTTGCAATATAGATAATTGTGCAAAACTTCAAAAAAATTGAACATATACTTGAAAAAATGCTTAACTTTAGGTGTACAGCCATGTGCATTGACATTAGTCTCTCCCAAACAACCATCATGTTCCTCCATTCAACTCTCCCTCCATCCTCCACGTGTCAAAATGGGCCCCCTCTACAACCATGGCTCTTGTGTATTCCCCTCAATCACAAAATCCAATTGCACTTTCAAACTAGTCCAATCAGAAACACAACCTCTATGCTTCACCTTGGATCCTCCCTAATGATTTCATTTCCCCTACCTTGCCACCTCTAGTCATGGGCGTGACCACTTTACCTATCTCTCCTCTCTTAGCCCCATGTCTCCTAGCCCTACTCCCCTACCCTACCCTGATTATGGGTATATTTGTTGTGTGACCTCCACTTTCTCAAACCCAACACCTCACACTCATGATTCTCACTCCCTTTTACCACCGCCCTCTTACCCATGTTAAACCTTACCCCTCAATGGTCACACATGTGACCCATATGTATTTCCCTCCCTACCCCCATGCCTTTCACCATAACCCCCAATATTTCTCGTGCCCTACTATTCCACAATACTTTTCACAGTTGATTATTCTTGTGATTTGCCACAACCCTACTCCATACTCACTACTACCTTTCCAATGCACTACATCTACTCCTACCTTCCCATATTATTATCATTCCTCTCCCACATAATAATCACACCCATGACCACTTGTCCCAATATTTTTGTTCCCTTCCCATTGTAATTCCCATTATTTCCTCTACAATTCAATCCCTCTCCTAGTCTCCATTTTGATCATGATGAAAAACCTACCATGATATTCACCTTATCCCTCAATTCCTCACCTCCTATCAATTGTCTATCTCTCATGTAATCAACACCTTCCCTCCTTTTCCTTCACTTTCCACGATGCTTCGCCTATACATACTCACACTTCATGTCATCCATAACTTACTACACCTATCCTGGGCCTACCTATCTTCGCATCCAACTCTCCCTTCCCCAAACCATTATCCTCTTCATTAACCATTCCTAAGGTTGGTCATGAATGTCATTGATTCTTTTTAATTTTCAAAACATCGAAAAACAAAAGCCAAAAAAATTGTGAGGCTTAGGTTGTTCACACTCATAACCATCCCGACCACTATTGCATTTTCTTAAACTTTATTAGTGATTTCTGGATCACACTTACGACTAGGCCCACATACCCTACTTTCACTCACATCGTTTCTTCATTAACAATTTGGGCTAGTCTAGATCACAACCAAGGTAACACATTGATTTTTAGCTAATTCAAAAACATATATAATCGGGGCCCAACCTTAGTTACACCTAAAACTAGTCATAACCATTGTGTGTATCACAAATACATATTAAAATAGTCTAAATATTGCTCTAATTTTAAAAATAAACCAAGTAAACAAAGGGATAGGCCTTAGTCGTGCCTCCGAACAAGATGAGCCAAATACCTTTACCTTCAACACCACCACTCGAATAAAATCACATAACACCAAATCAACAAGAACTAGCATCACATAACACCAAATCATACTTGTGACTAGGTTAGGATAATTCCATAACTCACTTTAACACAAAATAAAATCACTAAACATCCCCCACATGCCTCGTGTGCACTCTATAAAAAAATACTTAAAACATTTCTCAATCCCATAAAATTTAACAGTCTAGCTACAATTGCAGTGCAACTAGGCTAATGCCCCATCTCCACAACCCAAATTATTTTCTCTTCTCAAGAACAAACACTACAAAAATGCTTGGATGTGGTTGCACTTGCAACTTGGCCAACCCCTATCAACTATATTAAACAAACAAAATTCTCTAAGCACATCGCAAAGCGAGAGGAAAACATTGTCCCTAATTGTGTGTTTATTACAAACAAACCAGATCGACACCATGAAATCTAGCCTCAATCTCACACGATTGGATAATTTGTCCCTTCATTGATTTCACCACCAATGAACTTCGAGCTTAGTAACATACACACACCAAGCCCATGATACTTGACATCAAGCACATATAGATGACTGGACCAATTCTTCATATCACTATCAACAAAGCTTGGGTGGGATCGGAATGATTGACCCTCCACAAGGGAAAAATATCTCACCTAAACATTAGAATCTTGGAAAGGCTTTGAAACTCACATTCATTTGAAAATACAATCTTAAATGCATCTTATTTTTATAGGTTTGGCTCTCTTTGTATCTGACCTAGTTGGATAATTTGGCTGAAAAATGTCCCTTCTCAAATGACACCATCACTCCTTTTCACATGGAAATGGATTATTCAATCTCATGACCCTTGTTTCCCACCCAAAATTAAACACTACATCTTTTGCGAAAAAAGGGCATTGATACATTAAAAATATTAGGGATAATCACACAATTAGTTTAATTGAGGCTTCTTGCATTGAATACTTAAATAGTAATATGTTTTATTCTGATCATACATACACCCCTTTGAAAATTTTGGAAATGGTCAAACTAGGAAACCATTACCACAACCACATCAAGGATTTTGTATCAACAAAGTTAACACCCATTTTCAATCATTGGTTTGGCACATCCTAGATGTGAAACTTATTTTTTCCACATATAATCTAAATTAGACGAGCCTATCTCTCACACACGTTCACGGGGAGATAGGAAAAATCAAACTCACGACTATTGAGTTGAAAGGAAGGTTCCCCACCACTGCGGCACAAAATTTTTTTGGTTCATATTTGACCATTTTGACTAAATCAACCCCCTCTAACTTGCGTGAGGGTTAGGAAAAATTGTCTAAACTTGGTAGACACACCTCCTGCACTATCAGTGAAACTATTCCCCGTCTCTTCTAACACCACCCATTGTCCTCTCAACTTTGATCTTCCCTCTACTCCTCTCTTCCAAATCTCTTTACCAATAATTTCAAGTAAAAAAATGCCTCTATTGAGGCATTATTTCCCCTACATTCTCTCAATCAATTGAAACACATGTCGGTTACAATAGAGTACGGTATCTATTTAGAAAATTTGTAGTTTATGTTCTATTTGTTTTCCACTTAGATCAAATCAACACTAAGAACTAAGAGATCGATATGCTATGATAAACAAGATTAATAAACACCTTTAGTTCTTTGCAGAAAAGTGAATTTCTCTGCATAGACTCTGGGCCTCCAAATTTCCATGGTCAAACATTCGATTAGGTAACTTGATATGCATCATATAATTTTTTACGTATATTAATTTATTACCCTTGTTGTTGTTCTTATTTTTATATTAATTTTTTATCCTTATTTATCTCACTTTACGTTAAGTTAATTTTTACCCTTGATGTTGTTCCTTTCTTGACGAATGTTTTGTATCACTAGAAACCAATTTATAGTTTTCTTGTCTCCCATTGGGGGCACCTAGTTATCTTGTTTTTATTTTAACTTCTAATTATTGTATTCTTTTTTAGTAATATTAATAGCATTTTTAAAAAAAAAATTTGTTATTCTCCTCAATAGGAAAATAGTTCAAAATATTATCCACAAAAGGCAACCTCGAGAAAGGAATGAAGGATCTTCCACTACTACATGTAAAGGACCAACCAATCCCCAAAACAAATTCACAAATTGATATTCCCTATAAAATAGAGCCTCTTCACCTAAAAACTTTGAGCCTCCTCGTTGAGGTTGTTCAACAAATGGGAAAAATATTTTCACAAAACTAAATAAATATTCCCTATAAAATGGAATCCCTCACCGAGGTTTCTAATTAGGGGGTGTTGGAAGTTTCCCCAATTTTTTATGGTTTTTCTCATCCACGTAATATCATGGCACATAAAATGCCTTCTAGTCTAGAACATTGACAAAGGAACAAGAGAACATATTAGTACAACACATGAGTTTCTTAAAAACCTCAAACTTTAATTCTTACAATTTATCATTCGAGTTCCTCAAAAATATTATGCAGTCCATACCTGCTTGGAAAGCCTCCTAAATTTTTTTAGCAGCACCTACTAAGAAAATTTATGTATCCCCCCTTCCATGGGACAACAACCTTAAAATTTTTTAATGATTTCTCTATAACTTACAACTTTAAAAAGTCATTTGAATAAGCTTCAAGACACAATCATTGAAGATGCTACACAACACTAAACTATAAACAAAATATATTTAGTTAACTTACATCTCCATACTCCACTCAACATATATTACAAGATTCGAATAGAAAATGATAGTTATTGATTCCTTTACTGGAATATAAACTTTTTAAGGCACAACTATAAGCTATATAAACACTGCTATGCTTCCTAATAATTGATACAACTCTGCCAAAAACACCCCCAATAATCCGGACATGTAATAAACAAGGCTAAGTAAAATGTAAAAATAAGAGGGAGTTTCCAAAACACAAAACTTAGTTATCATATTAGGAGAATAGATCTTCAAAACATATGATGTATTAAATAATTCCCTACCAAAAAGAAACAAAATGGGTAATAATCAGTTTATGTTGATTCAAATACTACTAACACTCTAGCCACGCTTGCTCTAAAATAGCAAATTTGAACCATCGCCCCCGATATATATTCTAATTTAAAAGGAATTCCTACTACATACAACCAACACAAAATAAAAAATCATGTGTTGGTTACTCTAGTTTAAATATATTGGAACTATGCATGCATGCGAAACATATAATTTCTCCCACATCTTTTTAGGGAGTTAAAATTAGCAAACAACAGCTTTGAAAAATTCATAATAGTCCATAGTTAATTAGACTTCTAGTTCGAATAGAGTTCTATTGTTAGGAAATAGATGGAGTCAATCAAATAAATAAACAACTAGTTTTATGCATGTGCTGGAATTAGAACACTCCAGTTCAGATTTGTAAATCTCTGTTAAGAGCAGTTAGTGGCTAGATTTATGGAAAGTTTTTTTTTTTAATAGCAAAAAATGTAATTGTTTTATATGCACTGTAATGGACATAGCTGAAGTGTAGATGTGAAGAAAAGTGCTGCATGTACAGATTTCATGTATTTAGCCGAAGCTCGGTAGAATTAAAGAAATAATTTATTCACGCACAACAATGCTGATTTATTTGATTTCAATGTTTTTATGCAAGTTTTTATTCTATGTTTATTTTGTTTATGTTATTCACTTTTTAAGACTTTGGATATTTTAAAAAATATGTATCGGAGCGTTATTTTTATAGTTGATTATTAAACCGGTAGTAGAAGTGATGGCTTCTACATCGAATATGTAGACACCACGCAGTTTAATGGAAAGAATTATGAATATTGTTCATTGACCATGAAGGCACTATTTAGATCTCATGATGTGTGGGAGATCATTGAGAATGGGTACACAGAGTCTATAGATGCAACAACATATAAGGAACTTTCTCAGGAAGAGAAAGATACTTTGAAGGAGTTATAGATGAAAGACGGAAAATCCCTTTTCTATATTCATCAGGTAATGCATGAAATCATTCTTCCGAGAATGATAGTATCCAAATCAAGCAAAGGGTGAATGGGACAAAATACAAGTTGCATATCAAGGTAAAGAGAAAGCAAAAAGCACAAAGCTTCGTTACTTTGTAGAGATTTTGAGAATTTATCAATGAAAGATTCAAATTCCGTAGAATCATTTTTTACTTATGTAGTTGCCTTAGTCAATCAAATAAAATCCCATGGAAAGAATATTTAAGATAGAAGAATTATTGAATAATTACTTAGGAGTTTGCCTATGAAATTTGATCTTCTAGTTGTTTCTATTGAAGAAACTAAGTATTTGAGTCATCTTTCTATAGATGAGTTGCATGTATCACTAATCAATAATGAATAAAGGATGAATATACCACATACAGTTGTAGATCAAGATTTTTCATCTCAAACAATAGGTATGCGTGGAAGAGTAAGAGGAAGGTTCAGCCCAAGAGGCAGAGGAAGAAGTGCATCTAGAGGATGCGGTATCGGTTCATCAAAATCTAGTGGAAGAGAACAAAATAAACAATAGATTTATGGTCAGAGACAAGATAGGTCTCATGTTTATTGCCATTATTACAAGAAGTATGGGTACTATGCTTATGATTGCAAGAAAAAAAATATGATCAAGAGAGGCAAAATCAAAATCAGGTTGGAATTTCTACTCCTAAACCTATTTTTATTACATGAACAAGGATTTCCGAAGAAACGCCTTCTTTATCCCATATTGAGTGTAATATGTCAAAAGAGAGTCCATGTGACATATGGTATTTGGATTCTAGCCGCTGCGGTAATCATATGACGAGTAATCTAGATTTATTTTCTAGTTTAGATGAATATGTGAAGAGTGATATTACTCTTGGTAAGAACAATATTATGTCTATAAAAGGAAAAGAAATGGTTAGTATTCTAACAAGATAGGGGAGAAAACAAATGTGCATTATATTTACTATGTTTCAGGTTTGAAACATAACCTTGTGAGTATTGGAGAGTTGGTACAAAAGGGGTACAAAGTCTATATGGAATACAATGAGTGTGTGATTGTGGACAAAGCTCCTAACACTCAGTTGATTGAAAAAGTGAAGATGAGAAGAAACATGATGTTTCCTTTGATATTAAAACCTGAAAAAAAAAAAAAAAATCAGATCTATTTGTAGAAAAATCAGCAGCTCGTTCGCATCCAAGTGTTGCGCTAAGTCAAATCAGTCTTCTCTACCGAGTCCTACGCGTAAGAAGGTGAGTCTTGTGCTAAGGTAAAAGAGTCTTGCGCTAAGGTAACTGAGTCCTGGGATGAGGTAATATAGTCTTGCACCAATGAAAATCAAGCTTGCATTAATGCAAGAGAGTCTTATGCTGGTTCTTATGATGGAAAGCTACAAATGCGGTGAAACTCTAAATCTTCAAACTCCTTGCACACTTAGAAACTCCTTTAAATTAGCTCATGAATTCTCACCAAGCTAAATGAACTAAGATGTATCTCCAATTCCTTGTGAAAAATGCCTAGGATAATCCCAAACAATGATGTTCCCATGAATGATCTCCCATTGTGCCAAAACTACTCTTTGAGTGTAACTTATTATTTTTAGTAAGTGTGAATTGTGAGCTGAGATGACCTTTTTGATGACTTTCTCTACAATACTCCCTCTATTTTGATCACCTTCTTCATATCCTCTTTAAATGGTGTCTTATATAAATTAAATGACCCATGTGTAGGAATACATGCTATTTTTAGTAAGTGCACTGTGGATGTCAGATTGCAACAAAACAAGTCTTGAAATTCTAGCTTTTATTCTGGGATTCCACGCTTCGTGTTTGAGTAAATTTCATTTGAAAAAGTGGGAAAATGATATTTTCATGGCATGGGTAGAATACTGAAAAAAACATAGCCCTCCATATCCCTAAAAAATAGGGGCTTCATGGCACAAAAACTAGTTCACACGAAACTAGATTTTTCAATGATCATTCTAATTTTCGCATGGTTTCGCCCACTAGAACCACGAGAAGTGAAGAGGTAGCTCACTGTCTTTTTCACATATGTTCTTCATGTGACAGGACAGCATATTGATAAAAAAACATCCCTTCATACCCCCAAAAATATGGGTTTCATGGCACAAAAAATATTTCACGGGAAACTAGATTTTTCGATGATCATTTCCTCCAATTTTTGAGCGATTTCTCCCACTAGAACCCTGAGAAGGGGAGAGGTAGTTTGTTGATTTTTTCATTACGGTGTCATGGTAGCCATTAATGGAGCTTGAAATTTTCAGGTATTTTTTTATCCATTCATGATGAAATCAACTCCATTACGATAGAATTTTTCTTCTAGTGCTTCACGTGAAATTTTACTTCAATCCACCAACCGGTTTGATGGGAAATTCAAATTTTCCTTCGTTGAGTCGGAAAGGAGATTTCTTCACTATGAACATTCCTTGATGCAAACGGGAGGTTTGAATATTATTTTTTAGTTTCCTTCAATAGATAATAATTCAGAAACATATGGTTTGTCAATCCATGCAACAGTTTGCAAGATATGTTTGATTCTTTGTTTTATGGAAATGGTGTTTTCAGACTTCTTTTTATCTGTTCTTCGTTCTTTCTTCTTGGTTTGATCAATATTTCCTTTTTGACTTATTTTTCATCATGGAGGGAAGGATAATTTTTTGTGATGGAGCTGGCTCAAGGTTCGTCAATGGTGGAGGGGTGATAGGAAGTTGTAGAGGAATTTGGAGAAAGAACTGCGTACACAAGAGAGTTAGATGTTAGAAGTCGGAAGCGGAGGGATTTTAAAAATTTGAAACTTCTCCAAGGCATGGAGTCAAGTGAATTTTTCAAGGTTTTATGTATTTGAAATTTGAGGGACATGAGGGACATCAAATTCCATGGTGGTCTGGAGCCGACATGTGGAAATGATCGAAAGGTAGGGAATGAAGCCTCGAAAAATCACTTGAAAGCATTGAGGGCCGGGCGCTGGTCATATAGGTGACCAAAATTATCCTCTAGGGTCTGGGAAAAATTTTCAATGTGTGATGTCCCTGACCTATGAGGGACATGAGGGACATCAAATTCCATGATGGTCATGGAGCTAACATTTGGCGAAGATCTGACAATAGGGAATTTAAGCTCCAAATTGTACCCAGGGGTTGAACTGACAAGCCTGATGGTTGCATGGGATTCCAAAGGTCACATGGGGATGGGTGTATTTTTCCAAGGTTTATGTACCTAACCCTTAGGGACATTAGGGACATAAAATCTCATCAGGCTCCTGGAGTTGACACGTGTCCTCCCAAAATTTTGTTAAGTCCTAAACTTGCTCCAAGAGGACAACTTGCGATGATGATAACTATAGCTCCCGATGGACAGCTTTGGAAAAATGTTATATTATTATGACTGGAAATGTCCTTTGGAATCCAATGTTTGGGATCTCATGTCTTGATTATTCCATTTGATCCCTAAAAAATTAGAGTTTGTATTTGGTACTCCACATGTGCCTTTGAAAAACTGCCATAGACCTGATGCACCAAAGTGTTGTGAAAAATATTATTTCACCATCTTATAGGTATTTTAATTCTATTTATGAAGATTTTTATTTTGATCCTAACTCCATCCAGAGCTCCCTAAATTCTCACAGGTGTCGAAACGCAGCACCCCTGGGACTCTGCAACACGATGGGTTGAGAATCTCAGTGCGATTGCACAACATGGAGCTTTTCCCAAGTGTGGGACCTTGCGAAATCGGAAAAGCTCTCCGGATGAAGGCCGGCTCCTATTCCTCTGTTCAGATGCACCAATAAAACGCAGAGGTTTACCCCAAAAAAACCTAATCTAACTACCAAGGAGACAGGGAGAGAGAAATGCATAAAAATAAACCTAAGCTAAGGAGGTGATGCACCGAGGAATGAAGAACATATGTTTTGCCAATTAAACACAGACCACAGAAATGCAATGCAATATCATGCACAGATAAACATATTCACAGTGAAAGATCAGGAGGATGCAAAATGAAACACATAGAGGGTTGAGAAACATCCACAGATCATGCATTTATTTGCTTCAAAGGTTGATACAATACACTGCAAAATGCCAAGAGGCAAAGCTGCATTACGGTTCAAATGGGAGGTTCGAATTCCACAAATTCACCTGAGGAGAAGAAGGGAGAGGCAAAACAAAAAAAAATGTTCGACCTTTAAAAGAAGCTCCTCTTTACAATATATAGAAAGAATGAGAGAGGAAAGAGAGGAGGGAAAGCCAAAACTACCCCAACCACCTCCAGGTTGTATTCAATTCATCTCATCATGGTAGAAGCGGTGGATCCTGGCAAAATGGCAGGCTGTCTAATAGAAGCGGCGAACTGTCTGCTGTATTAAAATTGTTTGTTGAAGCATTACTTCTATTTGTTTTTTATTACCAGAGGCATTTCTTGATTTTCTCTCTCCACACTGAAGTAAGATGCAAGATTGACCCTAAAATCATGTAGAGAATCTCACAAGCTTTCCGTTGATATAAAGAACATGCAAATCCAAGCTTTGGATCAAAAGATATGTCGATCTAAAGATTTAGGGCACGGAACAGATCAAGACAGATTTTGAAATATTTTCCCGCGCTTCGCCATCTGGACGACACGTGGCAGGCTCTGATTCACTGAGCAACCCTCTCTCCTCCACCTCTTGGTGGGTTATCCTTTTAAATTTCCTTGTGGGCCCTAGCTGGGACACGTGGCACTATCCCATTGGTTCGGATCAGTGCTCGAAACTTCACCCTTTGACTTTTGACTTTTTCCGCCCGTGACATGTGTCATGATTTCATTGGTCCTCGGCCCTGCCGGCTCTTTCGCGCCCTTCGCGTCTTTTTGTCCCGGATGTCCCAAACCGTTTGGGACATAAACCTCCGATCCGCCCGAAATGGGCTTCCCTGTCCCTCATTTGGCCGATGACACGTGGCATGCATTGATTGGCTTTCGGCTCCTTCGGCGATCCATGTCCCACGCATCCCTTTGTCCCATTTGGCATAGTGCTGAAATTTCCCATTTCGGCCGAACCCGGCGGTTCGGTCTTTTTGTCCCAACTATCCCATTTGCTTTTGGACTGCTTGTTCCCATTTCGGCCGATCCGGCCGGTTCGGGTCTTTTTGTCCCAGATGTCCCAAAGCAGTTAGTGCGAAAGTTCTCCTTTTCGGCCGATCCGGGATTTCTGCGTCCGTCGCGTCCATTTGTCCCACTTGTCCCAGTTGCTTATTTGGGCCACTGGAGGCTTCTCGCCGATCCGCGTCTTTTCCCAAATGTCCCGAAAGGCTAGACTTGAGGACTTAGCCATTTTTCGTGATTTTTCCTGGATCAACCTACTTGCCTGGAACTGCAAAACTCTGATGCATGTTATCAAAATTTAGCCTGGGGGGGAAATTTTGACAACAGTTTTGACGACTCAGCGGGGTTACCTGCCTGCTAGGTAGAAGATCAGTGGCCTTTAGCGATCCATTGGGCATGGAGTTATAGCATTCACCTGAAACGAGCCTGATACTGCAACTTCTTCTCCAACAACACCCTGAACTGTAGAAAACAACATGAGAGCAACAAAACCTGTGCCAAAGCACTTAGGGAAACTGAAACCTAACTACAACAAGACAATGTGCACACGCACTTAGAGGAATTGAAATCTAGGCTAATATTTACAAGGGTAGAACTTTTCTCTTTTCAGTAGCAATGTTTAAGATAGATTCCGTTGGCCGGAATCGGAAGTTCTTCTCCGTCCAATGTAGAAAATTGGAAGGCATTGCTATTCTTACATTCTCGTGACCATGTAGGGGCCACTCCAAATGGCATCAAATTTGGAATGCCTTCCCGGTTTTGCCCGGTCTACATCCCATTTCAGAACTAAGTCTCCTTCTGAGAAGGTCCTTGCTCTTGCTTTCTTATCAAACCATCTTTTCACTAAGGCCTAATCTTTCTCAATCGTTTGAGCTACATGCTCTCTAATTTCTTCCAATTCCATCAACTCTGCATACCTAGCCTCCATTGGTTTGAACTCAGATAACTCAAACTGCTTCATGAGCTCCAAGGCTGGCAATTCTAATGATATAGGCAATACTGCCTCCTTCCCATAGACCAACTTGTAGGGAGAATTACCTGTAGACCTCTTTGGTGTTATCCTATCAGCCCATAACGCTGATTTTAGCCTTGTATGCCATGTCCTTTGATTTTCATCCAGAGTCCTTCTGATGATTTTTAGCAAATTCTTGTTTGTGGACTCTGCCTGTCCATTACCCTGCGGGTAATAATTTGAAGAGGTGCTCAAATAGATTCCATTCTTGACAGCCCATTCTGTAATTTTTGAACCTGTGAATGCTAATGCATTATCTGATATGATGGTGGCCGGCACACCGAACCTGGTCACTATTCCTTCATAAAACTCTAGTATATTAGACTCGTTTGCCTCTTTGAGCGCTACTGCTTCAGTCCACTTGGTGAAATAGTCCATTGCTGTGAGAATCCACTTGTGGCCTTGGCTTGAGTTTGGGTTGATGACCCCGATGAAGTCCAATCCCCATTGCATAAATGGTTGGTCAACCAAAATTGGGTGCAATGGAAGTGCTACTAGTCTTTCTTTGCCTATGAAGAGTGCACATTTCTTGCACTTTCTTATCCATGTATAACAGTCACTAAACACTGTGGGCCAATAATACCCTGCCTTCATTATCTTGAGAGTTGTTACTCGTGGGGCAAAATGTCCTCCAGAATCTCCATCGTGAAAATCTCGTAACACCCTCTCAATTTGACCTGTCCCAATGCACCTCAATAAAACTCCATTGATGTCTTTCTTGAACAAAACACTATCAACAAGCACATATGGAATAGCTTGTAATCTGAAGTATCTCCTTTTTGCTTTGCTCATTCCTGGAGGGCATAGTCCTGTCTGTAGGAAGTGTATCATACTCTGAGTCCAACAAGGAGTGGGCACATCATCATTTTCCTGTTCCTGACTATCCTGTAGTACCAAGACAGTCTCTTTTTCATCACCTGCTTCAACTTGTTGACTCAAGGCTAGTTGTTCACATAGTCCCTTCCCACGTACTAGTTTGGTGACCTTGATCTCGATGTCATATTCCATGACACGAGTGATCCATCCTGCACGCTTCTCATTCAGATCCTTGTTTAGAAGGAAGTCCTTAACTCCCGCATGAGAGACCAACAATTGGATCTTGTTGTTCGAGACTAGGTGCTTGAATTTCTTTAAACTCCTGATCACTGCAAGTACATGCTTTTCAATGAAAGAGTACCTAGTTTCATATTCCTCCAAGCCTTGACTGAAGAAAGCAACTGGTTGCTCTAATCCTCCTTTGTTTTGTTGGACCAGGATTGCAGAAATTGTGTCTCCACCACCGAAGGCATATAACATGAAATCTTTGGAGAAGTCTGGATTGACAAGAGTCGGAGCTTGAGATATAGCTTCCTTTATTGCCTCGAAACTTGCCTTGCCTTCAGATGTCCACTTAAATGCCATGCTCTTCTTTAACATCAGCGTTATTGGTTTTACGAGAGCTGCAAAGTTTGGAACAAACCTGCGGATGAAATTGATCCTTCCTAAGAAGCTTTGAAGAGCCTTCTTGTGACTTGGCAATGGCAATGCTTGAATTGCTTCGACTCTTTCTGGGTCAATCGTCAACCCCTCCTTTGAAACAATATGGCCTAGGAGTTTTCCCTCGTGAGCCAAAAATATGCATTTTTTGGGATTCAATGATACCCCAAATCTTCTACATCTCTGAAATACTTGCCTCAAATGACAGAGGTGATCCGCTGCATTTTTTGAGAATACAGTGATGTCATCAAGATATATTATAACTATTTTATTGATCAACCCTTTAAATGCCATATCCATTGCCCTTTGGAAAGTGGCTCCAGCATTTGATAGCCCAAATGGCATTTTCTTGTAGGCATAGGTCCCCCATTTGGTGGTGAAAGTTGTCTTGAACTGGTCATCTTCTTTTACCATCACCTGATTATACCCTAAGTAGCCATCTAGGAGAGAAAACCTCTCTGAACCGGATACTACTTGCAATATCTACTCCATCAAAGGAAGTGGGTAATGATCTTTGAGAGATGCCCTGTTGAGGTCTCGGAAGTCCACACATAACCTAATTTCTCCGCTCTTCTTCCTGACTGGAACCAAGTTCGCAACCCAGCTCGAGTGTTTGATCGGGAATATAATGCTTGCCTCTATTAGCTTGTTAAGCTCTTTCTTCATTAGAGGCTCAATGTGAGGGTTGACTGGTCTCTGCCTTTGCCTTATGGGCTTAGCATCCGGATCCAATTCTATTGTATGTTGTGCCAAATTTGGATCGAATCCTCTTAAGTCTTCATAGCTCCAAGTGAAGACATCCGGAAACTCTTGCAAAGGTGTGTGAAATCTGATTTCTCCCCGCTTTCAAAGGTGGCCACTTTACCAATTTGAAGTGTTTTGCCTTCCCAACCAGAATTGGCTGAATCTTCTCTCTTGACCTGTATATTAGCCTTTTCCTTATGAAACTAGTCATTAGGGTTGAAGATAGACTCCAACGTTACCAAACCTTTAGGAAGCTTGTTTGTGCGCAGCTGCACTACTTGATCTCCATAATGCTGCTCTAGTCTGTCCTGATTTCTAGCTGAGAATTCAGCTTCTTCTTGTAAGAAATTGACGATCTATTGATCGTTCTCAAACACCTGCCAGCTTGTGTTATTATCTGGCACTGCCGGCCTCACAACTACATGGATATGTGGCTGCGTTTTTTCTCTTCTGATGTTGTCAACCACATCAAATGTTGCTCCAATTGCTGCGAGCCTATCTGCGGCTTCATTTTTCTTCCTGGGTATGGACACAATGCTGAAAGCTTCAAAATCCTCAATGAGGTCCCATACCCTATTCTTGTAGCTCTTTAGTAGGTCATTCTTTGTGGCATGTTGTCCCCTAACTTGGTTGACGATTAGCTCGCTATCTCCAAACACCTACAAGTTCTTTATGCCCCTTTTCCTGGCCCAATGAAGTCCATGAATCAAGGCCTCATATTCAGCTGTGTTGTTTGAACAAGAAAACTGGAAACGAAAAGCTGAATAGTACTTGATGTCTTGTGGTGAAATCAACACTGCACCACCTCCAACACCTTGCCTGCTTCTCGAACCATCGAAGAATAGTTGCCAAACCTTGTTTTCATCCCTTTGTTCAGGCTGAATGATGTTGGGAATGGGTGAATTTTCTTCGTGTACACAATATACGCCCAATTCAGCTTCTTCAACTTCCTTGTATGGGTCAAATTCATGACTCTTGTTTGCCCATTCATCCAAAGTTAAATCAGGAATTCCCTCGACCTTAGTACCTGTTTCTAGATCATTTGGACACTCCTCCTGATCAAAAATTGAGCAATTTGCATTGATAGGGCCTGGTACATGGGGCTTAATATGGAAGTTGGCAATTGGTTCTTTGATCATGATTGTTGCTTTGGCCCCATACCTTGTCCTAAAAATCATGTGTGACCAATCTGCAGATAAATATCCACCGATTTTTGCAGTGAAGTCTCTTGATAGACACAACGCAAAGAGTGGCGGAAGGTCAATCACAGACACATCTTGTAGAACTGTAACATTAGGACAGGAATGTAGTGTTAGGCTTAACCCCTTGATGACTCCAACAGTTCCTACTGCCGTTCCATCCAACTGTACTACTCCTTTTAGCACTGGTTCATACTTCAAACCCAGTTGATCCGCTATTTGCTTTGGCATCACCAAACTACTTGCTCCTGAATCTATCATGCAATTGTGTACCAAGTGGTTTCCAACAACCAACGACACATAGAATGGTGGAGGCTTCAAATTTTTCTTGTCTGGCCCCCATCATGTTACACTGCATTAGTGAGAACTTTCTCATGTCCTTGGTTTGATACATTTGTGGCAGACCAATTAGACATTGCAGCTTGCAACAAATCTCGTTGCCCTGGAATCGCCAGTGATTCCCACATGGAAATGTTCACATGTGTCTTCTTCATTTGATCAATGATGTTGAAGGGGGATGAATTGTCCTTTTTCTACTCCTTACTTGGTGCAACCTTTTCTGGAGCTTGAACAGGTGCATGTGTTGCTACAACAGGTACCTTGGGCTGATTTTGCACATTTGGAGCTGCGTTTGGTCTACTGACTCCTTGTTGTGTAAGAGTGGGTTGAGAAACAACTAGATTAGACGGTTGTCCCTCTTCTATGCCTCTCTTCTTTGACCGTGTGTTGGCAGCCATGCCTTGAAAAGGTTGTTGGTTAACTCCACAGAAGTCTTCCATTTGCCAATTGGCCAATGTGGTCTCTGTCGGAGGTCCTTCTTGTTGTGTTTCTTGCTGCTGGTTCCCCTCTTGGCTTGATTCTTGAGGCACACCAATGGTTTGCACCATCAAGGCCTGATTCAGTGCACCATTAAAACATGCTGACTGATTATGAGGTAGATTGCAAGGGTAACACCAGTTGTACTCCTGTGCCATGTTGTTTTGCGTTGGAACCAAGGCTCTCGAGGATGTTGCTATATTTGGATCATACGGCCGAAATGGCCTGGAAGCTTGAGATTGTCCTTGGTTTTGGTTTGCAGCCTGAGGTGGTGGTGGTCTATTCTGTTGGTACGAGGGCCTAGCTTGGTACTTTGCTTGAGGCTGATATGGTTTGGCACTTTGAGCTTGCTGTCTTTTGATAGTCACAAGCTCATTTCCGAGGTTCTGCAGTTGTTTCATGACCTCTTGCAATTCCTTTGAACTATTTGAAGAATTCGATGCCTCATTATTGCTTTGATTTCTAGGAGTTGGAATGGGATTTAACTCTGGTGCTTGGTGGTCAGTAGGATTTCCCATATCTGGATAGAGAGGCATTGGCGGCCTTGTGCAAGCTTGCCGACTTGGATTAAACAGCTTCTCTACTCGATTCTTTGTGTCATAGGCCCCCGACAAAGCATTGTCCCTCCCATTGATTGGATCATCACGGCTATGTCTGAATTTATAGCCTTTAAGAAATAAAGGAATGCTCCTTCGGCAGTTGGCCTAACAACTATTGGAATTCTGTCCCATGTCCGTTGGAACCTGAAGTTGAAATCTGCCATTTGTTCGTTAGGAGCCCTTTTGATTGTTGTCAGTTGTTCCAATAGAGACAAATTATCTGCCCTTTCCCCAAACTGGCTATAAAGAGCTGAACAAAGCTGGTTCCAATTTGTAATAGACCCTGTTGTAAGGCTCCTAAACCATTGTAAGGCCTTACCTTTGAAAGATGAAGCCAACAACTTGACTGCAACATCCATTTCATTTATTTCGTGGATTGCACATACATTAGCGATATCCTGGATGTGATCAATAGGAGTAGTATGATTTTCTCCTGTGAAGTAGGGGATATTTTTAGCGCTGCAACTGGAATTTGGTTCTGAGCATTTAGGGCAAGTGGACTACTTCCCGTGAAATTGACAAAGGGATTCGGTGGTAGATGCGCCATTATGATTGGCCTAAGAACCCTGGTTGATGCGAGAAAAGGCCTACCAGGTGGAGGTGTAGACAAAGTCCTGTTAGGCGGAGATGGTGATCTTTGTGGTCTTCTTCCTCTCCTTCCTCTGCCTGGTGATAGTTGCAAGTGGAAAAATAGCCCTTCTTCTCGAGTATTGGACCTGGTTCGAATTCTTCTCATGTGCCTGGGCAACTTGTGCTGCTACACCACTGAACTCTATCCCTTCGGAGTCGCCAGATGTGTTAGAGAACAAGCCTCTAAAAGGCTGGATTTTGCCAAGTTACACACCAAACTTGACAGTATTGAAAATATAATTGAAATTGAAGGGTTCCAGAGGAGACAATCTTCAATTCGAATTCGGGCCTTGTTGTGCAGCTGCGGATCCCCGAAAAGCTATAGGCGGAACTCAGGTCATGCAATGCAACTCACAAAACCCGAATTGCTATGTGTCGGAACTTGGAACATGTCCGACACCCCTCAAAACCCGAAAGGCTGTTTTGATGTTTTTGGATCCCGAAATCCTAAATCATTGCATACCCGAAATTTTGAAAATCAAAATCTCGAAAAACTAAGAATACCCATTTGAAGATTTCCCTCAAATATACCAACTGGTGAAATTTCGGCCTATTTCGAGCAAGATAAACCCTTGAAAATTGATTTCGGAGTTCAGGCTAGGAGGTGCAAAATCCGAAATTTGTAAAAACTTGCAAATTTTAGTGCAAATTTCATGAAAACTCCTTCAAATTTTGGTGGAATGACCTCTTGGTCCCACCGGGTGTGCCAAAACTGTTGGTGTCGAAATCGCAGCACCCCTGGGACTCTGCAACATGATGGGTTGAGAATCTCAGTGCGATTACACAACATGGAGCTTTTCCCAAGTGTGGGACCTTGCGAAATCGGAAAAGCTCTCCGGATGAAGGCCGGCTCCTATTCCTCTGTTCAGATGCACCAATAAAATGCAGAGGTTTACCCCAAAAAAACCTAATCTAACTACCAAGGAGACAGGGAGAGAGAAATGCATAAAAATAAACCTAAGCTAAGGATGTGATGCACCGAGGAATGAAGAACATATGTTTTGCCAATTAAACACAGACCACAGAAATGCAATGCAATATCATGCACAGATAAACATATTCACAGTGAAAGATCGGGAGGATGCAAAAAGAAACACGTAGAGGGTTGAGAAACATCCACAGCCATGCATTTATTTTCTCCGAAGGTCGATACAATACACTACAAAAAATGCCAAGAGGCAAAGGTGCATTACATTCAAATGGGAGGTTCGAATTCCACAAATTCACCCGAGGAGAAGAAGGGAGAGGCAAAACAGAAAAAATGTTCGACCATTAAAGAAGCTCCTCTTTACAATATATAGAAAGAATGAGAGAGGAAAGAGAGGAGGGAAAGCCAAAACTACCCCAACCACCTCCGTGTTGTATTCAATTCATCTCATCATGGTACAAGTGGCGGATCTGCAAAACGGCGGGGCTACCTAATGTACGTGAGAAGCGGCGAAACTGCTTCTGCATTAAAGTTGTTTGTTGAAGCATTACTTGTTTGTTTTTGTGCGCAGAGGTGTTTCTTGATTTTCTCTCTCAAACTAAACAAAAATTCAAGATTGACCCTAGAATCGTGTAGAGAATCTCACAAGCTTTCCGTTGATATAAAGAACGTGCAAATCCAAGCTCGGATCGAAAGATATGTCGATCCGAAGATTTAGGGCGCAAATGCAGATCAAGATAGATTTTGAAATATTTTCCCGCGCTTCGCCATCATCTGGACGACACGTGGCGAGCTCCGATTTGCTAAGCAACCCTCTCTCCTCCACCTCTTGGTGGGTTCTCCTTTAAATTTCCTTGTGGGCCCTAGGCGGGACACGTGACACTATCCCATGGTTCGGATCGGTGCTCAAAACTTCACCCTTTGACTTTTGACTTTTTTCCGCCGTGACACGTGTCATGATTTCATTGGTCCTCGGCCCTGCCGCTCTTTCGCGCCCTTCGCGTCTTTTTGTCCTGGATGTCCCAAACCGTTTGGGACATAAACCTCCGATCCGCCCGAAATGGGCTTCCTTGTCCCTCATTTGGCCGATGACACGTGGCATGCATTGATTGGCTTTCGGCTCCTTCGGCGATCCGCGTCCCGTGCATCCCTTTGTCCCATTTGGCATAGTGCTGAAATTTCCCATTTCAAATCCCATGATTCGGGTCTTTTTGTCCCAATCTGTCCCATTTGCTTTTGGGTAATTTTCTCCATTTCATCCGCCGAACTGCCTGGTTTTGTCCCAGATGTCTTTTTAGTTCTCCCGATCCGCAGGCTGTCCCATCGCCGATTTGTCCTGATCCCTATTGTCCTTGAGGTTTTTCCCATTTTGACGCCGATCCGGGCCGCCGGTTCGAATTTTCCAAATCTATATTTGCTCAAAAACATTTTACCCTTTGAATTGATGGTCTAAATTCTTCCCCTCTAGTTGAATGCTTTAAAATGCTCACAAACTTGTTGTTTTTCCCTAATTTGAAGGAATATTCCAAGTTTTCCCTTTTTCTATTTTGTGGGCTATGTCATTTTTTCTGTGCTCCTAGTTTTTCCAATTTTGTGGAAAATTCAATCCCAAGTCGAAAATGTTCGGCTCATTCATTTTTCCTTCATTGAAATTCTTTAGATCATGGAAAAATCAAAAATTGATCAAATCATACTTGTTTGACTTTGAAAAATCCAATCCCAAGGTCGAAAATGTTCGTAAATCATGCTTCAGCTTGATTTAAAATAAAAAATCTACCATCCTTGGTGAAAAAATTGAATTCTAGGGCATCCTTTGAATTTTTTGTTGTGCATCTAAACCATGGAAAAATTGAAATTGATTTGTCAATATCGGGCATCATTTTCCCATCAAATTCATCCTCAAAAATGTATTGGTATGTGGGCATGTGTTTTTTCATTGGCATTGGTAACGAGGGATGATTTTCATTGGCGAGGTGGGGAAATGTTTAACTTTTCATTTTTTTACCTTTTTTGACAAAATGGGGCATTTTCGGCCCAGGGGACCCATTTTTTCCAAATTTGCCTACGTGGCATGATTCTAATTGGTAGGGGATGGGTGGCAGGTGGTCGATTCCTTAAGGTTTTTAGACCTTATTTTGCAAAAATTTTAAAATAAAATTTTCCCGAAACCCCGCAGCCAATCGAGGAGGACACGTGTCCTAAAAGATTTTTGGTTGGGGATGCGGGTGGCGGAGGGGACTTAGATTTTTTTTAATTTCATCAAAGGGTTAAAATCAAAAAATTTTTGGCCCCCTCGTGAGCCAATCCAGTGAGACACGTGTCAATAGGAGGACACGTGGTCACAATGACGAAGTTTGTGAGTGTGGGTCGGGGTCCCAGAGGGAAAAAGGGGATTTTTTCACTTTTTCACAAAAGAGTTCAAAATAGTTTTTCAAAAAAGGCTTAAAATAAAAAAAATTTAAGCCATGCCCCATGGCAAATCATAAGATGACACATGGTCAAAGGACAAGAGAGATGGATGGCGGGGGTGGGGTCAGGGTGGGCAAGGAGGCAGGAGGGAATTTTTTCCCTTTTGCAAAAAGACTCAAAATCAAAATTTGAAGCGCTGCCCACTAGCTGAATCACAAGGAGACACATGGCGGGGGAAAAATCAGAGGTGCGGGCCCATGCAGGGGCAAAAAAGTGAAAATTTTCCCAATTTCCAAAAAGGTCAAAATGCATAGAATTGAAGCATGATCCCAATGGGACCCACCATGTGCCACGTGTCAGCTCCAAAATTCAAAGGCGGAGGGGCGGAGAAAAAGTCAAATTTTTCCATTTTTTCAAAAATGTCAAAAAGTAAAAATGAGCCCAAATTTGTTTCCAATCATTTTTTACCACATGTCCAGCCTTATCCAAAAAATTAAAAAGGTAACTCAAGCTTATTTCTAAGTCCACATCTTCCACGTGGAGGGCCAGGATTAAAAGATGGATAAGATCGATGGTTGTTGTGCATCCATTTGTTTTGACCACCATGGGAGCTCCAGAAGCTTGGAATCATGATTTTTGCATCAAAATTCATCAAATTTATAGTGATTTTGTGTCATCTTGGCCTTCCAGGATCATTGGCATCACTTTCATGGCTTAATTCTTTGATTTGAGATGTTTTTGAAGTAATTTTTTTCATCCCGAGAAAACACGTGAAATGTCAAAATCAAAAGTTGCAGAGGTAATTTTAAAAGGTAAAAGGTGAAAATGATGAGTAAAAGGTGTTTGCATGCCTCAATGATGAAAAACATGCCTCCAGGATGGATAATGATCCAGATATTTGTAATGATTTAATCTTTTTGGGCACACCTGGCAACCTGCAAATGTTTTTCTGTTTGATGTCATTTTCATTGAATCATGAGAATTGTTTTAAACAAACTTGATCCCATGGCATATTATTTTCTTGGGAAAGAAGGATCCAATGTGGCATGAGGTATATAATGCATTTTGGAGAAATTGTAAAGGTGGGGTCGGGAAAAATTGAAAATCACGAGCAAATTCTGAGAGAAAGCTCATTTTTCTAAAACCCACCAAAGAACCAGGATAATTTCTTCTGTGTTGGATCTTCATGTATGTGAGTTGGTTACAAGTGTATAGCCATCACACAGACTCTGAGATTGTTCATGAAACTCTCCCCTGCTGATGAATCTAACAAGCTTTTGAGTTAATCTATGTTTTTCTGGCAATATGATGTCTGTTATCATTTTTAAATGCCTACAAATAGTTTTCATTGTTCTTGTTGCAATCTTGCATTGAAAGTCTTTAGAAATCACACAGAATCTCCATTTCTTGTTGATAGTTTAGTGGCATTTGCAATCTCATGTTCAAAAGAGCCTTCATCTGATAAAGAGATAAACAAATTTAAAATCACTTTACCTTCCTTGACTACAGAGATTTCTTGTAAGCCTTTGGGGGCACCTTAGGTGTGGTTTGATCAAGGATTTTTGTGTTTAATTGAGTTCTTTACTTCAAGATTTTGTGGTGAGTTCTCAAAGATATTGTGTGAAGAGTGCTTCCTGGGCTTCCATTTATGCCTCTTCTAGTTGAAAGAATGTCTTGATTATTTGAAGCATTTTATCTGATAGTTGTTTCAAGTATTGTAGAGGTTGTCAAAGATCTGATATATCCCAGTTTGTCTCATCAATACCCCACCAAAAATCATTCTAAACAAATAATCCTACCCATACTACCCCTGCATCTGCATTGTGTGTCAACAAAAGAATACAATCCATTTACAAAAATGCACAAAGGAAAATCAGATCATATAATGTCTCCAGTAACCCTTGCCTTGCATTGAAAATATCTCCATAATCTGGGAGTGACAACTTGTGAAAGTCAGATTTGGAGTGTTGATCATATTTTCCCAAGGCCTTTTCATACTACTTGCATAAATTGAGGGATATCTTCATCTCCTTCACCATTTGGGGGTTACAATATAGGTTCTCTTACCTTGGTTGAAAGGCACAACCTAAAATAGTGAGGGTCAGATCAAATCCTTTCAAAGTGCTATCCATCTCTCCACAAATCTGAGTGTCAGTTAGATCACATCCCCGGCTACAAAATGACACACATCAAGATCTATCTAACTTCAAGCTTCATGCCATATCTCTGATGCTGCTCAGACTGAAAAGGAGAAAAATTTGGGTACCAACACCTTTCTGGCACCATTTTTGGGACTTCTTGGAATTTCTTGGTGTTTGTGGAGTGTTTGAAGAGTTTGAGCATTTGTGTATTCAAGTATTTGAGCTGCTACATTGTTAAAATATCATTCTATGCTTCAGATCTACAAGTTTTAAACAAGGGTTTCAAGTTTTGTCTTCCCTTTTTCCATTTCCTAGCAGTTCATACACTTTGGGTGCATTGTGATTGATTGATTTAAGAAGAAGAAGGTCTGATTTATAAAGGCTTTGCAAAGGTTTCAGTACTAGCAAACATTTGACAGATTATTTTAGTGCATTCTTGCACAACTAAGGTGAAATTCCTTAGTGGCGACTCCATGCTGATTTGATCTTGAAAATACCAGTTGTCTTACCTTTCTGTCATTTATAATTTGTTGCTCAAATCTACAAAACTAGAAGGAAGAAGATCTCTCTTCATCAAGGACTCTACTAAGAAGTTGTTTACAGATTCAAGAAACTCAGAGCTAGAGGGGAGAAAGGTGTGGAAGGTTGTTGGAGACTTGACTGCAAGAAAGGAGATCCCTATTGTTGAGTTTGAAAGTGAGCAACCTGTTATTGAGGACTGCAATTCTTCTTCAAGTGGATCTGATTCAGACAATCCTATTGCTGATTTGAATTCCCCATCAGGTGAGGGACCTTCTTGTGCATTTGAAAGGCTTGCTCCTAAATCTGCTCCTATATTTTCTAAATTTTCTAGAGATCATCAAGGGGAGAGAGAGCCTTAAGAGAGATCTATTTTGAAGATTTCATTCCCATTCCCCAAAGACCTCTCACTCCTCATCATTTTGTTTCTCCTCCAAGATCACCACCACAAAAAACATGGCTCATCCTCCACCTAGACCCCCATTTTTGTTAACACCTTTGGTCCTATAAATTTTAGAGGAATGGATGGTTACCCAAATGTTGTCCCACAAGATGTCAGAAATAGGTTGCCAAAATTCTAGGTAACAATGCTATTACTGGTGATCAACATCTCAAACTTTTTTGATAATATGATGGAAGATTTTGAGATAGAGTTTGAGGATGTGTATGTCAAATTGTTTATTCATACACTAGAAGAGGATGCTAGGGATTGGTACAAGGCTCTACCTGATAATTCTATTGATTCATGGACTGAAATGAAAAATGCATTTAGGTTGCAATATGGTGACAAGACTGATCCTAGATTTCTTTTTTAAGTTTGAGAATATCAAGAAGAACCCTAATGAATCAGTCCATGACTTCAACACAAGGTTTAACAAAACTTTGAGAAGGCTTCCTATTGGTTTGAGGCCTTGTGATGAATCTTGTTTAATCAAATATGCAGATGCATTTGATAAAAAGGCAGCCTATTACCTAAGAGACAAGAACCCTACCAATCTAAGACAAGCTTTCACCATGGCACTTCAAATTGAAAACAATATCAAGGTTGTTGGGAAACCTCTCAAGAGAGATGGTGTAAAATTGATAAACCCTAAAAACCTCAAGCTAGCAAAGGTGCTGATTTAGAAGAGGTTGTGAAAACTTTGGCAGGGGCTATCAAAGAAATCTCATACAAGTTGGCAAGAGCTGAGAAGGAATTGGGTAGACTTCACAAGGTCAGCCTAGGCAACAAGCACAAGATAGATTTGGCAATCACCATAGGAATGAGCAGAGGTTTGATGACAAAGGTAAAGGGCCTATTGGATCTACAAATAGACATCCTCAAGCACGTGAAGGAAGAGTGTTTCCTGATCCCTTAACTACTAGGGTTGTTTTGTTGAAGAAGTTGCTGATATTGATTGGTGTGATAGGTGTTTTCTTCCCATCCTCCATGTGAAGTGGAAAGAAAAGAAGGTGAAGTTAATAATGATGATGGTACTGATGATGATATTTGCATGATGGGTTGTTCTTCAAGCTCACAAGGAGGAGCAACATCTACTGAAGTAATAAGTGCTAGGACTAGCTGCAACCTTTTGGGATTGCATCAAATGGGTACAAGTCTTTCTTCCCCCTCATGCTCTTGAAGTTGATGTAGTGCAAGCTTTTGAAATTCCTAACAATGACTTTGAATACTTAAGAGCTTTGATGATTAAGAAGTATGATGGTGGTATCCCTTCGAGGAAGATAGACAATTGTTGATGAATGTTGTTGTAGCTCAAGAGAAAGATTATAACACTAGAAGAAAAGTTGTTAAAGGAAGTGGGCCTCAAGCCAAACCTAAAACACCCTTGCTCACAAGCATTCCAAAAGAAGCTCCTAGGAAAGAAACACTTGCTAAAAGCTCTACTTGTCCCAAGAAAAATTACAGTCCTCCTCATGCCCAAGCTACCAAGAATCCATTACCATCTAATGAATCTTCTTGTCTCCCTTCCAATGTTGTTTTTCCAAAGAGTGTTCCCTATGACATAGCCCAAGTATTGAGCCAAATTAAAGTGAGTGTTCCAATCATTGAGTTGCTTAGAATTCCTGAGCATAAGAAGAGAGCATTTGAGTACTTGGGGTTGAAAGAAGAGAAGAATACTCCAGGCAGAAATGTAAATGTTGTTGAAACTCCTCCTCGAATCATTGCTGACCTTGAAACACCACCAGCAAAAGAGAAGATTTTGGAGAGACACCTGAGGTATATTTGGGGACATCTTTGGTTGATTCCCAATTGAATGTTGATCCATTTTTCACAACTTTGATTATAAAGGATAGGCTACTTCACAATTGTATGTTTGATTCCGGTGCATCATGTAATGTCATGCCTCTAGAAGTCATGAATGAGTTGGATATCAAAGTGACAATAGCCTATGGAAAGTGTACTACCATGGACTCAAGAGAAGTGTCGGTAGTTGGTTGTGTAAAAGGTTTGGTTGTGCAACTTGCATCTTATCCCGGAGGAATTTAAAATTGGATGTTGTGATTGTTGATTGCCCTGCCAAATGGGGTATGATTTTGTCAAGAAAGTGGGCTGCAAGTGTTGGAGGGAGTGTCCAAATGGATATGTCTTTTTCCACCATTCCCATTGAGGGCAGCCTAGTCAAGCTCTATGGAGAAAAGAAAATGTTGCATCTAATTGAGGACCCAAACAATGCTACTTATGAAGTATTATTTGCTGATGTTGATGCTGATAATTTTATTGGTTTTGCTGATGGAAAAGAACACAAAATGGATCAGTCAAAGTGCCTTGAATAGGTATGTTCTCCTTGGACCTTGCTATTTGATGGAGCTTGCTCCAAATTTGGAAATGGTGCTGGTGTAATTCTGATTTCTCCTAGCTAGAAGAATTTGTTTTTTCCTTCAAGCTTAATTTTGAATGTACTAACAACATTGCTGAGTATGAAGCCTTGTTGTTGGGTCTAAGAATTGCATGGAAGTATGGTGTCAAGGACATCATTGCAAAGGGAGATTCAGAGCTAGTTGTCAAACAAATAAGAAAATTGTATGCTACAAAAAATCAGCGGATGAAGCAGTATAAGCATGCAGTTTGGGATCTAGTTGAGATGTTTGATTCCTTCAATATTATGCACCATGATAGAAGTTTGAATGTTGCTTGCTGACAAGTTGGTAGTGTTGGGGTCAAGATTTGGAGTTTGCACCATTTCACCTTATTGTGAGTACAATGTTGAAGTGTTGACTAGGCCAGCTTGTCCCTGACAACATCAAGCATTGGCAAGTGTTTGATGATGATTCTCAAGTGCAAAGGTTCTTGCAAAATCAAGGTGAGTTTGTAGATCAGCATATTGATTGGGAACCAATGGTGTGTATGACTGAAGGAAGAGAGACTTTGTTTGGAAAAGATATTATCCAATTGAAAACAAACACCATTCCTAGAGGCCTTGTTGCTCTTGAGTCAAATTTTAACAATGTTGATTGCATCATAAATAGAAACATGTCTACCTCAAGGGATGTGGAAGAGCATGACTTGGGAACAAAGGAAAACCAAGAAAATTTTGGTTGGGTAGCAATCTAAACAAAGAGGAGAAAAAATAGTCCTATGTTCAACTCTTGAAAAATATCAAGACTACCTTGCTTGGTCCTATTCCGAGCTAAAAGCATATAGAGAAGACTTGTTTCAACATGAGATCCCTCTTGAGGCCAAGAATAAGCCATTCAGATAGAGGAAAAGGCCAATTAATCCACTTCTCTCCATGAAAATGCAAGAGGAGTTAAAGAAGTTGAGAGATGGAGGTATTATTCAGCCCACTAGATATTCATCTTGGGTTGCAAACCTTGTGCCAGTCAGAAAGAAGAATGGAGACATCAGACTTTGTGTGGATTTTAGAAATCTAAACAAAGCATCCATGAAGGACAACTATCCCTTGCCAAATATGGAAAATATGTTGCAGCTTGTGACAGGGTCTGAGTTGCTTTCTACATTGGATGGTTTCTCCGGATACAATCAAGTGGTTGTCAAAGAATCAGAAAGACTTAAGACAACATTCACTACTCCTTGGGGAACATATGTTTTTGTTAGGATGCCCTTTGGTTTGATGAATGTTGGTGCCACTTTTCAAAGAGCAATGGATGTTGCTTTTGCTGGTTACATCAATGAGTTCATTGCAGTTTACCAAGATGATGTGACTGTGTTTTCAAGGCAGAGAGGTGATCATTTGCAGCACTTGGAGAAGATGTTGATCAGATGTAGGGAGTATGGCATTTCTCTTAATCCAAAGAAGTGTCATTTTGGCATGCAAAAGGCCAAGCTGCTTGGTCACATTGTGTCAAAAGATGGTGTTATGATAGACCCTGAGAGAGTGGAAGCAATCAACAAAGTACCTATCCCAAGAACCAAGAAAGGCATCCAATCTTTCTTTGGTCAAATTAATTTTATTAGAAGGTTTGTTTCCAACTTTGCTGAGTTGACTCTTCCAATCACAAGCATGCTAAAGAAGGACCAAGTTATCAGGTGGGAGGAGGCTTCCATTCAAGCTTTTGAAGGAATTAAGGATGCACTTAAACATGCACCTATGTTTTAGCAGCCCCAAACTATAAGAGGCCTTTCCAAATCTTTTCCTTTGCCTCTGAGTATACCATTGCTTCTGTTTTTTTGCAAAAGGATGAGAATGGGGCTGAGAGGCCTATTGCCTTCTTTAGTAAGGCTTTACAAGTAGCTGAGTTAAAGTATACAATCATGGAGAAACAAGCATTTTCCTTGGTGAAAGCAACAAAAAGTTTTCAGGCCTTATATATTGAGTTCAAAAGTTGTTGCTTATGTTCCCCACACCATGGTGAAAGACATCTTATCAGAGATGGAGATCTCAAGTAAAATATGTAGATGGGTGAACAAACTATAGGAGTATGATATGGACATCCAAACCACAAAGCTAGTAAGAGGTTTGGGTCTTGCTAAGCTCATGGCTGAGAGCAACTTGCAGAATGTGGAAGTGAATCAGCTAGAGGAAGAAAGGGTAGATGTTCTTGCAAATTGGTAAGTTCTGAGTGGTACAAAGATGTGATCTTCTACCTCAAACACCTGTGCTGCCCTAGTCACTTAAATAAAAATCAGAAAAGAGCCCTCAAGCTGGCTTCTCAAAAATATATCATCACAGACCTTGGGCTGGCTTGGAAGAACCCTGAAGGTGTCCTCTTGAAATGCATAACTGAAGATGAAGCTCCCAAGATAGTTGTTGATTTCCATGGGGGAGTTTGTGGAGGACACTTTGCTGGAAGAGTAACAACACATAAGATTTTGAGAGCTGGTTATTGGTGGCCTACTCTCTTCAAAGATGCAACCCAACTGGTTAGAAAATGTGATAGTTGCCAACGTTTCTCTAGAAGACTGAAAACCTTCAGCTCCCTTCCTTTGCAGCCTGTATCAATTGAAGCTCCTTTCAAGCAATGGGGGATGGACTTCATTGGTGAGATTTCAGATCCTTCTAGTGCTGGCCATAAGTGGATCCTTGTAGCCACTGATTATTTTACAAAGTGGGTAGAGGCAATCCCCACCAAGAAAGCAACACACCAAATAGTTATGGACTTCTTGTTGAATCAAATCATATGCAGATTTGGAGTCCCAATCAAGATTGTAGCTGATAATGCCATGTGCTTTAGAGCCAAACCTTTAATGGCAATGTGCAATGAATATGGAATCAATCTGACTTATTCTTCAAACTATAACCCCCAAGGGAATGGACAAGTTGAGTCCAAATAAGAATTTGTTGAAGATCATTAGAAGAACCTTGAGAGAAAAAGAAGAAATGGGGTGAACAATTGAAATTTGTAGTTTGGGCTGATAGGATAACTCCTAAAAGAGCTACTGGTAAAAGCCCATTTGAATTGGTGTATGGAACTCAGGATTTTCTACCCTTGCACCTGCAATTATCTTCATTTCAGTTTTCCCAATAGTTGGAAGATCAAGAGCTTGGCCCATATGAATCAAGGATCAATCAGATTATTGAGCTTGATGAGGAGAGAAGAGCATCCCATCAAAGGCATGTCAGATTTAGGGAAAAATTGAAGAGATTGTTTGACAAGAAGGTCACTCCTAGAGCCTTCAATGTTGGAGATCTGGTTTTGTTGTGGGATAGTAGGCATGAAGACAAGGGCAAGCATGGAAAATTTGATGCATTATGGATGGGCCCTTATGCCATTGATATCAAAATTGGTGAACATACCTTTTTTCTCAAAGATTTAGATGGGGAATTGTTGAATTTCCTATTAATGGCAGGCATCTGAAGCATTTCTTGGATTAATCCCCAAATTTGAGGTATGCACCAATTGTATAAAGTTTGTATAGTTTTGTTTTTTTCTTTTTTTTTGTTTTTTTGTTGGTTTGTGGTTTGCCTTGTTCTGTGTGTGGCAGCCATTTTTTTTTTGAAGGATTCTCACTAGTTTTTGGTGATTTTGGCTCATGACTCCTTTTCCCAATGGATATTTTGGCACTTGGTCTACATTTTTTTCCTTGTGGCACTCACTGGGAGTGCCCATCCCCAAGCAAGAGCCGATGTTGGTGCCATTTTTGAGCTTGCACCATGTTGCCCTAAATTTTCAAATCTATATTTGCTCAAAAAATGTTTTACCCTTTGAATTGATGGTCTAAAATTCTTCCCCTCCAGTTGAAATGCTTTAAAAATGCTCACAAACTTGTTGTTTTTCCCTAATTTGAAAGAATAATCCAAGTTTTCCCTTTTTTGCCCTAGTTTTTCCAATTTTGTGGGCTATGTCATTTTTTCCCTTTTCCAGATCATGGAAAAATCAAAATTGATCAATTCATACTTGTTTGTATTTGAAAATCCAATCCCAAGGTCGAAAATGTTCAAAATCATGCTTCAGTTGATTTAAAATCAAAAATCTTTGCCATCCTTGGTGAAAAATTGAATTCTAGGGCATCCTTTGAATTTTTTGTTTTGATGGTCATATGGGCATCATTTTCCCATCAAATTCATCCTCAAGGAAGGTATTGGCAACATGGTGGGTTTTCATTGGCCAAGGTGTGGTGGGGAAATGTTTCTAACTTTTCATTTTTTTACCTTTTTGACAATGGGGCATTTTCGGCCCAGGGACCCATTTTTTCCAAATTTTCCTACGTGGCATGTTCTTGATTGGTAGGGGATGGTGGGTGGTCAGATTCCCTTAAGGTTTTTAGACCTTATTTTGCAAAAATTTTAAAAGTCAAAATTGGCCCAAACCCCAAACCAATCGGAGAGGACACGTGTCCTAAAAGACCAAAAAGGAGGAGCGGGCCGAGGGGGACTTAGAGTTTTTTAGCTCTCTAATTTTAAAATAAAGTTTTCAAAATAAGGTTTTTTCCCCACTCTCCAATCAGAGGAGGACACGTGGCAAACATTTAAATTTTTGGCTGGGAAAGGGGGTGGGTCAAAAAAGGGGTGAAAGGGAAATTTTTTTTTTTTAAAAAAGGTTAAAAAGTAAAATTTTTTAGCAAAAACCCCACTGTAGAAATCAATCAGAGGACACGTGTCCAAATTTTGAGAGGTGGGGAGTGGGGGGCATTGGAGGAGGTAAAGGGGATTTTTTCCCTTTTTTCACAAAAAGGTTAAAATAAAAATTTAAGCCATGGCCCCAAAGTGAATCATCAGAGACACACGGGCGAGAGGACAAGGTGGGTCAAGCAGGGCAATGGAGGAGGAGAAATTTTTTTCCCTTTTGCAAAAAGACTCAAAATCAAAATTTGAAGCGCTGGCCCACTAGCGAATCACAAGGAGACACGTGGCGAGGGAGAAATCGAGGTGGGCCCATGGGGCAAAAAGTGAAAATTTTCCCAATTTCCAAAAAAAGGTCAAAATGTGTAGAATTGAAGCACGATCCCAATGGGACCCACCATGTGCCACGTGTCAGCTCCAAAATTCAAAGGGCGGAGGGGGAGAAAAAAGTCAAATTTTTCCATTTTTCAAAAAATGTCAAAAAGTCAAAAATGAGCCCGAATTTGTTTCCAATCATTTTTTTCCACGTGTCCGACTTATCCAAAAAATTAAAAAGGTAACTCAAGCTTATTTCTAAGTCCGCATCTTCCACATGGAGGGCCAGGATTAAAAGATGGATAAGATCGATGGTTGTTGTGCATCCATTTGTTTTGACCGCCATGGGAGCTCCAGGAAGCTTGGAATCATGATTTTTGCATCAAAATTCATCAAATTTATAGTGATTTTGTGTCATCTTGGCCTTCCAGATCATTGGCATCACTTTCATGGCTTAATTCTTTTGATTTGAGGTGTTTTTGTAATAAATTTTTTCCCCACCCGAGCAAACACATGAAATGACAAAATCAAAAGTTATAGAGGTAATTTGAAAAGGTAAAAGGTGAAAATGATGAGTAAAAGGTGTTTGCATGCCTCAATGATGAAAAACATGCCTCCAGATGGATAATGATCTAGATATTTGTAATGATTTAATCTTTTTGGGCACACCTAACAACCTATGAAATGTTTTTCTGTTTGATGTCATTTTCATTGAATCATGAGGATTGTTTTGTAACAAACTTGATCCCATGGCATATTATTTTCTTGGGAAAGAAGGATCAATGTGGCATGAGGTATATAATGCATTTTTGGAGAAATTGTAAAGGGTCGGGAAAAAATTGAAAATCACGAGCAAATTCTGAGAGAAAGCTCATTTTCTTGAGAAACCCACCAAAGAACCAGGATAATTTCTTCTGTGTTGGATCTTCATGTATGTGAGTTGGTTACAAGTGTATAGCCATCACACAGCTCTGAGATTGTTCATGAAACTCTCCCCTACTGATGAATCTAACAAGCTTTTGAGTTAATCTATGTTTTTCTAGGCAATATGATGTCTGATTATCATCATTTTTAAATGCCTACAAATAGTTTTCATTGTTCTTGTTGCAATCTTGCATTGAAAGTCTTTAGAAATCACACAGAATCTCCATTTCTTGTTGATAGTTTAGTGGCATTTGCAATCTCATGTTCAGAAGAGCCTTCATCTGATAAAGAGATAAACAAATTTAAAATCACTTTACCTTCCTTGACTACAGAGATTGCTTGTAAGCCTTTGGGGGCACCTTAGGCATGGTTTGATCAAGGATTTTTGTGTTTAATTGAGTTCTTTACTTCAAGATTTTGTGGTGAGTTCTCAAAGATTGTGTGAAGAGTGCTAACCTGGGCTTCCATTTATGCCTCTTCTAGTTGAAAGAATGTCTTGATTATTTGAAGCATTTTATCTGATAGTTGTTTCAAGTATTGTAGAGGTTGTCAAAGATCTGATATATCCCAGTTTGTCTCATCAATACCCCACCAAAAAAATCATTCTAAACAAACCATCCTACCCATACTACCCCTACATCTACATTGTGTGTCAACAAAAGAATACAATCCATTTACAAAAATGCACAAAGCAAATCAGGATTATATAATGTCTTCAGTAACCCTTTCCTTGCATTGAAAATATCTCCATAATCTGGGAGTGACAACTTGTGAAAGTCAGATTTGGAGTGTTGATCATATTTTCCCAAGGCCTTTTCATACTACTTGCATAAATTGAGGGATATCTTCATCTCCTTCACCATTTGGGGGTTACAATATAGGTTCTCTTACCTTGGTTGAAAGGCACAACCTAAAATAGTGAGGGTCAGATCAGATCCTTTCAAGGTGCTATCAATTTCCTTGTTGCACATTTGCATGTCAGCAAGTCAATAACCCACAAAGGAGTAAATGAGGTTGAAACTAAAAATAGTGCCTTTGCCTTTTGTTTCTCTTTATCTACTAAGAAATTTTTATATAATAAATCAATAAATTATAGAGGATAACAAAACACAAGAGATATGGGTGGTCCAATATACCTAAATATTAAATATATGCATAATAATACCCTTAAGGTAGGAAACAACATACAATTATCCTTAAGGAAGGATTAATTCCAAAATCTCCCAAGATGGGAATCCACTTTGAGGTGGACACTGTAATATACCTCTACCAAGTAGAAGACTCAACTCATTCCAATCACCTTGATACTCACATCCCTTATGTGGGTAACACCTAATCCCAATGTAGGTGACTCATTACCCAATATAAATAATTCCTATGTGACCCCAAATAACTAACTGGGATGTCTACCACATGTTGGCATCTCTAACAACGCATATACATTTTAATATCATCTCCCAAGGTACATATCATTGCCTCCCTCTTTGACATGTTTTCGTCCCTAAAACATAAGAAGAAGCCATATAATGAGTATGATTCAAATTAATACACACTTGTCACCATGCTTGATCATCCAATCACCCATATGAGATTGTAGTGGGTGATGTTGTTCAAAACACAATGTTATATTGCATTGGACTCATCTCGATTCCATCCTTTTCCATATGTGATCTTCGTTGGTATCCATGCATATCCATAATAATTATTCTTGTGATTCCATGTCATATAATTGTAGCTCCATTGCTTTCATGTATAGCCTTGATTATTGCTCCTCTAATTCCTTGTATATCTATATAGATTTTTTTCCCTTATGCGGTTTAACATAACTCCATGATTTTTCCTCTTATGATGATGAGGATTTCCATATAGTGCAACCTTGGTATCCTCAATGTTATCATCCTTTTCTTTATTTTTTTCTTCCACCTTATTTGCTATTTCTTTTTTCTCTTGAGTAAGTGATGAATTATTTTTTTCTTTTTTATCTTTTACGTAGCCTCTCCTTCGAATAATCCTTATTTCCTTCTTCATTATCTTCAAATTCCTATTCATGATCCTCATTTATATTAATTTTTTTCTTGCTAAGTGTGATATCTTGCAATGTAATTTTCTTTCGCTTGTACCACAATTTCAGGAATTTATTTTGCACATTAAGATTAATTATTACCAATGTCTCTAACCAATGATATCCAAGAACAATATCCATACCATCCATATCTAAAGCATGAATTTCTTAAAGTAAAACATATTTTTCCATAGATAGCTTTAAATCATCAAAAAATTGAATATTCTTACCATCCACTTGAGCTTCCTTAATATGCTTTGTTTACACATGTAGATTTTGAGCTACATCCATATTGATGAAGTTATATTTGTTGTTATGGTTTATGGAAACAGATTACCTTTTTCATTGAATACACCCTTTAAACTAAAATATTGAAGCTTCCTTCCTTGGAGATGCATTATCATGTGTAGAAAATTCATCATCAACATTTTATTTTTCTTATTCTTCTTCTTCTTCTTCTTTTACTTATTCTTCTTTAAAAAAATGTGTTTCTTTTTTGTTTCCCATCTAGCTAAGAAATTATCTTCCATTTCCTCCCAATCCCAATCCAATAGATCTATATCCAAATAAGAATACCAATGTCATGTTTTCCCACCAAGATGAAGATAAAAACTAACCCATACCAAACATTTTTTTCAAAATACATTTGTTTAAATTATATCCACCATTCTTTTTCATAAATTTCTTGATTGTCGTAGAATATTGGTATATCCATGATGCACAAAAATTAGGGTTTCACAAACTTACTCCTTTGACTAATGTTTGACCTAATGATTTCATCTTTAATTAAGCCTCCTATATTAAAAATGTAATAAATTCCACAAAACACATTGAAACTTTCTGAAATTTGGATCGTAGCTTACTGAAACCCTTTCACAACTATGGTTAAAAATTTGAGAAAAATTTATCAGTTGATTTAATACTATATATCAATATCTAAAGTTAGGTTTTGGACCCAATTTTTACCAAAATCGATGCTCGATACCAAATCCTAAGATATTTGCATATAAAAATGAACAATTTGAAGAAGATAAAACAACACAAGAGATATGGGTTGGCCAATATGCCCAAATATTTAATATATGCAGAATAATACCCTTAAGGTAGGGCAACACCATACAATGCTCCTTAAGGAAGGAGTAACTCCATAATATCCCAAAATGGGAATCCACTTTGAGGGGGACACCTCCAATATACCTCTACCAAGTAGAAGACTCAACTCATACATCCATGACCTTGATACTCACATCCCTTATATAGACATACATTACTCTTAATAGATTGGTAAAACCTAATTCCAATGTAGGCCAACTCATTACCCAATATAACTAATTCTTATGTGACCCCATATAACTAAGTGGATCTATGCCACATGTCAGCATCTCCATCAACCCCTACACATTATAATATGATATCCCAAGGTATATAGCATTATCTTTTCCCTTTTCCTTAGTAGATTCTTAGGTTTATGAAGATGATTTGATAGATTCAAGGACCCCTATGTTCTTGTTCTTAAGGAGATGACTCAGGTGTTCAATCTTCTTCTTTATACATTTTTGCTCATTGTGCCCAAGTTTCTTGTAATAGGAACACTTAACCATTTCCTTTTTAGGATTTCCATTTGAACCAGAGGTTTCAATGATAGACTTGGTGATCCGTAAGCTTCTAGAACTCTATAAATCACACAATTAAGTTGTGTTACTTTCAACTTTTGAAAATGACATATTTTCTTGAGGATTAGAGCTTAGTGACTGAATTTATTAGTGATTAGAACAAAATTACAAAGAGTGCTAATCAATTCAGACACACAACGAAATATTTTTTAACCTGGAAACCCCTAAAGAGGGAAAACTAGTCGAGAAGGGAAACTTCTCCTTCTTCCCACTTGTATTGGCCAATTAATCAAATTTTACAAATTATAATAAGTATGAAAAGAAGAAACAATGTAAACCTTCTCTCTAATTACTTGTTTTCTTAGTTTTCTTGCACCTTGCTCCTACAAATCCACTAAAGCACTAAAATTATTTTTATCACTTTCTCTCATACAATTAAAATTTTCTCTTGATATCTTTGGATCTTGAATGCCAAATCCCTTAATCCTTCATGATTTTATAGCCTTCTCATATCCTCATGTGTAATGAAGGATGTGAAGGGGCACATGAAAGGAATAAACAAGGTTAGATGGTTCAAATTCAAACCGTTCTATGCCTTTTTAATTTTTACACAAAAAGTGATATGACTTTTTTCCCGTTACAGACCGGTGATCTGTTGGTTCGAAAATATGCCGATTAGCCAGGTCATGGGGAAACAGAGGCCAACAAAGTGTGTCGGGCATAGCCCCTCTTTGAGACAGCAAAGTGAAACTAGTTTATTGCTAATCTATCAAGCAAGAATCTGTGCAAATCTACACTATTCTAACTTCAAGGGGTTTGGGATCTCATCCTAGTAGAGGTAGTTCCAACAATGAACAGAAAGGTAGGAGGGAAGGAATTGAGGAAGGATAGATCTGAAGGAAGAAAAGAAATGAATTCCAAGATAGAAAGGTCAGAAGGTTTATGATTTGACCGGTAGTAAACAGAGCCAAACTTACTTGCATAAACAAATAAATCAATACTGATGAACATATGACGATAATAGAACGAATCCAACAGAATTAAAACATAGATCTAACTTAAGAAAGATCTGATGCAAATAACACATATATTGAGCACAAAGTCTAAGCATATGTACTAATATTTCTTCTGTTACAAGAAAACACAAATTTTTTATCTCTTCACTTCTCTTTTCATACAAAAAAATCCACACCTAGAATACAACAAGTATTCTAGTATTTATAGAAGGAGAGGTGGAAAGACGGCAAAAGCAACCCAACTACTTAAAAATATCTAAAAATTCAAAAGTTGACTTTGGGAAAGTTTTGGATGGCAAAATCCCATGATGCAACATGGATGATGTCATCGTAAATGCCAAAAAGCTTTTTAAATATTTTACAAAAATGATCAAAGCATACATAAGAGGAGAAACTACTCCTCATCATCCCTTTGCTCGAACTTGATGTCCTACTTTTGATTAGGAGAGACAATGTGACACTATGCTCAATATTCCATAAACTTGTTGATCATTGCTTGAATTTGATCATGATCTAGACCTTTGAAATGGTCACTAATGACTTCACAAGTTTCTTTCTCGTTCTTGAGCTTGTCAAGTAGCTCGGCAAACTCCTCGCATGCATCGATCAAGAAGCTAATGAAATCACAATAGGCCAAGAGGTTATTGATTGAATCTTAGTTAAAAGTGACCTTTGGTGCCAAACCATGAGTGACGATAGCCTTGAAGCGCTGAAATGTATCGTCTACTTCCCTCAAGGTGAACAATTCACTGCGCATCCTTGGAGACATCTTTGTAACTATCTGCTCCATGTTATATCATGCATCCAGGATTCATCCTTGATTTTATCTATCGTCTCTAGGATATATTCCATTTGATCAACCTGGTAATCTAATGCAATGAGAGCTTTATTATGTGCCCGGGTGATCAATGACGACGACCTTCATAGGTCATCACCGATCGATTAGCCATTACTTGGAATGTTTCATGTTGCAACCTAGCATTGTCCAACTCCTTAGAGAGGGAACCTGCTACTACTTGTAGCTCCTTATTTGCTTGATCTATATCCTGGTAGAGCACTATGAATTTCCTAATCATTTCCTCACTATCTCTAAGGATTCACTCAATCTAGGAGGATATTATTGTGCCTTGTTCACCAATCTTAGCATATTCATTTATTTTATCCTGACTGAGAACTTCCATGGGTTTGGCGGCAGTCACAGGAGGAGCATTGCCCATTTTCTGCAATGCTTGGAGGAGATGTTTGTTTTGTTCCTTAAGTATTCTCTTCTCCTCTTTTGCTTCTTATAGCTTTTGCGAGAGAGCATCCACTTTGAGCACAAGGCTTCTCCTTGTAGGCTTTCGATGAGTTCCCCATTGTAACTTGAGTCACTATCAAGTCTATGGGAGACAAATCCTTCTTTTCCTTGGTCGGTCTGGGTAAGCAATCTCCGTGACTCTCTCCCCCGAAGTGCTTTTTGAAAAGCAAGTTATTGCTTTCTGCTTCTTGGGTCCCTTCTTCGGAATGATGGAGAAATCCATGGGTACGATGGGAACCTTTCTATTATGCTTGCCTCAAGTGGTCATAAATCCAACTCGGACTTATGGGAGTGGGAGTAGAGGGAATAGAAGAAGAAACGAGGGCGAAATGGGAAGTAACTGTAGAGGCCTCAGGGAAGTATGTTGAAACACTCGGTGGTGGCATTGACAAGGAATCCAACGCACCATTGCTTGTGGGGCCTGGAGTTATTACAGGGGAAGAGAAGGACATGGAAATGGAAGGGATATGTAATTGGATGGAGGGAACACTGGGAGATAAATCCGTGAGACAGGAGAAGATCGAAGAGGTGGGAGATGGAATGGAGGAAGGGAGAGGAGAAGACACATCCATAGGAATGGATGCTTGAATTAAAGGGGGAGGAGAGGAAATGGAAGAAGGGACATTGGGTACCTTGGTAGTTGTAGTTATGACAACATCTTGAGTGGATGTATCTATTGAAACCTTCATTGTTTCTTCTTCTTTACCTAGAGACACCAGGTCGACTACTTACTTCTCAGAAGTAGAAGGAAGGCCTTCAGGAGTTTCTTCCTATTTGCTTGATTCTCCCTCCTTGTCTTTTCCTTTTCCTTTTGGCACATGGGCTGGTCTTGGAGGTGCTCTTCCTAAAGGAGAAGTAGTGAAATCTAATCTGAGGTAGGTGAGACCATTCTATTTGCACCAATGTTCGGTGCACTGCAACATGGGCTTAACCCTTTCCTGAATGGTTTTTGGTGATTTGGCTTTGTCGATCTCCACGAATGGCCAATCATCCCCATGTTTGTCAAGGTAAACCTGATCAATTTCTTGATCAGTCTCTTGGAATTCCTTTGGAATGATAGCAACGCCATAGTGGATGATCTCCTCTAGAGCCACCGGGAGTGATCCTTTTACGATGTCTATCTCATGTGTCGTGTCAATCCAAATGCCTTCGATTTTAGGAACATGGATGGGATCAATTTTTTCCTTTGGGAGGCAACTCCGGAAGTCAAACATTGGCCTTGCGGGGAATTTGTGCTTTAGATTCAGCAACTCAAGCTCAGCATACATCTCGCATGCTTTGGCAAGTGTGGTACAGGTGTATCACCAACCGTAAGGGGGAATGGAGTTCCTTCTTTCTTTCTCTTCATGCACTTCTCATGGTAAGTGATCAATTACCTTGACAAGTCCATGAGGATCAGCTTTGGCCCTGCATACCTTGGCAGCTTCGCTGGTTCACCCTTAAAATTCAAAGGTCTGAGGTATGTGAATGTAGGGAATTATGTGAACAACGCTCCCCATTTCTTTGTAGTAGCAATTACACTCGGGTTGGTTTGACCATGTCTCATGTTTGGCCACAACAAGTAGATTAGCTCATAGAAGAAGGCATCACTAATTTTGGAGAACCCCAGGAGATGTTGGTCTCAAGATTTAGCTCTAGGTAGAATACATATATTTTGACACAGGGCCATACCCCATTTCTAGCTAACCTGTAAAATCCCTTCTTTGCCGCAAAGTAACGTATACAACGTAGAAATTCATGTAGAACTTCCTAGTTGTTAGAACTTGTTGGAGTTGCTAGGAGATGGTGTCACTGATGATTTCACCCCAAAAAATACCGATCGGGCACATTCTTACTCATGGTCTCCGGATACCTCAAAGCATCCATTTGTGGAAATAATGGGCATCAGGGAGCCCAAATACTTTGTTTAAGAAGGTGATTGTATCACTCAACTCTTCATTAAAGTCACTACGATGAATGGTTTGTGGCCATCCGATCACCGACTTCTTATTCTTTAGATAAAGCTAGTTCATCATTTGCATAGTTTTATCCTCATTTTCGTCCTGTGCCTTCTTGCAGTCTTCTAGACATATTTCTACATAATGTTTTTTATGAGGAATGCCCAAGGTAAGTTCAAAGTGACGAGCTGTGAGGTTGATGATCATCTTTTACTATTTGTCTTCAACACATCTAGTGCCTTTATTATAGTAGCAGGCATCCAACATGATGAATTCATTATTTACGGCACTTACTGGCAACCCTGCTGCAAAGTGCAATCCACTGCCCACTAGTTTTTTCATCCATGGGCCACTACTTGCCTGGTTGGTTCTCACCCAGAAGTCATCCATGTGAATATGACCTAGCTTGGAGTCTTTAATGTCAAGGTTGCACTTTGCATATGAGTCAAGCATCCTAACTTTCTGATATTTTTACTTCATCTCTTGTTCCGATAGTTTAGCTTTAGCTTTAGACTTTATTAGTCTTTTACTTGATGAAGACATGTGTGAGCTCAAGGATGGCTGTTGTTGTTCTACAAGAAGAATCAAGGAGGTCCAACACATAAGAGTTATGTAAACCGTCATGTTATTCATAATGAAATCTTGCAAAATGAAGAATGAGCAATTATAAGGCTTAGGGCGCAAGGCGCAGGTTCATAGGATGCTACAGAAGCTTAAAATTGTTGGGCGCACTTTTGGAGATGTCGACATGAAAAAAGTTGTGCCAATAGTGATATGAGAAAAGTTGCACCAAGGTTATAAAGGGTGTAGTTTTAAGGATGTTAACATGCAATTTTGGGTGCCAAAGGGTAAAGCGCATTTAGGAAGGTGTCAACATAAGGAAAATTGCGCTTGGTGTTGACTTGGGGAAAGATGCGCCAAGTAGAAGGGCACAATTTTGCAAGATGTTGCATGAAATGTTTCAGCGCTAAGGATAAGGGTGCGGGGCATGGGTTTGCAACACACAAAGCATGGCATGTTGGTGTTATGGGGGTTGCACTGTGCCTTAGGAAGAATCTTCTATCTAGGTGCTAAAAAAGTTGGTGTTGCATGGGTTCAAAGTGCGCGAGGCACAACATCGAAATATGTTGCAAAGATAGAACAAGGTCTTGCAATGGGGAAAAAGTTTGTGGCACAGTTTGAAGCACTCAACATATTTTGTTGATGTTGTGTAGATTGCGCCTGTGCCCCATAAAAGTTGCTAAGTTTTATTTCAACTGGCATGGGTTAGGGTTATGTTGTAAGAGGGTAAAGTGCACCGAGGCACAATTTTAAAATATGTTGCGGGAAGGATAGTGCACCATGCCTTTAATCATTTTTAACATCTTGGCTTATTTTCTTGATTTCTCTTTCTCTTTCCTTTGGATTTATCAGATGGCAAAGAGGCTTTGTTTTAGCAAGGCAAAAGTAGATGGGTTCTTTGAGTTTTTTAGAGGCAGGGGTCTTCTAGATTTATAGATCTGGAAAATGGCTTCAGCTGGCTTGCAGATTGTGTTAGGTATATTTCTTTTAATTTTTATCTTTTACACCATCCTAATACCTAACACAACAAAAACAAAAACAACAACAAGGAGTGGAGCCACTTACCCAGATTTATAAAATATGAAGGACAAAAATTGGGTCCACAAGCTTGAAAAACGACACGCGGGGTGACAAGGATAGGCTGACAGCACACGAGTTAATGCTTTTCACAATTTTCAATTCATGAAAATGACAGGTGTCGGGTGCCCATTTATAAGAAAACTGACATTTATTACTTCACCAACTTCTTTTGGCATGACGTTTAGAGCATCGACACGACAAAAAGTGTGCCTTAGCGCAACCTAATGGATGCCAACACAATGTTTCCAGTGCCTTAAGCGCACATTTTATGATGTTAACATGATAATTTTAGCGCCAAATATTTTTAAGGTGGTGCAAATTTCTGTATGTCGACACAACATTTCCAGCACCAAAGGGCTTTTAAGTGGCACACATTTCATGGTGTCAACACACCATTTCTGCACTGAAAGGATTTTAGGATTGGGCGCAGATTCCTTGATGTTGACATGAGAATTTGCGCCTAGGGAAGACGCTGAAAATGGATAAGTTCAAAAATAACTTGATTTTTGGAAGGGATTTTTAGGCCATTTTGAATGTTATTAGACTTCTTTCAAGGACCAAAATGGAATTTTTGGTATGGTTACCTGCAAATTGCCCTTGTCAATTCTCGTAGGATAACAGTTGGCTCTTTCTGGCGACTATCTTTGAGTGAAACTCAAGGGTAGAGAATCCCATATTTTCATGTGCCTATCCATTAGGTTATAGAGAGTCAAAAAAAAGGGTGACCAAACAGGGAAGGAAGGGAACACAAAACAAATATAAAGTAAACACACAATGAAAGCAAAAGAAAACTATACAAAGAAGAGAGAAAACTTTACTTCCTAAAGACCTTCAGGTACTGCCCGCTATAGGGAAGCGAGAGCTAAGTTCCATCCAGTTATGAGAGATAGAAACTATTCTCTCCATTTATTTTCTTGATCTTGTATGGCCCTCTCCAAAGAGATTCAAAATTTCCATGCATACCTTTCGGTTCTCTTCGTTTGTCCCATAGAAGAACAAGATCTCCCACTTGAAATCTCTTTACCTAGCTTTCTTGTCGAACAACCTCTTAACTTGATTCTGATGTTCAGTGATCTTGTTTACCACTCTTACTCACTTTTCTTCAAGTTTCGTTAGGTACATGATCCTCTTTTCAAGAGAATTCTAAAAAATTTCATCTTCAATTGCTTGAGCTAAGCACAGGGCAGGAAGTTCTATGAAGATAGGGATTTTGGCATTGATTCCATATAACACTTGAAAAGGTGACATGCCAAGAGACCTCTTTGGAGTGATACAATCTGCCCATAAAGCATCATACAATGATTTGTGCTAGGACCGCTGGTTTTCATCAACTAGCTTCCGTATGATAGTCACTAGGTTCTTGTTGCTGGATTCTTGCCTGACCATTTCCTTGAGGATAATAATCAGAAGCATGAGCCAAGGTTATTCCATATCCATAACAAAAACCAATTACTTCTCGTGAAGATAAGTTGGAAGCATTATCAGCAATGATTTTATGTGGAATGCCAAATCTCACAATAATATTCTCTTTGATGAAGTTGCAAACAACTTCAGAAGTGGCATGCTTGACAGGTATGGCCTCCACCCATTTCATGAAGTAATCCATTACTATTAGGACGTAACTATGTCTAGCACTCGATTGAGGATTGAGTGTTCCAATGAAATCAATTCCCCATTTCTGAATGGTTCATCGATGTTGACGGGCCTAAGGGGAAACACAACTAGTTTTGGTTTGCCAACGAACTATTGGCAAAGTTCACATTTTGCTACCCAGGTGGCTGTATCTTGAAATAGCGTCAGCCAGTAGTACCTAGCCCGAATGATTTTATGTGTTTTCACGGATGAGGAGAAGTGACCACCATAGGCTGAGTCATTAAAACTCTCCAATAATTTTACCTATTGCGGTTTTTCACCACATCGTAGAAAAACATCAATCAATCTGTGTTTGTACAATCCATCATCCCATATGACATATCTTGCAGCTTTGAGCTTCACCATTTTCTTTTCCTTTGTGATTTGGTGAGTTGGGCACTCACCATAGGTGAGAAAGAACATGATGTTAAAATACCATTCGTCGTTGGTTGCGACAAACAGGACCATGGGCAAAGAATCCACTTTCTCTAACTCATTTTGTTCTCCATCAATGTGATCAACTTTTTCTTCAGGTACCTCTGAGTCTTTATTTTTGGCCATTAGCTGACATAGGCCTTTACCTCTTACCAACTTGGTTGGTCTGATGTCTAGATTTTATTCTTGGACCTTTGCGATCCAATTCCCTTGTAAGCTCCCTAACTCCTATTGAGTCAGGATAGACTTAACAATGTGTCTGGAATAAGTACTAATGTATGATAATTTAGGATATAGTAGACAAAAAATTTTACTGCTTTTACCATGACAAAGGCATGATTTTCCAATTGTCACATCTTCATTTCATGAGGCTTGAGAGGAGAGCTCATGAAAGAAATCGGGATTCAATATCCTCGGAGTTCTTAACAAGATAGTATGCACAAATGCATAACTGTACATGAAGTCTTTGCTGAATTTAGGGCATACCGAAACAAGAGCTTGAGCGATGGAGGTCTTTATGTCTTCAAATGATTTTCTTCCCTCCTCACTCCATTGGAATGTTTGGGACCCTTTCATCATATCAGATATATGACGTGTCTTCTCGGTAAAATCGGAACAAAGCGTCTAAGAAAATTTACCTTTCCGAAGAAAGAGTGAATGCCAATCTTGCTTGTAAGAAAACTAAGGCTCTGAGTCACCTTGAATCTTTTGACATCTATCTTAGTTCCTTCTCTATTGATGACATGTCTTAGTAGCTTTCCTTCAATGACCCCAAAAATTGACTTCTTAAAATTTAGCAAAATCTCGTGCTCTCGGCATCTGATCAAGACTTGCTCTAAAAGATTGCAGTGATCACTTCATTTCTTGGAGAACACGGTCAGTTCATCTAGGTAACCTACGATGACCTTTCCCATCATACCTTTAAATTCAAAGTTCATTGCTCATTGGAAGGTAGCACCAGCGTTGATCAAACCGAATGACATTCTGTGTAGGCGAAGGTACCCCAAGGAGTGGTGAATGTTGTCTTGAACTGATCTTTAGGCGTGAATTGAATTTGATTGTAACTCGAAAAACCATCCAGCATAGATAACCTTTATGAACCGGTTACTTCCTGTAGCACTTGATCCATTATCGATAGTGGATAGTTATCTTTTAAGGATGACTAGTTCAAGTTGTGAAAGTCCACACATATGCATATCTCACCATTCTTCTTCCGCACAGGCATAATATTTGCAACCCAAGTACTATGTGATGAATTGGAAAAATAGTTCTTGCATCTAGCATCTTCTAAATTTCAGCCTGGATGGTACCTGAGATTTTGGGGTTGTAATGCCTTTGCTTTTAATGAAAAAGCTTGACATCATCCTTAAGCGGAATGTCATGCCAAATTTCCTTTGGCTTGAAAGACTTGAGATCAGCATAAGACCATGCTACTACATCCATGTATTTTTTCAGCAACTTGAAAAATTTTCATTTCTCTTCGGTGTACAACACTTCTTGATTTTCATGGAACGAGGATGTTCCACAGTACCCATATTGATGGATTCAGTTTTCAGAGAAGAGGAAGGATCATCCTGTCACTTTTTCTTTACAAAACTATCATGATTATCAAATAATCGATTTAAGGAAACCAAACCTTTCAAAATCTTATTTCCTTTGAGCTGCATCATCATTTCTTTTTCAGATTCATGTGCTCAACTGGTGAGAGACTCATGACACATAGAATTTGATCCATCGAAATGAAGTTCTTTGAAATTTTCAGTTGTTTCCAAAAAGTGATAAGTTGGTTGTCATCATTGAACACTTGCCGGTGTTGTGAATTATCCGCACACTTGGGTGAAAAACCACCTCAATGGTATATGTATTTGTTTTCAACCACAGGTGAGGGAGCATGAGAGAGGCTGATACGACCAATGAATCATCCATGTCATTTTGTGCTCACGAACTATTTTGATTGAGAAAGCATTAAACTCTTTGAAGCTATCCCATACTACATTGTGGTAGTGTTTAAGCTAGTCATTTTTACTTGATATACCCCTTTTACGATTGACAATTAGCCCAAAGATCACCTTGTACTTTTAGATTCTTGATTCCCTTCTCTTTTGTAGCTTGCATACCAAATAAAAAGGATTCATACTTAGTAGTATTATTCATATTGAAGAACTGCAACTTGAAAGAAAAAGAAAAAATCTCCTCTTCGGAGATATTAGAACAACCCCAAAGACACGCATCCACTTGTTGCACAACTGCCATCAAACTACAATGTCCAAAATTTGTTGAGATCTTATTTTTTGACGAGAACATCCATTCTATCTAATTCAGTGGATAAGAAATAGTTTCCCATCCATGATGATTCAAAGAGAATTTGAGCCTTGGGGTCATTAGAATTGGTGACTAAATATTTCTTTTGTGATTCTGGTTCCAATGTCTGCATCACCCCTTTGACAGGATCCTAGCTTTGGACCAGTCCATATGAATTTCCCCACCAACTTCTTTACAAAATATCCTCCCTAGCAGTATCCTGTAGGCTTCTGGAATATAGCTACGAGAATAGTCATTTTTACCCTTTTCTCAGGAAATGCCGCGAATGTGAATTGCGCATCCTTGATCTGACCAATCAATGGTACTGTTTGGTTTACATGGAGTAGCATCTGCCAAAAGGTTTAGTAAGCATGAGGCCCAAAGCATGGGCAACCTTTACTGGCATAACATTATCAGAAGCTCCAGAATCAATTATACAATTACTTAGTTTATGACCATTGATCAGGAGAGATAGGTAAAAAGGTTCAATTTTCCCCGACACGGAAGTTGAAGTAACGTTTACATGAGATGTAGGAGGCGTGGGAAGAATTCCTTTTGGGGAAATGGGAGAAAGGATAGCAGCCTAGCTTTGGATATAATTAGTTAACCTTACAAGCTGATCTGGGTTGGAGTGAAGATATTCAACTTCAGACATCTAGATCTTGGTCTTTTTGGCATGATCGATTATATCAAATGCAACCAAGGGTTGCGTTAACGCAAGAATGAGTCCTTCGTTTCATATTTGTGGAGGAGGATTACTGGTATTTATGGAATTAGAGGAAGGATGAATTGGAGGAGAAATAGGAGGAAAAGATTTCTTCACAAAAGGTTTAATTAGAGGTTGAGTAGGAAGGGGATTACCTCTTTTAGCAATCGTTGGAGGAGGAGTTACCAAAGCCTTTAAATTTTATTTTTAGTAGTAATATTTTCTTCTTTTCCTTGCGAGCGAGTGAAAACCACGTATGATTGCCCACTCGCATACCCTTGGGTACCCTCCTCTTCATCAAATTCCTCATCTTCGAATTCCATATACCTAATAGTAGAGTCACCAGTTGGTTCACTAACATCTTGATCATCTTCACCTTATGATGAAGGTTCTTCATAATCTAGATCATCTTCTTCGATTTCAACCAAAGCATTAACCGGAGGGGCTTCAATTGCTAACCTTGGGGAAGTAGCAGGAAAACGCAACCTTTGGGGGGTGTTGTTAGGAGTGAAGTTCCTCTTTGGGATATCCCGGTACGGAGTAGTAGATGATGTTTGAGTTAATTGCTTCTTTAATTAAAGAAAGCCATTCATCATCTTCTGGAATGTTGGATCTGATGAGGTAGCCTAAGAAGAAGTTGAAGCCTTTGATTTTGACGGCTCTCATCTTAACTCACCAGATATAAGGAGGTTATCTTCTATCTGAATGGCCATAGCCTAGGTGAGGACCAAGGTGGGTATACGTTCTCTGTAAAAGTAAGAAATTTACTTTCAAACTCATGGTGTTCAAGAAGAAACACTTTTGATTCTCTAATGTCAGCATCATAGCAAGCGGCACACAGTTGATCAATGAATTAAAATGGGTGATAAAATCACACATGGTTTCATTTGCCTCCTTCTTCATGTGAGTGATTCATGAAAATAACGTAAATCCGTCTTCTGAAGGCTTGTATCTGTCTTCAAATGCAGTCCATAATGTGGCCCAACTGGTGATGGATCTAGCTAGTAAATGCTTGGAACTATTCGATGCAAGCCCTTACAAGGTCTCCGAAAGAGACGTGCGATACTTCTTCATGAGTCACGTCAAGAATTTTACATGACATAATAAACGTAGCTATATGCGCATCTATGCTTTGATTTCCACTCCCATCAAATTTTAGGAAATTCTTGTAATTTCCACTGGGGAGGGGGTGGACTGGATACGGTAGTGTTAGAGGACCCATGGCATTTTCCCATGGTACAAGAAGATTAATTGCCATTTGAAAAATAGGAAAAAATAATAAGAGTAGGGAGTGTGATTCCACTTAGAAAAAGATCACTGCAAGTCGATGTTGAGGCACGTTGTGAAATCCAGCTCTTTCGTGGAGGCAAGGCACTTCTTACTGATCGATCCGATGAGTTCAAAGATGTGAATCATACTTGAGTGATACTGAAATCGTGCCTTAGAAGTAGATCAAAATTGAATCAACCTCTCTACAATCTCTTCTGCGATGAGTAAATTGTTCACCCACCAGTAATCCCGTTCAAATCTGCAACACTTAAGAGAAAATTCACAACAAACTTTTTGTTTGTATTTGTTGATTTTCTAATTTTTCTGCAAAAATCAACAACATGTACTTTTTCAATTTTTTAAATTTTACCCTTTTTTAATAACAACCAATTGCGGTTTTCTAACAAAGATTAATAAGGATAAAAAGTGGGTCAATTTAGAAAGCTGATTTTCGGATCTTTGACCTAAATTTTGCAAGGTTTTTAAAATAACATAGAATGTTAGAATCTCATATCTACGGAAATATACAAGTTTTTGTAAAAACTCAGTGAACTAAAAACTCTTATCTGGTCCAGATCTATGGATTTGTATAAGGAAATTTTCAGTTTTGATCACTTCTGCAAAAAAATTAATTTTTAACAAAGGGTTAAAATTTACAATCTGGTAGTGATTTTCACAGTTTTTAGTTATTTCCTTAATATGGTCCCCAGTGGAGTCGCCAAAAACTATTGGTTTGAAAATTTGTCGATTAGGCAGGTTATGGGGAAACAAGCCAACAGTGTGCAGGGCATAGCTCCTCTTTGAGACAACAAAGTGAAACTGGTTTATTGGTAATCTATCAAGTAGGAATCATGTAAATCTACACTATTCTAACTTCAAGGGGTTTGGGATCTCATCCTAGTAGAGGTAGTTCTAACGAACATAAAATTAGGAAGGAAGGAATGGAGGAAGGATAGATCTAAAGGAAGAAAAGAAATGAATTCCAAGACAGAAAGGTCAGAAGTTTTATGCTTTGGGCAGGTAGTCAATAGAGACAAACTTACTTGCATAAACAAATAAAGCAATATCTTGATGAACATATGACGATAATAGGAATGAATGAAACAAAATAAAAACATAGATCTAACTTAAGAAAGATATGATGAAAATAACACATATATTGAGCACAAAGTCGAGCATATGTATTAATATTTCTTACATTACAAGAAAACACAAAGTTTTCTCTCTTCACTTCTCTTTTCATACAAAAATATCCACACCCAAAATACAACAAGTATTCTAGTATTTATAGAAGGAGAGGAGGAAAGACAACAAAAGAAAACCAACTACTTACAAAATATCTTACAAGATATTTACAAAATATTTAAAAAGTCAAAAGTTGACTTCGGGCAAGTTTTTGGATGGCAACATCCCATGATGCAACATGGATGATGTCATTATAAATACCAACAAGATTTTTAAATATTTTACAAAAATGATCAAAGCATACATAAGAGGAGAAACTACTCCTCATTACCCTTTGCTCGAACTTGGTGTCCTGCTTTTGATCAGGAGAGGTGATGTGACATTGCGCTATATATTCCATAAACTTGTTGATCATTTCCTGAAGTTGATCATGATCTAGACCTTTGAAATGGTCACCAATGAATTCGCAAGTTTCTTTCTCATTCTTGAGCTTATCGGTAGCCCGGTGAAATCCTCGTATGCATTGATCAAGAAGCCAATGAAATCACTTTAGGTCAAGAGGTTATTGATTGACTCTTGGTTAAAAGTGACCTCTGGTGCCAAACCTTGAGTGACGATAGCCTTAAAGCACTAAAATGTATCATCTAATTCATTGAAGGAGAACGATTCACTGAGCATCCTTGGAGACATCTTGGTAACTATTTGCTCCATGTTGTATCATGCATCCAGGGATTCATCCTTGATTTTATCTATCCTCTCCAGGATATATTCCATTTGATCAACCCGGTAATCTAATGCAATGAGAGCTTTATTATGTGCTGCGGGTGATCAATGACGCCAACCTTCAATAGGTCATTAGCTGAATAGTTAGCCATTTCTTGGAATGTTTCATGTTGCAACCTAGCATTATCCAACTCCTCGGAGAGGGAACCTGCTACTGCTTGTAGCTCCTTATTTGCTTGATCTATATCCTGGTAGAGCACTGTGAATTTCCTAATCATTTCCTCACTATCTATGAGGATTCTCTCAATTCAGGAGGATACTGCTGTGCCTTGTTCACCAATCTTAGCATATTCATTTATTTTATCCTAACTAAGAACTTCCATGGGTTCAGTGACAGTCACAGGAGGAGGGTTGCCCATTTTATGCAATGTTTGGAGGAGATGTTTGTTTTGTTCCTTGAGTATTCTCTTCTCCTCTTTTGATTCTTTTAGCTTTTTGCAAAGATCATCCACTACAGATAAGGCTTCTCCTTGTAGGCTTTTAGATGAGGTCCCCATTTTGACTTGAGTCATTGTGAAGTCTGTGGGAGACAATTCCTTCTTTTCCTTGGTGGGGTCCGGGTAAGCAATCTCCATGACTCTCTCCCCCAAATTTCTTTTTGAAAAGTGAGTTATTGCTTTTTGTTTCTCAAGTCCCTTCTTCGAATGATGGAGAAGTCCATGGGTGTGATGGGAACCTTTCTCTTATGCTGACTCAAGTGGTCAGAAATCCAACTAGGACTTATGGGAGTGGGAGTAGAGGGAATAGAAGAAGAAACGGGGTGAAAGGGGAAGCAACTATAGAGGCCTCAAGGAAGTATGTTGAAACACTTGGTGGTGGAATTAACAAGGAATCCAATGCGCCGTTGCTTATGGGGCCTTGACTTACTACGGGGAAGAGAAGAACATGGAAATAGAAGGGATCTATAATTAAATGGAGGGAACACTAGGTGACAGATCCGCGAGAGAGAGAAGATGGAAGGGAGGAAGGGATAGGAGAAGACACATCCATAGGATTGGATGCTTGAATCACATGGGGAGGAGAGGAAATGGGAGAAGGAAACTAGGTACCTCGGTAGTTGTAGTTGTGACAACATCCTAAGTAGATGTATCTGTTGAAACCTCCATTGTTTCTTCTTCTTTACCAGAGACAACAGACGACTACTTGCTTCTCGAAATAGAAGGAAGGCCTTCAAGAGATTCTTCCAGGTTTACTTTATTCTTCCTCCTTGTCTTTTCCTTTTCCTTTTGACACATGGGCCGGTCTTGGAGGTGCTCTTCTGAAGGATAAGTAGTGAAATATAATCTAAGGTAGGTGAGATGATTCTATTTGCACCAATGTTTGGTGCTTGTTTGCAACGTGGGCTTAACCCTTTCCTGAATGGTTTTTGGTGATTTGGCTCTGTCGATCTTCGCAAATGGCCAATCATCCCCATGTGTGTCAAGGTAAACCTAATCAATTTCTTGATCAGTCTCTTGGAATTCCTTTGGGACGATAGCAACGCCATAGTGGATGATCTCCTCCAAAGCCAACCGGGAGTGATCCTTTCACATGATGTCTATCTCATGTGTTAGGTCGATCCAAATGTCTTCGATTTCAGGAACATAGATGGGATACATTTTTTCCTTTCGGAGGCAACTCCATCAGATCGAAGGTCAGCCTTGCGGGGAAGTTATACTTTAGATTCAGTAACTCAAGCTCAGCATACATCTCCCATACTTTGGCAAGTGTGGTGCAGGTGTATCGGCTAACTGTAAGGGGGAATGGAGTTCCTCCTTTCTTCCTCTTCATGCACTTCTCATTGTAAGTGATCAGTTGCCTTGACAACTCCAAGAGGATCAGCTTTGGCCCTTCATACCTTGGCAAATTTTTTGGTTCACCCTTGAAATTCACAGCTCTGAGGTATGTGAATGTAGGGAATTGTGTGAACAACGCTCCCCATTTCTTCATAGCAGCAATTACACTCGGGCTGGTTCGACCATGTCTCATGTTTGGTCTCAGCAAGTAGATTACCTCATAGAAGAAGGCATCGTTAATTTTGGAGAACTGGGAGATGCTGGTCTCGAGCTTTAGCTTTGCGTAGAATTCATATATTTTGACACAGGGCCATACCCCATTTCGAGCTAACCCTGTGAAATCCCTTATTGCCGCAAGAAGAGTGTATACAACATAGGAATTCATGTAGAACTTCCCAGTTGTTAGAACTTGTTGGAGCTACTAGGAGATGGTGTCACTGATGATTTCACCCTAGCCAAAATGCTAATCAGGTGCATTCTTACTCATGGTCTCTAGATACCTCAGCATCCATTTGTAGGAATAATGGGCATTAGGGAGGCCAAATACTCTGTTTAAGAAGGTGATTGTATCACTCAAATATTCATTAAAGTCACTACGGTGAATGGTTTATGGCCATCTTGCTCACTGGCTTCTTATTCTTTAGATAAAGCTCATTCATCATTTGCATAGTTTTATTCTCATTGTCATCCCGGAGCCTTCTTGCACTCTTCTAGACTTATTTCTACATAATGCCTGTTATGAGGAACGCCCAGGGTCAGTTCAAAGTGACGAGCTATGAGGTCAATGATCATCTTTTGATATTTTTCTTCAACACATCTAGTGTCTTTGTTATAGCAGCGAGTAGCCAACATGATGAATTCATTATTTACGGCACTTACTTTGGAAACCTTGCTACAAAGTACAATCCACTGCCCACTAGTTTGTTCATCCACGGCCCATTGCTTGCCTAGTTGGTTCTCGCCCAGAAGTCATCCATGTCAATATGACCTAGCTCAGAGTCTCTAATGTCAAGGTTGCACTTTGCATATGAGTTAGGCATCCTAACTTTTTGATATTTGTACTTCATCTCTTGTTCTGACATTTTACCTTTAGCTTTAGACTTTGTTAGTTTTTGTGGCTGTTGTTTTTCTGCAAGAAGAATCAAGGAGGTCCAACACATAAGAGCTATGTCAACCATCATGTTATTCATAATGAAAGCTTTCAGAATGAAGAATGAGCAATTATAAGGCTTAGGGCACAAGGCACGGAGTTCATAGGATGTTGCAGAGGCTTAAAATTGTTGAGCGCAGTTTGGAGATGTTGACATGAAAAAATTTGTGCAGATGTTGATATGAGAAAAGTTGTGCCAAGGTTATAAAGGGCACACTTTTAAGGATTTTAACATGCAATTTTGGGTGCCAAAGGGTAAAGCACATTTAGGAAGGTGTCAACATCAGGGAAAATTGTGCTTAGTGTTGACTTGGGGAAAGCTGCGCCAAGTAGAAGAGCGCAATTTTGCAAGATGTTGCATGAAACGTTTTAGTGCCAAGGATAAGGGCGCGGGGCACTGTTTTGCAGCACACAACATGGCATGTTGATGTTATGGGGTTGCACCTATTCCTTAGGAAGAATCTATTGTCTGGGCACTAAAAAAGTTGGTGTTGCATGGGTTCAGAGTGTGCCAAAGGCGCAACATCGAAATATGTTGCAAGACAAAACATTGCGCCAAGGAAAAAACACGTGGCGTGGTTTTGAAGAAATCAACATCTTTTGTTGATGTTGTGCAGATTGCGCCTACACCCAATAAAAGTTTCTAAGTGTTATTTCAACTAGCATGGGTTAGGGTTATCTTTGCAAGAGGGTAAAGTGTACCGAGGCACAATTTCAAAATATGTTGCGGGAAGGACAAAGGTGCGCCATGCCTTTAATCGATTTTAACACTTGGCTCATTTTCTTTATTTCTCTTTCTCTTTCATTTGGATTTATCGATGATGGAAAGAGAGTTTTTTTTTTCAAGGAAAAAGTAGATGGGTTCTTTGAGTTTTTCGGAGGTAGGGATCTTCCAAATTTATAGATCTAGAAAATGGCTTCAACTGGCTTGCAGATTGTGTTAGGTATATTTCTTTTAATTTTTATCTTTTACACCATCCTAATACCTAACACAACAAAAACAAAAACAACAAGGAGTGGAGCCACTTACCTAGATTTATAAAAGATGAAGAATGACGTTGGGGTCCACAAGCTCAAAAAGCGACACGTGGGGGTGACAAGGATAGGCGACAAAGCAGCATAGTCAACACTTTTCACAATTTTCAATTCATGAAAATGACAGGTGTCGGGTGCCTATTTATAAGAAAACTAGCATTTATTACTTCACCAAATTCTTTTGGCATGAATTTTAGAGCGTCGACATGACAAAAAGTGTGCCTCGACACAATGTTTCCAACGCCTTAAGCACAAATTTTATGATGTTAACATGATAATTTCAACATCAAATATTTTTAAGGTGGTGCAAATTTCGGTATGTCAACACGACATTTCCAATGCCAAAGGGATTTTAAGTGGCTCACATTTCATGGTGTCAACACACCATTTCCAGAGCCAAAGGATTTTAGGAGTGGCGCAGATTCCTTGATGTTGACATGAGAATTATTGCGCTATGGAAGAAGCTGAAAAATGGCTAAGTTCATAAATAACTTGATTTTCGGAAGGGATTTTTAAACCATTTTGAACATTATCAGATTTCTTTCGTGGACCAAAATGGAATTTTTGGTATAGTTACCTACAAATTGCCCTCACAATTCTGCAGGATAACATGAGCATATAACCACCTCCCTACCAGGGCGCAGATTACAAGACTGCCACCCCCGAGGTGGTGGTTCATTAAAAGCTTACAAAAACTCGCTTTTCCTTATTTTATTCATTTTTCTTTCATGTTACTTGATAGAATTGATGAAGTGGTATGTTTTTGTATCCCTATGAATCATACCTCCCCTTTTAGGATGCTTTTGGTCCCACGAAATCTTAGTGGGGGAGGTGTAAAGGAATCAACTCCCTATTGCTCCTTCAACTACCACTGGGTTTCCCTTGGAATATTCTCTTCTCATCTAGCCTGTCAAGACTCCTGTGGATATCTAGTTTACTGTTGCAGTGCTACATTCTCCTCTAAGTTGCCTCAAGTAAAATCCTCTTTGGAAGGAAGCTTCTATATGTTTTCTTTATCATGCATAGATGACCCTAGTAGGTGTGAGCTCTTACAACTTGCTACCAAGTGCATCTGCATGAAGTGTGGTAGAATTTGTCTCTTGAGATGGATTTTTTAGATCCTCTCCATGTGTGTTGCTACTATAGTCACCATTGTTCCTTGTATCTCCTCTTCTTCTTGTTGCCCTACTATCGTCAGGTCTAATGAATCAATAAGTAGATATGGTGACTACATAGCATAATTTTGTATTTCTCTTTGAATGAGGATTTCTTATGGTGGCTTCTTCTATAAAAAAATGACAAGTGTTATCCAAATTATCCATCCTTTGGTTAGAAACATCTATGCTCTCTACTCCTTTTTTATTTTCTTCCAATGAAAGTAAAAAAGTGATGATTTTCCTGAATAACTCTTTATGCTTGGTTTGCACTTACTATAGCCTTCTTTGATTTTCTATAATGTACGTCTGGATGTGGAAATTGACTCTTTCCTTGACCCATCTATATCATTTCTCCCTCCTTGTGAACTCAACATCCATGACATACAATTAAGGACTTCCGAAGAAAACATCAAATGCATCAAGTGGAATTATATCAACCTCTAATACATCTATATGTATTGGGAATTTATCCCAAATTTTAACTTAAAATTTCTTGTTACTTGGATTTCTACACCCTTCTTTACCCATCCCAATGGGTATGGACGTGGATGCTCATAATTTTCTAGACCAAGATCTTTTACAACCATATCAGAAATCAAATTTGACAGAGAACCATAATCTACTAAAGCATTTACCTTAGTATTCTTGATTTGGATTCTGATTTGAAATAGCTTACTCATCTCTTCTTCTTCTTTTCCCCCATACATGTTAGTGGCCATGCATCCTAGCCTCTCATCTACATTTGAATCATCTTCAATCTCCACCTCTTCTTTTGTTTTCATAGTGGCCATGGATTTCTTGGAATCCTTGGTTTGGTGCTTTGGGTGCAATTCTGGATGCAACTTCCAACATGTGACATCAGTGTGTCCATTTATATCACAATTCTTATAGAAATTATTAGGATCTTTACAATTATGCAAAGAAATGGTGGCTTTCTTACCTTTATATTTACCTTTGTAACTTGTTGATCCCTCTGCTTTTGTTGCTGATTTGTTGACTAGTCTTCCTTTGGCTCTAATTCTCCTTATTTTTCTCATCATCAGTATAGTATCCTTGCATGCAAGCTTCATTGAGATCCTTGGGATTCGTAGAGATTTCCTTCTTCTGAAGGTGAGTGTGAAGTCCTCCCAAATATTTGTTTATAATGTCCTCATCCTCTAAGTCCATATTAAGCAACATGGCTTTTCTCTAAAACTCCGTAGTATAGTCCTACATGCTTTGACCACTTCCCTTCCTAAAGTACTACCTCTTAATCATCGATTCAGTCTTATGGATGATATGATAGAAATTTTATCTAAGAAACTCTTTAAAACCTTTCCAAGTACTAAAAATAGGATGTTTCTTCCTTTCACAAGTGGCTAGATGGGTTTCCAACCAAACCAGAGCATGACCTTCCATTTTGAGACATAAAAAGGTGATCATTTGTGCCTCAGTGACATTATGAACACTAAAATAAAATTCCAACTGTTTTAGCCATTTATCCAGTAATTTTACATCTACTTTCCCTTCAAAATTATTTATTTCAACTTTCATTTTGAATTTAAAAGGAGTATGAGCATATTTTACCTTTTCGCTTATAGTTGTAGCCTCTTCTTCACACCCTTCCAAATCTTTCTCATCGTGGCTCCCTCTGATACCAAATTTTTCAGTCAGTGCTCGAACCACTAAGTCCATGGAATATTTCTTAACTAAAACTATTTTTTGCAGATCTGAAATATTTTTTTGTTTTTTATGTAACCTATCCATCATGGTTTCTAGCATCTCGACTCTATGGACCAAGTTCTCTTCCTCCATTTGAGCTCAAATTCTATGTTTTCGCTTCTTCATAGAAATATCTGGTTCGCAAGGTAAAACTTCTTCCCCTTTGGACCTTGTCACTATCATATAAATCACAAGAAAGAATCGAATACCATAGTCTTGGATATATAATTAGCTCTGATACCAAAATTATTCGTAAACTTCAAAATTTGGAAATTCACAAAATCACAAGAATATACAAATTATTGTTCTACTTCCATATATTAAAATGATAGGTTTGCATTAAAGATTGGTGACGGATGCTTGGTGCTTAGAATTACTTGCAGAGAATATAAAGAACATAAAACACTCGAGACAACACATAATTTTTATCCCTAAACCCTTAATTTGAGGGAAAACCAGTCGAAGGGAAAATTGGTATTTCTTCCTTTTTCTATATTGGCCAATTATAAAATAGCAAGATATAGATTAAAACAAGAGGAATGGAAGACAACAATGTAAAAATCTTCCCTTATTTACTTGGTTGTTCTGTTCTCCAAAGACTCCTTGCTTCTAAAATCCAATTCTATCACTAAAGATCTCTGTTCACTTCCCCCATGAATCAAATGCCCAATTCTCTTAATCATTGTATTTATAGCCGTTATCATGTCCTCCCGTACACTAGAGAATGGGAAAGGTCAGGGAGGGAAGAGACACATCCCGACTCCTCAAATTTATGGTTGTTTGTTTTAAAATTTTATTTTTCCATCGAAAGAGACAAGACCACCGCCTTGGATGGGCGGTTGTTACAGAGATCGCCACCCCTATAGGGCGGCGGTTCTGTTAAAATTTGATAGAGCCTCCATTTTCCTTATTTTCTTTGTTTTTCCTTCATGGTGCTGATAGAATTGATGAAGTCATGTGTTTTCTCGGATCACCGTAAATCACTTGGAAGAAGTGGTGGCTTTTTTTTCTTTCTTCTTTTCTAGATCCTTACTCTTTTGCTTCTTCTCTTGGTTGCTAGATGATTTTTATAATAAGTATTTCCCGTAAATAATCCCTATTGTAAATGAATTTGCACTAAACTTGAAATTCACCTTTTTTAGTAAAATATAGTTTTAGCAAAAGAAGGATATCTGCATTGCGGTTATCATATTTCCACATATCTGAGTATAGCAAACAAATATGCCATGAGACTCAAAACAAGAACTCAAGATGGATCTTCAATGCTTGTATGGGTTGTTGGAAATTTTGTTATAGGTTTGAAAATGCCTCTTGATCAGGAAAAATAACCTTTATTGGTCTTATCATGTATGCAAAACACTACCATGGTTGAAACTTGCATTCACATGTCTCAAAACTCCTAAATTTGGTAAAATCTTACATGGATCTTGCAATAATGATTTAGGGCCTACTAAAAAGAAATCTCCGAAACTATATATTCACTATGCAAGAATGTAAACCTCCAAATCCTGTAACTAGGCTATATGCCCACAAACAAAGTAAAACTAGCACCATAAAAAACCCAAATACTTCCAAATAATAACCTCAAACGAAATTAAATTTGCGGAATAGTAACTGAGACAATCTCAATACCATCTCGGCTCTGATACCATATCAGGAATGTCAGGGATCCAGTGAATCAAAGAGTGTACCTGTGATAAATGTGATATGTGAATTTCACAAAGGTGAGATTAAGCACACACATATAAATCTACAAGTTATGATTAAAAATGAGATAAAATGTTGAAAGGTAGAAATATTTCCAACTCAATACGATCGAATATATTAATGCAAGAGATGTACATATAAGAGGTGAATTTTTAACCTCCTTCTAGAATCATGGAAATATCCACCTAGAATAGTTGTAACCAACTCCTATAATGGTGTAGTCAAGTGGTGACCAACACCTAGAATAATTTAGTCAAGTGTATACCTAAGCAAACATATCTAATAAGTGTAGGGAAACTCTAAGTGAGGAGGAATATCCCAAGTAGGATAATACAAATAAAGTGAGGAAAATAAATAATACACTAATAGGGAATAAAGTACAGGTATCAAGGGGTGGTGTCCACTTTAAATATTGAATTTAAAATCAATCGAGATTAGAGACACACGGTTGGGACACATTGACATGTTTGATTTTGAGAGAAGGGTAAATAGACTATTGAATTCATCTTAGATTCATGGTATCTACGAAAGTTAATTGGACCTTTTTGTACCTTTCCTATGTAAAAAAACTTCATGAAGTTTTTCTCACATTTGTAAGTCATTATGATGGTGATTCAAGTTCAATGACAAATATGGATAGATAAGTGGTAATAGATTGCATGTAGATTATTTTGAGGAACTTTTCAAACTCATTGATCTCGAAAATATGTTGACACTAAGAAATATCAGGCTCAAGAAGCTTCAAATGATAAATCCTTGGCTCGTGTCAAAAACTTGAATAACAACTACCTAAATAATAAAAATCCTAAACTTAATCATTTCTTGAATACCATGCCTTGGAGTGACTTCATTCAAAAATTCAATACCATAATTACTTTTTTCAGTTGTTGTATGTATTATTTTGGCTAAATACATTCAATATTGGATGTATATATTCATCTACGTCATAAGAAATAACCAACAACATGTCATATAGGGAGTGATGACTAGTGATTCCCTACATAAGTAGCTCAAGGAGGTCCGTTCGACATGAAGATTCTACATGACATCTTACCTAGTCTATGTTACACTTAGAATGAAGCTATACCCTAGATTAACAATGAAGGGATCTATCAATTTAGATCAAATTTATGAATTTAATACTCAATTTACTTTGTAATAAAATCCTAAATGTTTCAGGAGGGTAAATGATGTTTTTTTGCACTGACAACATCATATGCAATTTTTACAAGGAGCTAATCAAATTTAGATGTATTTTCATGACATGGAATGCATTTTCTCAATGGGGATATATTTTCCTCCAATTCCAAACCTTTATGTACATTTAAGTATGTGGATTTCAAGGATCCCCGTATTCGATTCCAATGTATCCAAGTAACAAGTGGATCTTGGTGGAGTTGGTAAGAAAGATGATGGACCTGCATAAGTTCCAATAGAGAAAAAATGAGGTGGGAATTAATTTCCCTACCTCTATCCATAACTACACATGTTTATCTTACCTCAAGGATAAAAATTTTTCCTCGGGAATTGAGATGGTTTCCATCAAGTTCTTTCACTCAATACTAAATTTCAACTATAGAGGGGTAATGAAAATTTTTGGGAAATTTTCACTTGCATTTGCCTAAGATCGAGGATATATGAATTTATTGTAGGAATGAGGTTAAAATAATAAGAGAGGATTACAGCACATTAACTCCAGAGGAAGTTACAAATTATGACAGAGTTGATGTCCCAGAAGGCACACAAGATTATGGAGATGTCTTAGACCATATCTCTAATAATATGAGTGTTGAATCTAGGGGATTTCCTCTAATAAATTGGTCCAACAAGGAATGTGTTTCCATAAAGGAGTGTGTAACCACTATCATTAACCAAACCTATCATTAGATTAGGTCCTTGGGAATCAAACTCAAGAAGGTGGATAATCAACCCTTAAGTCATCTTGTTGTGACAACTTTAGTTGTATTAGGCCCCTCCTAAGACCCTAAATATAAAGGCAAAGATCTTTTGAAGAATATCATATTTAATTTCAACAACAAATGAAAAAAAAACTCTACCTACTCTACTTATATAAAAATTGTGAACCTAGATTCACCTTCACCCCAAGGAAGTCAAGAGATTCCATCCACTTTTATGTTCATGAAAACCTTACTCATATCCTTATCGCAATCACTCCTATCATCACCTTCTCCCCCTCTTTTCCTCCACCTCACTACTCTCCTCCTCATATTACCTTTCCCCCTCTTTCCTCTCCTCCTCACATTTCCTCTCCTCCATCCACACCAAGAAAGACAACCCTCTTCCATCCCCATGTCCCCAAATCCTCCATATTCTATTTTTACAACCAATTCCATTTCCATCATAACCATGTCTTGGGATTTCTCCTCTCTTCCACCTCTTTCCTTGGTGATCAATATTATATTGTGTTTTTCTCTAAAGAATATTTATTCTCTATCTTCCCCTCCCATTACTATTACGAGCCTTCCTTCTATTTCTTCTATTATTTCCTTGGTTACCTTTCTTATGCAAATATTTTCAACCCCACTTCTCTTAGTTTATGAAATCAATTCCTCTCCCGGTGGTACTCCCGTGAAAAAATCCTTAGTTCCCTCATAGAATAAAATGGACCCATCTTCCATTCCTTCTTAGCTCTTAATCCAAACACCTAAAAAGAGGAAGAAATTAGTACTCTTGGAGACATTCAACTTCAACACATTAGATACAACCCCTTCTTGCAAAGTAAAGAAACCTAAAACATTTTCTCACATCACGATTGATCGAGTCTATATAAATATTTTGAGATCATTATACCAGTTGTGGATGAGAGCAAGGAGGATATAACCATAGTTTATTATAAGATAACCAGTGTTTTTGTATGGAAAACTAAGTTATCGAGGGATTTTAACAAGATATACAAGTGGATTTGGACAATATATTAAGGAAACTAAGGCCACGAAGAACAAACTAAAGGAAAAAGTAGATCAATTGATAACCTTATTATTAAAGATAAATTATCCTACCCAACCTACCCCTCTTATAACAATATTTGACACGTAATCCATCATAGTGGATAAAAATATAAGGCAACAAGGAAGGCTTGTCAAAAAATAGACCGAAAATGAAACCTAAATGGAGAGGGCACAGCGGTGGTGATTCACAGACATCGTATAGGAATTGTGGAAGTAGTAACATTGACTATAGGAATGACATCGAGGGGACAACCACACTCCCACACGCACAGGTCCAAGCTAGTGGCACAACTAGTGCAGATCATGGGAAACATGGTGCGAGACCGTATAAATAGAATGATTTTTCTTGGATTGGTCTTGCTTTTGTTATGAAATAGGTCAAAGGTGGAGGCGATGGTGGTATTAATCATCCCAACCCGGGGGATCTTTGTTGGCAAAGGGAAGGACAACAAAGATAAAAGGAACCTTAGCCTAACATCGAAGGAGAATGGAGGCCTAAAAATGGAGGCATAAGGATAATGAAAATCCAGGGGAGTGACAAGTAGAAGATAATGTTTGCGGGGAAGTATCTTCCTTTGGAGGTTCCACCAAATCTTTTACTACGGTTGTCTCTAATCAAAAGGATAGTACAATACATTTTAACAAGCTATAAAACCAGTTCATAAAACTTTATTATCAAGATAGGAGGATCTACCGAAGAGATCCTTAAGGAGGAGGAGAATTTGGCCCAACTTGGCCTCATTTATAGATTTCACAAGTTCTAGCCCAAGCTATCACAAATTCACAACCTGGATCTCACAGAGATCAAGGCATGTGATTAATGGTAAGATTGAACTCTACCCTTGTGATAAAGCCTATTTTATTGTTATTTTTGAAACCCCTGAGGATAGGGATCTAATTTTTGAAAAATATTGGGTTTGGGGAGAACATGGTCTCATGCTCAAGCCATGGTACCCGTCCTTTGATCCTCTAAAAGACTCCTTCGATTCCCACCCAGTCTGGATTCTCTTACCTGGACTCCCTTTGCAGCTTTGGAATAAATATTACCTTTTTTCTATTGGAGATACCCTAGGATCTTCTGTGAAAGCAGATGATAAAACCATGGGTCAAACTCATACAACTTATGCCATGATTCTGGTTGATCTTGATACATCCCAATCTCTTCCAGTATAAATTAACTTGTAGATAGGTGACATGCATTGGGTTCAGAGGATTGACTATAAGGGCTTATCCTTTAGATGCTGATGATGCTATCAAACATGACATCTCTTAGATAACTATCTAAACTCCAAACGCAATGAAAAACCTGCATGTTGGAAGTAATCCTTACCAAAACATCTTACGGTTAGGCCCCATTCAACCTCGGTTGAGAAATATTCAAACCCATTAGATGATCTTCCACATAAGGAGTCACATCATAATCTACAGGATCGAAGGGATAGCTCGATTTCTTCTACCCAGCAGGTAATTTCTGAAACTAAGATGGATGGTGCCAAGGATAAGGGTCACATTTTCATCAAGAATCTTGAAGTTGTTCTTCTCATCTCTACGGAAGAAGGTAACGAGGATTGTACGTTGGTGGAGAAAAGGAAGAAATGACACAATAAACTAAATCACACTAGCATTTCGACAAGGTTTGATTCTTGTCCCGTCTTATGTTTTTATCGCTTTATCTGAGATGATGACATGCTATTTCGGGATGTTTTTCTCTTTGAGCAGTCGTTTATTGGCTACTGAGACCTATTATTTGTTGTTTGTATCTATTGGGCTAAGTTGAATATCTAGGTTTTTAGACATGCCCTTTCTATGCTCTTTTTGTATACTGGGTTTTGATCTTTTTATATACTAGGTTATGGTCCATTCCAAAAACCATTTACCAAGTAATAAAAAAGAGCTAGACCGAAATTCTTCTCGGGCATGCAAAAGAATTCATTAATGAGGTAGTCGAGTTCATAATGATATTTAGAATGATAAGATGACAATCATGAGAACAAGAAATGTGTTCAAAAGGAAAATGATAATTGGTAGCTCAATTTGGAAGACTTTAATGAACTAAAAAAGTAGATGTTGATACTCTGTACAAGTGAAAGTGACTGGGAAAGGGATAGGCACTAAAAATTATATAAAGACATTTAATTCCATTTAATAATATTGAGTCCAATGAAAATGTACGAAGGAAAGGGTAGAAGGGATGTACACCACTAATGATGTTGGTGGTGAAATAGCCAAGTAATATTTCCAATTTCTTGACGAATATCTAAATGTATTACCAACTAGAAACATTTTCATGGAGTTTAAAATCTTGGTTAATAAGGATTCAAAATCAAAGAAATTTTTATTTACAATCGCTTGATAGGTTAGTTTTGTATCAAAATGTTTAAGAAATTTTGGTTTAAAGGTTCTAAAAAAACTTCAAAGGCTTCCATAAAAATTGATCAATATGGTTGATACATGCAAAGTGCTCAATAGGTATTCATGGGGGCTGGATGAGAAAGAGTTTATAAAAATGATATAGAGGTTCCACGAATATCAAGAAAAAGTAAAAGTGTTACGACGTCACAAAGCAGTCAATTGATCAAGAAAGAAAAAGAAAAATATGATAAAGAAGCTAATTGAAACTTTTTATGTATTTTGATTCCATATTCTTGTCATTTAATAGTACTCTTATTTAGTATTTGATTCAATTATGATTCATTTCTGTCTTTCTTTGCATATGTTTATGCCTAGAAAAATGTACGTGTATGCTAGAAATGTAGAATGGATCTTAGATGTTCACCCCCACTTTTGAGGCATGTGCAATGAAGATTTTGAGTGCTTAGCTCAATATTCTAACTTTGATGGGTTGGTCAGGGGAAACTCTTAACTTTCCTGTTAATTCTAGGGCACCAACAATTGGCCCTTATACAATGAAAGAAATGGAATTTTTTTGAAAAATATGGGAAAAGTGGCATTCTTAAAAATTTCTTATATCATGAAGGTTTTTGATAAATGAACAGGGCCATATTGGATCTAGATATGGTACCGGATAGATATGATATAGAGAAACAATAGTTGGGAAAAAATAGTGGTGATGATATTACAAAGTAGGAGGCACCAACATAGTTTTGAAATGTGATTTGGTTTGATTGTGTGCCATCTATTTCTCACTGGAAAATTCAACCACATCCATGAATCCCTTGACATATGGCATAGTAAATATCTTGATCATTGATCGATATAAGCGAATGAGATGAAAATAATGGTCTTGCATTCCCCTCCCGAAATCGGAGTCATCGATGTAGTCAATAGTAAATTATGCGTTCAACATAATTCTTTGGTAGTTTTAGAACTTTAAGATGTTTTTTTGGTTGAAGTGCTGAAAATAATCAAATATGTTGAAACATCTCTTTTATACATATAAGAAACAAAACAAATATGTTAAAACAATTGTTTCCATAAACCTAAAATAATAAGCAGGTGGCAAAATTATTCATGATATTTGTAAAGTAAATAGTGATAAGTAACGATACGCATTCTAAATTTTATAATTAGTAATATAATTGACATTTGAAGGAAGCATAACACGAGGAAAATTCGTCGAGAAATGCAGGCACCTTCTCAGATCCTTCCATAATTGTCCTTTTCTAAACTTTACATCACGAAAAACAAATTTCGTAAAGTCTTTCAAAATCAAGTGGCAAAACTTAGTTTCTGCCAAAATCAAGCAGAAACTTAGTTTTCAGAATCTTCGCCAAGTCTTATACATCTCAGAAACTTAGTTTTCAGAATCTTCGCCAAGTCTTATACATTTCAGAAACTTTTCCATATTATAGACTTTGACTCAACTCAGAGTCGAGTCCCTCCACTCGCATTTTCCAATACTACTATCGCATTCGCAGCTGTTTTACCAAATTTATATTAAATATAATACAAACAATTCCAAATTAACGGTGTAGAGTGCTGGTTTAGTCACTTCTAAAATATGATCATCATGGTTCACAGGTAAAAATTTAATTCGATGGGCAATATAACATGCATGTATACTCAAATTTTAACGGTCCTATATATATATAATAATTAATAAAATTGTTTAATAAAATATTACAGTGATTTTATTTAGTGAGAAGTAACTACCAATTGTACGAGTTGCAAACTACACCGTAACGGATGTCTATATATAATTTTATATGTGTAATTCAATCGCATACAACCATCAAAATATCTTGTATTTGTTAGGTATCATTAATACAATTACATATAGGTATCATTTTAACTCAATGATAAAGTTTAGAGTTTCCTCAAGTTATCCAGCATAGTCAAGCAACCATGCATATGTCATGGTCAATTCTAGGCATAATGTAATAAGAGGAACTCATGCTTTTGAAGTATTTACAACCCTCATCTACCAAAATTGTATGGCTCCATGTTAATAATACAAAAAGAAGCCTACACGGTCAAGGTAAGCTCCTGATAACTTCACTACTTCAAAGAGTTTGATAACATCCTTGCAAAATCTTTTTGTTTTGCATATCTTACAAGCATGACATTCCAAGAGACCACATATTTGTGAGGAATTTTCTTGAACAATTCACTTGCTTTATGTATGCTTCAACATTTTGCGAACATATCTACCCTAGCAATTACAACTAAAACATCTCCCCCAAACTCGGTTCTCTCCGTAAATGCTTTAGGGGATGGACACGTGTTCGTTACATTTAGTGAAATAGCATCAATGCTACACGAGGATCCCCATGTCCTCTCTTAGCTGTAAATTTTGTGATATTCCATGCTCGAAGAGGTTGTAGAGTACAAAGGAAAACAAATTAGACATGATGATTGTTGTTCCAAGAATTTTATCAGACATTTCACATGCCTTTTGTATGTTGCCACATTTGGCATACAATTTGTACGAGGGAACTTGCAACTACAACAAACCACAATCAGCTTCTCATTATGCTATGAAAAATGTTTTCTAAATCCTTGAGTAATGTAGGTGTAGCTTGCTTTCCAAATGGTTTATAAATTCTAATTTCGCTTCTAGAGGTGATGTAAACAAAAATTTGAAAGTAATTTATCGTGTTACTCTTTATGCGCTTTGTTGTGAAAGTAATTTATTTTTGTTCTTCTTTCTCCTCTAGCTCTATGAAATACCAATTGGTTGCTTCAAATCTGATTGCAGGCCCTCTCCCATACACATGTCAAGTCTTCTGCGGGAGTTTGAAAACCTTCTTATCAATCAACTCCTGACAATGGTTGTTGCTCATCTAACTCACTCTTTTGGTCCCAAAGGTTCCCAGAATCTCTTTCTTCTGCACATCCTCTTTGAGTGTTCATGTTCGATGGTTGTTGCGCACATGTATGCAAAGAGCTTGACTGCCTCTTGGAGTGTTGACTTCCCTTTTTCGGAGATTGAGTTGATCCATTCATTGTTTACTTGCCCCTGCATCGTGAGCTCATGTGTTCTTCTGATGGATTCTGGATCGAAGCTACTGATGGGTGCCAATTTATCAATAGGAAGTGTTGTAGTGCTTGGTTCCACCAGGTGTTGCACATAAGATGAAAGATTTCATACATTTTCCTCTAGTACCTCAATCTTCTCTTTATATTCTTTATTCCTTGCCACCATGTGAGTAGAAGATTGTTGATATATGTGTAAATCTCCCTCATGAGTAGCTGGTCCCAATTGTATCATGCTCATCTCATAATCGGCGAGTGTCATCTGATCCATCGGCTTGATTACCATTGGCCGAGGTACTTGATGTATCTTGATTACCCTTCTCCCCACTGTAGAATCATGAGGTTGTATATGCGATCTTTCTTGACATTTTTCTTTAGCCAATGAGACAATCGTTGATAGATCTAGGGCTGTTACTTGTTGCACATTGCGAGTGTCGGGGATGACCATTTCCCACATCCACGAAAACATCTTGCCGAATTCATACTCAATGATGGGTGCACCAACCATTCTTTGTTTTGAGGAAGGAGGCATGTCTTAAATGAGAGGGACGTTGGTGTAAACAACAGATAAGACCTCTTGCAGTGGTTCAAAGATTGGATCATGAGTCATATACTCCTCGTTTGCATGTGCATTTACTACTAGATTTTCTATTTGCATTACTGAGATCATTTCTTCCTCCTATGGTGATGTTAATGAAGCTTCTCTTACCCGAATTTCTTAGGTTTCTTCTTGCATGGAGAAGTTTCTAATTACGTGGCCTTCCTTTTTGAATTCGCTTTCAGCAGTGTTTACAACCGAGAGTCACCTCCACCACTTTTGAATATGAATGATGTGAAGTTTTCTTTTGGCTTGGAGAAATTCCTCATGACTGGATGATCATAGTCCTCTTCTTCTGAAACCAGTTCCTCGTTCTCCTCACCACCTTTTCGGTTTGCTCCATTATACCTCTGATTCATGAACATGTTAGTTAATTTGGGGCATTGGGGACATCTTGACTGATTACGTACTTAGGATCGTACATTTTTTTCCCATCATCATACACGATGTCTTCATGCCAAGAGAACTTGAATTTCTTCATCTCACTTTGATTGTCATCCTCATGTGGTCTTTTTCATGCACTACAAACTCGTCAATATAGTTGGCCTAGTAGTCCTCGAATTGTGGATCATGTTGCATTATGGGACATAGAATAAGTTAGGATCTTCTCGGATGTCAAATTTGGGCCTGATGATGTAGGAACTCACACCTTGGTAGATTCTTGGGCATCCTTTAAGGCTTTCTTCTTGTTTTTAACCATGAGCCGAGCACTACTCCTTGGACATATGAATCCATTGTTTCCTAATCGTGCACGACTCTATCCTTTGAGATGATGACCATGTTGGGATATGTCGGTATCTGTAGAGAGATTGAAATGATCATAGCATGATAACCACCATCGTTGAACCGTTGTTAGCTCGGATGGTTCGTGTCTCGAGCTCGTAGTGGAAAGAGCAAGCTAAGACTAACTCGAGACTATGCACAGACACTGGATGTCCTGAAGTGGCCAATAAGCCACTTGTGAATACTTGGTCTTTAATCCTCCTTGGGTCCTTGGAGGCCATGCAAGTCTTAAGGTCGTTCAGGTCCATATACAAGACATCGATGTCTTCCACATCATACTCGCAAGTGAAGGGTTGTGTCGGCTTCTGACCCATCCACTTTGACTTCATGTATAGCCCAGAAAGAATAAATTACTATTTTTAGTAAGTATGAAAAATCAAGTCCCCGATCTTCAACTAGATGTTACGGCTCTATTTTCCTCTTTCTCCCTGCGTTCTTCGTTCCGTTTGGATCAACTTTTTATTTTTAGCAGGTGCTCGTGGGCCCACTTAATATTTTTAGTAAGTTCCAAAAATGTTTGTTTTGGTGAATTATCATTTGTATGTGCACCTCTAATGTCTTCTTCTCCTTCGAAGGTTCTTCTGTTGATGACTTTCCCGAAATAGCAGTCCCTGTGTAGTAGACCTGCTATTTTTAGAAAGTGGGTTTCTGGAGGTTAGATTGACGTGGAACGAAGTTTTTGATATGGTTTTTTTCCCAATATCCCCCTCTGGAATTTTGGCTCTACCCGCTCAAAACTCTAGGAGATTTTAAACTTTTTAATTTTTGGACCTAGAAGTGCTTCTAGATGCGGCAACCATTAATGGACCTCAAAATTGAAGGTCTGGTTTTCTCCTCCGTTTGCAAAAAAATTATATATTTGATATGGGTTTTTTTTTCTGATGCTTTACATGCAATTCTACTTTGTTTTTCCCAATGGTTTGATGAGAAGTTGGATTTTTTCGCGTTGAGCCGAGAAGTGGGATTTCTTCGTTGTAGATGCTCTGTTGCACGAAAGGAGAGTTTGAAGGTGTATTATTGATGGACTTGGGTAGAGGAATGAACAGAAAAATAAATCTTGTTGTTTGACGCATCCATTTTGGATATTTCTTCAACTTCTCGTTTCATGGCCATGGAGTTTTCTCCATTTTTGCTTTCTTTGTCCCGTGCTTCTCCTTCGTGTTTTCTCTAATTTTCCTTTAGGACCTGCATGCTTTCATGGATTGGAAGGGGAGTACCTTTGTGGCAAGTCTGGTTCAAGTTTCAGCAATGGAGGAATGGTGGTGAGAAGTTACATAGGAAGATTGGAGAAAACCTATGCACGGGAGTGGAAACATGTTAGAAACACTAGAAGCAGTGAAGCGGCAGTTAAATTTTTTTATTTTTGAAATTATGGAAGGAGAAGTTTGGGCACATTTTTCTATGTTTTATGTCCCTAACCTCAGGGACATGAGGGACATCAAATTTCATGGTGGTCAAGAGGATGACACATGGTAGCGATCCTATGACAGGGAATGGATGTGAGAAAAGCCGCCTTAAAGCATTGGGGGTTGAAAGTCGGTCACGTGGGTGACCAAAAGACTCCTCATAGGATTTGGGTGCATTTTTCCATGTCCAATGTCCCTAACCTCAAGGATGTGATGGACATCGGTTTCCACGGTGGCCACAGGGAGCCGACACATGTCCTCGATATGATGGCAGGGAATGAAGTTGAAAAACACTTGCTTTAAAGCACTGGGGTGAAAGTCGATCACGTGGGTGACCAAAAGACTCCCCATAGGGGCTGGGATAATTTTTCCATTTCTGATGTCCTTGACCTTAGGGACGTGAGGGACATCGGTTTCCACGATGGTTCTGGAGTTGACACGTGGCACTTGATTTGGCACGACAGGAATGGATGCTCCAAAATCCACACAGGGTTGAATCAAATCTGGAGATCACATGAGGGTCCCAAAGGTCACATGGGGGTTGGGAAAATTTTTCCAAGGTTGGTGTAACTGACCTAAGGGATGTCGGGGCATGAAATCCAGCCAAGCTCCCGGTGTTGACACGTGTTCTTTCGAAAATTGACTAACTCTTGAACTGCCTTTGAGAGGGTAACTTGGAATGATGATTACTTGAGCTCTGGTGGAAGTTCCTAGTGAAATTTTATATGATCCTAACTAGAAATGGAATTAAGAATCCAATGGTTGGGGTATAATGTCTTGATTCATCAATCTTATCCCTAAAAACTTGGATTTGTGATTTGCAACTCTGTTTGTGCCTGATAAAAACTAACTACAAAACCTATATGCCAAGGTGTTGTGAAAAATATTATTTCCCGTCATTTAGGTATTGGAATCCTGTTTCCAAAGATTTTTTTTTTTACTTCTAACTCCATCAAGAGCCACCGAATATTCTTTTAAAGCCCAATAGTGGTTTTAGGCTTGTGTCTTGCTAGGTTTGTGAACCTTGTTTTTACACAGGACTACTCAAATTATTTCAAAACTTTCCCAAACCTTCAAAAATCATTTCCATGATGTTATAAGGTCTTCAATTCATCTCCATGCTGAATTTGGACCTTCGGTTCCACTCTAGGGGTTGATCCATCCCTGGGATGGCCAGGTGTAGCCCTTCCCAATACTGCAACAAGATAACATATTTTTTGAACCCCCTAAAATCATCTAGGGGAATGAATAGACTTTCCTAAATCACATAGGGGATCAATTTGACATGAAATAGGGGTGACCAGACTTACATATTTTTCTTGGGGTGCTAGGAATGATAAAACATGAAACTTTTGCACAAGAGGTATAGTTGTCGTGCTTGAACACTTCCATTTCCTGTTGCAAATTTGCACAAAAATAGATGGCTCTAGCTTGGGGACATGACATGGACTGAGTGTAGTGAAGACATGACATGTGAATCCATAATCTAAATTTTAGACCATATAATTTTTTGACCAGTGCCTTATCCATTGGGCCTTGCATAGTCATGTACAACTTCTAGAAAAAAGACTGGAAGAAGGAAACACACACACAAAGCGAAAGAAAAGAAACACATGACACACAAAGGAAGGGGAAAAAAACCTAGAAATCACCTATGGTACAAGGCGGGGACAACCCACTTTCACCGATGATACAATTTTAGGTATTTCCCACTGTGAGGTAATTCCAACGGCATTCCATCCAAATATGAGAGTAGAAAAGCATTCTCACCGCAAGCTTCATGAATATGGAATGGGTCGATCCACAATGAATCAAACTTTCCATGGCTACCTTTTCATTCCCTTCTCTTGTCCCATAGCAGGAAGAAGTCTCCAAGTTTGAATTATCTCGCTTTGGCCTTCATATCAAAATTTTCTTTACTTTTAACCAGTCCTCTTTGATACATAGTGTGGGGAGTAGAAGACATTTTTAGTAGGAGAAATGGAAAAAACTTGATAACTATTGTTCTCTGCACAAGGATATGTCTCTCATGAATTCATAAAAAATAGCTCCAACATCTAAGAAGCAAAATTCGAAGAAGCTCAAATGAGGAACTTATTACATTTTATAGAAGTGGAGGAAACTCTTCATCTTCCCATTGGTGACTTTTCGAATTACCTTAATATGACTTAAGATTTTTCATATTCCACTTTAAATATTTAAGTCACTTTTATAATAGCGGGGTGACTTAAAGTTACATTATATTTCTAAAGTCACTTAAGTCATATTAAAAAGCGCAAATCTCAATGCAAAAATATAACATTGAAGAGAGAGATCATTGTATGAGAAGAGAAGAGAGAGAGAAAGAGAAAAAGAAGAGGAAAAATAAGAAGAAGAAGAATTATGCCGAAGGATGAGCTGTTGTGGTGGACATGGCTCTGCTCTTTGTATTCTCTCCACTTCGTGTTCTGAGAAGGCTTTTGTCTTTCCATATCCCTTAAAACAAGCCCTACTTGGTTCTACTTTGTCGGCATGAGGGATGCATATGCATCTCAAGGTTTTAGTCCATCCATCAGTCACATTGCTGATGTATTTACACTTCAGACCACAATGAATGCTTCTCTGTGATAAGTGCAATAGAGGCTCAGATCTCTGAGAAGAAGTCAAGAGTATCCTTAGTGAAGGAAAAAGGGTTTCCCACCTCTTTGTTGACACATTCTTCAAAAGGGCCAATCAACGAGCATCAACACGTGTGTGTTCGCTCATTGTAGGTACTCCAAGTTTTGAATTTTCTGATTTATACTATACTATAGCTTGTATGTTTGTTCTTCTTTCTCCTCTAGCTCTATGAAAGCCCAATTAATTTCTTCAAATCTGATTCTTTAAGGCCCTTGCCCATACATGTGTCAAGTCTTCTACGGGAGTTTCAAAACCTTCTTATCGATCGACTCCCGATGATGGGTGTTTCTCATCTCACTCACTATTGGTCCCATATTTTCCCGGTAATCTCTTTGTTTCTCCACATCCTCTTTGAGTGCCCACGTTCGTTGGTTATTGTTCACATGTACACAAAGAGATCGACCGCCTCTTGGAGTGGTGACTTCCCTTTTTGGAGATTGAGTCGATCCATTCATTATTTTCTCGCCCCTGCATCATGAGCTCATGCATTCTTCTCCGATGGATTACGGATTGAAGCTCTTGGTCGGCACCACTTTACGAATAAGAAGTGTTGTAGTGCTTGGTTCCACCAAGTGTTGCACATAAGATGAAAGAGTTTGTACTTGTTCCTCTAGTACCTCAATCTTCTCTTTATATTATTTCTTCCTTTCCACCATGCGAGTAGGGATTGTTAATATATGTGTAAATCTCCCTCATGAGTAGCTGGTGCCAATTGGATCATGCTCATCTTGTAGTTAGCTGGTGTCATCTCATCCATTATCTTGATTACCTTTGCTCAAGCTACTTCGATGTACTAATTACTGTCTCCCCACGGTAGAATCACGAGGCTTTGTATGTGTGATATTTCTTGACCTTTTTCTTAATCCAATGAGATAATCGTTGATAGATTAGGGGTGCTTTACTTGTTGCACAATGCAAGTATCGAGGATGACCATTTCCCACATCAATGGAAACATCTCATTGGATTCACGATCAATGATGGGTGCAACAACCATTCTTTGTTCCGAGGGAGGAGGCAAGTCCTGAATGAGAGGGGCGTTGGTGTCAACAACACGAAATACCTCTTGCGGTGGTTTGAAGACAGATCGTGAGTCATACGCTTTCATTTGCTGTGCATTTACTTGCTGGATTTTCTGTTTGCATTATTGAGATCATGTATTCCTCTTGTGGTAACGCCAATGATCCTTCTCTTATCTTGACTTTCTCCAAACAAGGATCAAATAAAAAGTTACAATTTGGCAATTAGCATTTTGTCAATTTATGAAAGGCACATGTTCTTAAGGAGAGAAAACCCTATGAAACACCCTTCTACTATTATTAACATGTGCATTAATTACAATGGATAAGGGTTTTCAAACCGTGATAAATACTCGTCATTTTGATTGAATACACTTGTCAAATTTCAGACTTTTCTCATATTCCATTTGAAGATGAGTTGATATTTCTGCAATGTGGGATCGTAGAAAATGAAAATAATGAAAAGCATATCATTTAGGTGCACTTGAATGGACAACAAAAAAATTCATCACATGTTTGTTAAGCGTCATAGGTAAGGGACATCGGAAAGGGTCTATGTTGATTGTAGCTAGGAGGATATGTTTATTGTTGTCAATACTACTTGGATTTTTTTGAGTTGGAAAATGTAGTAATTTGACACTCTTAAAAAAATGTAATGTGTGTTTATATGTACTTGCTTTGGTCATTAATAATTTTATTGTTAGTGGTGTATAAGAAATATTATTTTCTTGTAAATTTACAATAATTTTTATGAGACATTGTATTCAACTAGTTTAATTTGAGGTAGCCATATTTTTTTCTATTTGGAAGATTTTGTATGCACTTCTTCATGACTTCGAAGAGATGATTGTTATTCCTAAGTTCATAAGGAAATTGCAAGGTGATTTCCCATCCTTAAAATCTCTTAAATGGTTTGAATCTCAATATCTAACTAATTTGAAATCAACTTCCTTAGATTATTTAAGTTGAAAATGTTGTGTTCCATTTAGATATTGAAGCACTATCTTTTATTCAAGAAATTGAGTTTTAACAAAATGTTGTGTGATCTAGAAAGAATCTCAACGATCAAATAAACTAATGATATGATTGTGGTTACGCAAGTCTAACATAAAATTAGTTGTATGTACTTAGTTATATCTACAAACTAAGAAATGGCATTTGATAACAACGCCAAATTCAATTCCATGAATATGCTAAGACTGAGAAGTGGCATTTGATAACAACGTCAAATTCAATTCTATGAATATGCCAAGTGATTTAAAATTTATCTGTTCAATACTTTATTTTAGATTTTCACAACTCTATGTCCAATGATGAAAAATTACTTTAAATTTTGTAATCAGTTCAACACCTAATAGTGCTAAAGGTAACCTAAATCAAATAAGAACTTGGTGGCAAATATATGCGTAGCATTTGTTTGGAGTACACATCATGTACATAGTGGTATGTAGCGGGCCACGTTCTAGATTTTATAATTCGTAATATAATTGACATTTGAAAGAAGCATAAAAAGTGAAAGAGAACTGGAGGCACCTTCTCAGCTCCTTCCATAATTGTACAAAATTAGCCAAAATCAAACCTACAACACAGGACAGCTGGCAGATATCTCAGCTCCTTCCATGATTGTCCTTTTGTAAACTTTACATCACGAAAACAAATTTCGTGAATTTCAATAAATTCGCTTGGTAGATCAGGGCAGACGTTTCCAACATGTCCTGTATGATCGTCATGGTTCAAAAAAATTTAATTCGATGGGCAATATATATATAACTCAAATTTTAACGGTCCTATATATATAACTCATATATATAACGGTCCTATATATATATTACAAAAATTGCAGTGATTTTTTTAGTGAGAAGTAACTACTAATTGTACAAGTTGCAAACTACACCAGAACGGATATCTATATATAATTTTATATGTGTAATTCAATCTCGTACAACCATCAAAATATCTTGTATTTGTTAGGCATCATTAATACAATTACATATATGTATCATTTTAACTCAATGATAAAGTTTAGAGTTTCCTCAAGTTATCCAGCATAGTCAAGCAACCATGCATATCTAGGCATAATGTAATAAGAGGAACTCATGCTTTTGAAGTATTTACAACCCTCATCTACGAAACTTGTATGGCTCCATGTTAATAATACAAAAAAGAAGCTTACACACCAAGGTAAGCTCCCGATAACTTCACTACTTCAAAGAGTTTGATAACATCTTTGCAAAATCTTTTTTTTTTGCATATCTTACAAGCATGACATTCCAAGAGACCACATATTTGTGAGGAATTTTCTTGAACAATTCACTTGCTTTATGCATGCTTCAACATTTTGCGAACATATCTACCATAGCAATTACAACTAAAACATCTTCCCAAACTCGGTTCTCCGTAATGCTTTAGGGGATGGCCACATGTTCGTTGCATTTTGTGAAATAGCATCAATGCTACGGGAGGATCCCCATGTCCTCTCTTAGCTGTAAATTTTGTGATATTCCATGCTCGAAGAGGTTGTAGAGTACAAAGGAAAACAAATTAGACATGATGATTGTTGTTACAAGAATTTTGTCGACAATTCACATGCCTTTTGTATGTTGCCACATTTGGCATACAATTTGTACGAGGAACTTACGGCTTCTACAACAAACCACAATCAGCGTCTCATTATGCTATGAAAAATGTTTTCTAAATCCTTGAGTAATGTAGCCGTAGCTTGTTTTCCAAATGGTTTATAAATTCAAAATTCACTTCTAGAGGTAATATAAACAAAAAATATGAAAGTAATTTATCGCGTTACTCTTTATGTGCTTTATTGTAAACAACCTCAACACCCACTTCATACAAATATATATTCTTCCTACTACTGATGAAACATTATCACATAAACTTCACACTTGATTCCTTCATTATAATCATCAAATTTACAATTTTTACCTAATAGTTGTCAAATTAAATATTACATTATATATTATGAATTTGTGAGATTTGTAAAGTTTTTTAATAAATATCAATATTGGTTGCAACGTATAACTTTTATATTGATATTACTTACCTATGTTTTATGTTCTGTTATTCTCTCTACAAGGAGAATAGAGTAGTAATGATTAAATAAATGTATTTTTTGGGTTCACAATGGGATGGATAATCGTTGTTCATGAAGGTGTGAAGATTGATCTCTGCCTACCTATGGATCATCAGTAGGAAGTCAATTATTTACAAAACAAGTTATTTATCTCCAATCTCCCAAATGTATAATTTAAATTAGTTTATGTATTGGTTGATAATTAATATACCTTGTTTTGACGAGCATATTACATTTTGAGCGTCGATGACATTCACATCATTTTCTCGGACCGTCAACTAATTTTTTTGCGACGACATGTAAACTTGAATGTCAAAATACAACACGATGGAGTGTCGATACATCAAAAATGAATAAAGAAAAAATGATGAAATTAACGAGAGAATTTTTTTAGTGAGAAGTAACTACCATTGCACGAGTTGCAAAACTACACCGAACGAATGTCTATATAAAATCTTATTTGTGTAATTCAATCTCGTCATGACCATCAAGATATCTTGTATTTGTTGGGTATCGCTAATCCAATTACATATAGGTATCATTTTAACTCAATGATAAAGTTTAGAGTTTTCTCAAGTTATCCAACATAGTCAAGACCATGCATATGTCATGGTCAATTCTAGCCATAATGCATAAGAGAAACTCATGCCATTGAAGTATTTACAACCCTCATCTACCAAAATTGTATGGCTCCATGTTAATAATACAAAAATGAAGCTTACAGTCAAGGTAAGCTCCCGATAACTTCATGTTGGTGAGAAAATTTTTCGGGACAAATTGGTGGTTATCTTGCCAATGCTCTGGGAGTCTAAGTCCCTCTACTTAACCGGTGCAGTTGTCATACATGCATGCGCAAGTAAAATGTGAGTTTTATCTTGGTGGCCTCTCAACCGGGGATTCAATAGGGGCAGTCCACTTGACCACTCAGTAGCCAAATCTTGCATATACACTGCAGAGATGAATTTGCTACGAAGGCAGGAAAGGGAGTGAGAAAGTTAGAAAAGATAAACTAATGTTGCAAGTAGAAAATTAGAGACTTGCATACAACAGCCAAAAGTTTCATTACATGCACTTGAATATAGAAGAAAACAAATCTACGTAATATCTACAAGACTAAATAGAGCTTAATGAACAAAAAGTACCAATAAACTCCTCAATCAAAGAGGTTAAAATTCCTTCTTCCTTTATTGAAGCTCAAGCGGAATTTGTACATAGTGTGGGGAGTAGAAGACATTTTAAAGTAGGATAAATGGAAGAAACTTGTTATCTCTTTCTCTCTTCACACGGATTTCTCTCTCATGAATTCACAAAAATAGCTCCAACATCTAAGAAGCATAATTCAAAAGAAGCTCAAATGAGGAGTTTGTTATAATTTATAGAAGTGGAGGAAAATCTTCATCTTCTCGGTGACTTTTCAAATACCTTAATATGACTTAAGACTGTTCATATTCCACTTTAAATATTTAATTCCCTTTTATAATAGCAGGGTGACTTAAAGTTACATTATATTTCTAAAGTCACTTAAGTCATATTAAAAATTGTAACCCTCAACACAAAAATATAACATTGAAGAGAGAGAGTGTTGTATGAGAAGAAAAGAGAGAGAAAGAAGAGGATATCCCAGGCTCCTTCTGGTGGCTAAAATAGTTTCCTTATCGCTTAAATCAGTGATAATTTTTGTGCATGTATCCTTTAACCTTGTCAAGCTAACAATCAAGGGCATTGTGATTCTCATCCTTCGCCCAACAAAATAAAAGAAGTCCTCATGGACTCTACTCATGAGGCATTGGTAGATTTTTTAAGGTTTTCCGAAATAAGGAAGTTCATACAACCGCAAAATCCCTACCTTCTTGAATAGATTCTCCACAACATCGTCATATACGGGCATGTCATCAACTATTCATTTATTGGTCTTTCTATTCAACAACGCATCTAACTCCTCATCATTTGTTCGATGATTATAGTCACTTACTTGACTCTGACGGACATGAGAATCCTAATCACGTCTCATGATTACCTCTTTTGGATACTACACCTTAGAAAATTTTCTTTCGGGGGTATCCTCTGTCTCAACTTCGGTCTCTACCTTCTTCTTCCCCTTTGTCCCTGCTCTAGGTGCTCTCCTTGGTGCCATAGTAAGGAAATGGTGTGAGTTTTTACTTCTATCAAGTTGTACGACCCAAACTTCCATGACCTCATTGGAAAACATGTGCCCTAGCTCTGTCACAAACCCTAGTGCTTGATTTCTCCTCACCGCATGCCTCTGCTTCACTCAAAACCTTCTAAAATGGGAACGAAAACCAATTTTGTGCACAATTATGTTCTCCATGCCTAGTTTCTCAGCTCTCTACACTTCAACATGTCTTGTTTGGCTCATTCGCAAATAGCTCACTCAAATATTCGTAATCGTAAAGGTAAAAATGAACCCGCATCCCATCCTTATATAGATTTCAAAAAATTTATCACATTTATTTCTCCTCCACCTACCACTAATCCTCACATTAACTCACCATTTACCAACTTTTCCGCACAATACATCTACACAACACAGGTCATAACCTTCTAGCGTGCCTTTCTACCTCTTGGCTACAGACCCTCCTTTCGCACGCTGCCACATCGTGAAGTAATTCTCCATTGTGCCTTCCTCTAAGTAGTTTTCATGGCCGCAACTTACCTCACATTACATTGTGCGTTCATTTTTTCCCACCTATGGTCTTTATTAGGAGCAATTTTCTTTCTAGCAACACCTTTCCATACTATCTACACTTTCCAACAAGAAAAACACCTACACAAGTATTTGCTTATGCATACCCATTTGTAAATAAAAACCACCCCACACTAAGGGTATGTGTAGTCCTCTACACATGAGAACACTTTATATTGCAATCAGCTTCCGTGCGTAAATGCGCTTATTACACAAAACAAAGAACTAAATTGACAAAACATAACAATGAAGAAGGAAACACATCTAAAGGAAATTTGATCAAAATGACAATACCGCCTTATTAAAAACACAAAGAAGGCTTATTTATAGTAGGCCTTGAACCTAATCTGTTGAACTAACCAAGAACATGTGTTCCATAAAGCGTCTCTAACTAGTAAGCGCTGAGTCAAGTATATGAGTGATAACATACGGTCCCAATCAATGCACCTTAAGCTTTCCTGGGTGGCGCAAAAACTTTGAATCATAAAGAAGTACTATCTTCCCAACCTCAAGCTTCTTGTCCCTGATGTGTCTGTCATGTCATGCCTTATGTCCGGCATTTTCTTGCTTCGACTCCATTATCTTATAGCACACCTCTCATCCAAATCAACTTGTCAATTATTTCTTCCAATGCTTTCTCATCATCCAGACCTCCTATGCACGCAATACGCAAAGAAGGTAACATGAATTCCATGGGAAGAACTGCCTCTGTGCCAAACACCAACTGCGCAAGGGTATTACCTTATTCAACCATTAGTTGGTTGTTCTATATGCCCAAAGCACAATGACACTTTATCATCCCGCCTTTCCTTCCAACATCACAAATGTTTGTCAAATTATGGCCCAATATCTTGTTGAAAGCCTTAGTAGTCCCATTTTTAAAAGGGTGATAGGGTGTTTTCTTATGTTGTGAAACCATAAATTCATCCAATAATATCCTAATGGTCTCATTAAGGAAATGAGTGCCTTTATCACTTATCAAACTTAAAGGACATACATACCTAGCAAGAATATTTTCCCACAAGAACCTTGTACTATAGCCACTCTAAAATCCTTTGTAGGTGCCACTTCTACCCACCTTGTAAGATAATCCATACAAGTGATGATGTATTGCAATCCATTTCTGCACGTGGATGGGGAAATAGGACCCACAAAGTCGGTTTCCCACTTCTCAAAAGGTTACTGTACTAGAATAGGCCTCAAAATAATTTCATCTCTCTCGCCCGGGTTTTCCAAGGTGCTTGTGCAAAGTGATCACACACCTTAAAATTTTCTTTGCAATCCTTGTCAAGGTCTCCCACCATAAACCGGTGAGTAGAATGTTGTGCGCGGTGGCGTCCCCTACATAGTGGCCACCTGTAATACCACCACAAGCCTCCTCCATTATTATCGGTCACTCATGCTCCAAAGACACACCGTATGATACTTCATATCATCCTAGTTTGTATAAGTAACCATTAATTAACATGAAATGTGCGGCGTGAATTGTAATTTTTTTCTTTTCTAAGGCCTTCATTTCTTCGGGTGTCATACCTGTGCGTAAAAAGAAAAAAATTTCCTCTAATTCTGAAGGTCACGTGGTTTAACTTGTATAACTATACATCCGATATTGTATCTTCAATACTCTGTGCATCCTCTCCTGATTCAATCCTTGATAAATGATTTGGACCATAATTTCTCTTACTAGGCTTTACCACAACTATAAAGTCAAACTCCTACAATAATAGAACTCATCGGCATATGCGCCCCTTTAAAATGCACTTATTCACCAAGTATTTCAATGCCATGTGATCTGTATAGAAAACAAAAGGTGTTCTTTAGCAAGTATTGTCTAAAATTATGCGGTCATAGATCATTGAAAAAGCCTCGAACTCCGTAGTTGTATAATTCTGCTTTCAGAGAGTCAACTTTCTCGCTGCTAGCAAGCAATTAGGATTATCTATAATACCTTCTCTAGGTTCGAGATAGAATTGTGCCAATAATCATGCCAGAGGCATTCACATGTATATGAAAAGGTATATTCCATGAATTAAAATGCGGGATAGGTGCCGTAGTAAGCCTTTCCTTGATGCTTCAAATGCACGTTGCTTTGTAGTTCTCCCCAATAAAATTTACCTTTACCTTTTAATAACTCCTCCAAGGGCATGGAAATCTTAGCATATCTTTTGATAAATTTTCTATAATACCCTGTGTGGCCCAAGAATCCACACACCTCACTCTGACTAGTAGGCTCCTCTAAGCATAAGATGACTGCAACCTTAGTGGGATCTACTAACAAACCCTCCTTGCAGATGATATACCCTAGTAGTGTTCTAAAAGGTGTAGAAAATATGCAATTCTTAATATTTAAAGAGATGCATAACTACCTACACCTCTCAAAAATTAACCTTAAATTGTCACAATGATCCTTGATGAGCCCATATACGGTCCAATCATCCAAGTAAACCTGCAAGAATTTTTGAATAAAATCCTAGAATGCTTGAACAATAATGCATGAAAATACTGCAGGTGCGTTCTTCAATCCAAAAGGCATCACAGTGTATGCAAAACTTCCCCATTCAGTGGTGAAAGTTTTCTTCTCTTGATTTTATTTAGCAATCCTTACTTGATGATACCCATAAAATCCATCTGTAAAAGAGTAAATTTCACACCCTGCAATGCCTTCCAATATTTCTTTAGTGAATGGTGTAGGGAAAGGATCAATCACACATGCAACATTTCGTTCTTTATAGTCCACACAAATATTGATTCTTCCATATTTCTTTATGTTGATTACCATAGGGCTAACCCACTCTGATTCCTTTATGGGCTCAATGATGCTAGATTTAAACATCTTGTCAATTTCTTCTTTAACTTTGATGCACCGATTAGGGTTTCCTAACCAGCACACCTTCGTTTAACTTAATTTTCATCTCACCCAAATATTCATTCACTCCTTTCAACTCATGGTAGCCTCTAGGAAAAATTTCTTAGAAATCGTGTAGTAACTCAATTATCTTAGCCAACTGAGATTCGGACCAAGATCGCCAATGATAGCCTCTTTAGATTCAACATATGTTCCAATGTTCCCTTTCTTCATCTTCATAGGTTCATGGTAGGAACGCGCCTTCTCATCCGCACTGTCTAAGACCTTGCACGTACCCTCTGAATGGTCTATGTCTAAATTTTCCACTTCTTCATCATCCATCATGTAGACCATCTTCCCTTTTTCCTTCTCTAGGAAAGTGTGCTCAAGTAGTTTTGCATTTGTCTCTTCTACTTCTTCAAAATGTGCTTCTAGGTCTAAATCACCAAGTAACTCCTAGGTGAGTTCTTCACTTTTACACTATCTCCCATAGTCAAGCGCTTCATAACTTGTAATGCCTCATTCACCGGAGGTTTAGTGGAAAAATAGTCAAAAGTCTGGATCATACTTGCAGTCAATTCTTGCCAATTTACAGTCTCTCTATTCAACTTCGCATAAACATACCATGCATGTGCGTAGCCTCGCAAGGTCAAATTAAGTTTTTGCACCCACAACGAAGTTGGTAAAGCTTCTGGTCCCTCTTTCCAGAGTATCTCACACTGGTAAATGTGGTGTTGAATAGGATTATTACCATGATATTCACATATTTGAGTAGGTGCATTACTTCTAAGAAACCTTATTGATAGAACAATTCTCACCTCTCTCCATTCTATGAGATTATCCCTATGAACCATCCACCAGCGCGTTGTATTCTCATGCTAGGTATAAACTAACATGTTCCTTCTGTCCATGATCCTTCCACCGTACTTCCATGGCTCGTAGGAATACCTCAAGTTTTCCTTCGCCAATGTACCGAGGTACAGGGTTGTTGCCTAACCACCTAACACAACGCGGTGTGCTTATGCGCACGCAAATGTGCTTCTTACCTCGCACCTAACCATCTCATAGGTTTCATGTGCCCAATTGTCATAGGAAATACTTGTAGTATCATTGATGAACTGTGCATCATCCCACTAGAGAACTCCTTCCTTAGATGGCTCAAGCACTTCCGGATCTCGAATGGTGCTCACATAAATTTTGTTCAGATAAAAGTCATATAATAGGGTTGACAAATCTGGACAAAATGACCCCAAGTAAAAGTCATATAATAGGGTTGGAACTATCTCAGATAGTCCTAACTAAGATGTATGTTTATGACCTTGTATAGTTTTTGTTACATTTTTGAGTCCGAGTCCAATTCTGATTGATTTTTGTCTTCTTTTGCATAGGTTTATGCCTAGAAAAATGTATGTGTATGCTAGAAATGTAGAATAGATCTGGGATATTTGCCCCACTTTTGAGGCATGTGCAATGAAGATTTTGAGTGTGCAATTCAATATTCTAACTTTGATTTTGAGTGTGCAATTGAATATTCATACTTTTCCATATTATAGACTTTGA